>CAJQUN010000402.1:0-509418 GCA_907163345.1 Haberlea rhodopensis
TTTCTACGTTAAGAATACATTCATATCCAACTTCACTTCATCATTTATCACATCAACAATTTAGCATGTAATCACAACACCATTTAAGTACTTTTAAACAAACCTATCTTTGAATTCTAAAAAGAAAATGAGATTGACTCAACCAAATGTAGTGTTAGTTTTAGGTATTTATTTTTGTAGAACTGATGATTACACTTGGATTGATTTGGCGAATGTTGTTTATCAGATTATTGACAGGCCAATGGACTTCAGTACAAATCAAAAACCAAATGGAGGCCAAGGATGGTACTGGATATAAGCATATTCGTGATATATGTTCTGATGTGAGGTTGGTTTTTTAAAAATGCAATGAAATACAATGATGAAAAGAGTGATGTTCATGTTATGGCCAAAGTCTTACTGGAAAAATTTGAGGAGAAGTGGCTCCAGATTTGCCTAAAGTTATTGAGGAGGTAAGGTACCGAGTGACGCTAGGATAGAATCCCTACTATCAGATCAGAGATTGGATAAAGAAAGGATGTAGAAAAGTGGGACTAACCACCCCCACCAACCCACCCCAGCCAATTCATCAAACATTTTGGAAATGTTTATAAATTTCAGCATCTGTAATACAGGAAGAAAAACGAGAGCGGAGGAAGCTGAAGCACAAATGAACATTCAGCTATCTCAGGAGGCAGCTTATGCGAAGTTATCCAGGGATATAAATAATGAGGTCTGGTTCAATGCTGTGTAACCACTGTTTCAACTCTCAGAAAAGAGACTAAGAAATTGTCAATGGATAATGACAATCAGATATATGAAGCTATTATTTGATAATAGAATCTTTCATTCAACATATTTCCAGAACTAAGTGAAAAAAAAATGACAATCCCTAAAGGATTAATAATTGGCCCTCTACAAGAGAATCTTTTTTCTTTTCCCTAGCACTTACTGTAACAAACAAACTGGATACTCTGTTTTAATTAACAGTGCTCCTTTTATTCATTGCCCCTTTTAGCACGTGCTCTTCTAGTATAAACCTTGTAATCCGTACGCCTTAAATTGTGTGGACCATCATTCCCTACCCCCTATCTCGTCCCAAGTGATCAGTCCCCACCACGTATTATTTCCAGTTTCATTAACAGCATATGTAGCTAAAGAAATAATCTGGAAACTCGTGGCATTGCCCGTACTCATGAGTGATTGGATAATTCATATTGAATTTGTTTCAGCTTTATGAGGTTGACATGCATATTGAAGAACTTAGGGAGAAGGTCATAAAAAAGTGCAGGTTGGTTTTTTTGTTATTTTTGGCTCACAACTTATTCCTGTTTATATTCACTCTTTTATCACAACTTGGCTGTTCTGTCTGATTCATGCCTACCTGCCTTGATTCTCGGTATCTGCGTAGTAGAGATTTAACTCTGATCTTCCCGAGTACACAGGAGCATAGAGTCATAAACAAAAGAATCTCTAGTTGTCTAGACTTAGCTAAAAACCTATCCAGAATCATTATCTGCTCATTAAAGTAAAATGATATATTGTATATGGTTGTTTTGGAACTCTTCTGAAGCTGCAGCACACTAATCCATGAGACCAAAATGTATATCCATGAGGTCTCGGATTCAAGTATGATGCATTTATCATGTCTGAAATCCTGATAAATGGACCTGCTAAGTTTATGAAATTTATATACGACTACCTACACAAGTTCTTATGACATCCGCTACTTTGCACTTGGCTGTCAATCTCATTGGCTGCTTTCTGTGAGCGATAATGTTTGATTACAAAGATGCCATCGTGGTACTTTAAGTTCATGCTTTTAATGTTATGCCACAAGTGTTTGCTTTGTTGCACGTAGAGGTTTAATTTACTTGCTGGGTGCATCAATAATCAATCAGACATTGTTATTTGTTTTTATCAACTATATTCACTTTCGATGTTTATGTGTGAACTCTTTCACTTCAGGAAAATATCTACTATGGAAAAAAGAAAGCTAGGGCTTGCTGTTGCCCAACTATGTCCGAAAATCTAAGTAAGGCACTTGAGATAGTCTCACTAAATAACCCAAACTTTCAAGCCACAACTGAAGAGGTGGAGCTTGACATAAATGCTCAGGTTTTTATTAACCCTGTACCACATATACTCTACCATCTTTGTATATCCTAATGCTATCTTGTATACATCGGATACAGAGTGAATCGACTTTGTGGAGACTGAAATTTTTGTGAAGGACGTGTTGAAGGTTAAGTGCAAGACTTCAAGCAAGGATGAAAACAATGATATCACTTCTCGGGAAGCTGCTAACAACCACGATAACAATATAGTCTCCAAACGAAAAAAAGAGATATGTGATGCTCTTGCCAAGACTGCGAAAAAACGTAAGAGAAAGCCCTGATCTTAATTCGTATCAAGCGAATTTTCTCGCTTTTTTTCATAATAATTTCTTGGGAGAGTAGTTTTGCTTCAAAACATAGAATAACTGCTGATGTGTATGTCCCGACTCCTGCATAATGGTTCGATCACTTCTAAAGTATAGTATTCCTGATCTGGTAAGGAGTCGAAGCTCATCCCGGGCCTCAAGCCAAAGAGAAGTATTCCTCTACATCAAGATTATCTGACATAATGTCTGTAGACTTAACTTATAATTATTTACCGTAATACGAAGTCTTTTAGTAATCCCATCACATTCAAAGTTCCTATTTTAGTTTGGACTTTGATTTGATTGTTCAGAACTCTTGTAGAACTGTTACTCTATTTTTGCTTTGATCTTTTTCTATTTATTGTTTCTGGAAAATAGATTATTATTTTAGATTTTTCACAAGAAGTCTGACAAGAAGATCCAATCGGCATTTTGAATGTCAGAATTTCTTGAAGACAAGTTGTGATGGTTGATTTTGACTTCAATAAATCTGGGTCCTTGTTTAGCAAAGCTGCTAGTAAAAATTATATAATAACAAAAGTTTCCCAGTCAATCACACGTAGATTCGTCTCTGAGCACACGTTATAGCTTTTGATCAAGTTATAAGCGCTTGATCATAATATGTTTTTGCGGATGTTTAGATGCCAATAAAAAATTATCAAATTTTAAGTGTAATATCGAGATTATTAGATAAAATAAATTTGTTATGACCAATACATTAGAAATCAGAATAAAGTTGAAAAATTTATCAAATTCATGACAAATGGTAGAATATTAATCCAGGACATCTAAAAATTTCAAGCATATAATCGACATTAAACACATTAGGGTGATTTGAAAATAGGGATTAAATTAAATAATTTGATTTTAATTACAGTTTCAATCCTATTTTTTAAAAAAATTCTGAAAGTTCTCATATCTAATCCGTGTCAGATACGATCACCGGCATATCTTAACCGTATCCAAAACATATCCGAAATAAAACTTAATTTTTGTCCCCCAGATATGCCCACCGATACGTATCGGTGTTGTATCCGCGCGTATCCGTATCCCAGAAGTATCTGATACTTGACCGTAAAACTTTTTTGAGTATTGGTGCAACATAGTTGTTATCCTATCAATTTTTATTCATCTTAAGATATTATAAAGGAAGAATATGTCAATGAACTTAGGATGACTCTTGCACTATTTTGGGTAGGGATGACGATTGTATGAGTCTAAACCTGTTTGATAGGGTTTCTGATGCGGGGCGGGGCGGGGCGGGATGGGTCGGGTCCTGGTTTTACAACACTCGACCCGAACCCGCCCCATATAAATTTTAATTTAATTTTACTTAATTTTTATCTTATTAATAATGATGAATCCCTACCTCAGCTGTTTATCACAATTGTTCGAACATAGAATCATGGATTTATCAGTGGCAACTATGAGCTGTAAACCATTAAAATCTGCAAAAGGAAAATGATAACTCAATCTAAATTATCTCAAAACAGATCAAGTCAAGGGGGTCTGAGAATCTAATAGCATTCCTCATCACCGTAGTTCACAATTTCATTCTTCATTGATGTTAATGTACTAAAACACAGAGTCACTGAGATAAAAGATGACAGTGGAATTTATTGTATTTTGCCATAAAACACTTGATCTAAATGCTTAAGCGTAAAATTTCAACAATTTAATACTTACTGATGGGCGGGCGGGTAAAACCCGACGGGTTCGCGGATTGAGGCGGGGCTGGGCGGGTCTGTTTTTTTTCCTTGTGGTGGGGAGGGTCCCGGGTTTGGCCAAACCCATTTAGACCTGCCCCGTTGCCATCCCAAATTTTGGGTATTGAGTTTTTCAAAAAAAAGGAAAAAAAAAAATCATTTTTGAACTTTTCTTTCTAATTTTTTGCATTTTTTAGTTTTTTATTCAAGTCAAAAAATTTAAGAACAAGAACTCATACATATTGGTAACCGTCCTACTAGTTAGGGATGAGCATTCATTTGGCTCGGTCCAGTCACCGACAAAACCGAATTTTCAAAAACCAAATAACCGTTTTTTTTTTTGCAATAATCGAACTGACCAATTTTTTTTTAAAATTGAAGTAACAGAACGGAACAAAATCTAGGTTAATCGATTGGTAACCAGATTAACCAATATTTTTTTAAATAAATATAAAAAAATTGAAGAAATAAGATAATTTGATTTTAAAAGTTAAAAAAGAAAAAAATCAAATTAAATATAAGAATAAGAGTGATAAATTTTATAAAAATTAAAAAAATTAAAATTAAATTTGTTTGAAAAAACTTTAAAAATTAAAAATTTATGTTAATTCAGTTAACGATATTTGTAAAATGAAAAATTAACCGATATTTGTAAAATAAAAACCGAAACCACCGAATTAACTGCTTTTTAAAAATCAAAATTGAATTTTTGAATTAATTCAGTTTGGTCAATTAATTCGATTTAACCGGAATTTTAATCACTCTTACTATTAGCTATTATTAAGGGCTTTGCTGATGAAGTGAATCCCGCCAGAACCTAATCAAGTTCCAAACTATGTGACCCAGCACGTGTTTGCCACTGGTTCAGGTGATGTAGACATATTGAAGGCCAATGATCTAGTCCTTGTTTATGACCAGAGCCCAGAAGACTTCCTACGATATGTAAGAATATTTGTATGGATTTGTTTTTTGGGTATGACAAACAAAGTAACAAATGACATAAATGATTCAATGTCGAGACAAGAGTTCAATTTGAAACGATATTGTCCTGCTAATGGCAATTTGTTTCCGGAGATACAACGACTATGACTTGTGATATGAGCACTCCAAATCACAAGTTCTCAAACCACAAATGTTTAAAGGTACTCAAATTATGAACTAGGAAGATGAAGAACAAGATGCACAGATTTTGCTTTAATCTTGTGATTAATCTCTGTAAAAAGTAGAGATGTCAAACGGAGCGGACGGCACGAAGCACGACATGAGCACGACACGTCACGGAGCGGCACTGCACAACCCATTTTGCTACAGTGCTGTGCCGTGCCAGGCACGACCCTGTAGCATGGCCGTGCCGGGCAATAGGGTGCCGGCCCGTGGGCCTGCACGGCACGGCACGAAACAGTATTTTTTTTAGTGTAGCGATCGGTCGCCAGTTAGGTGGCGATCGATCGCTAAGCCAGAAAAATTAAAAAATTAAAAAAACTTGAAATGGGTCGTGCCGGCACGACACGGCACGTAGGGGCGTGCCGGCACAGCACGACACGTAGGGGCGTGCCGGGCCCTGCCTCTTGTGGAATGGGCCGGCACGGCACGACCCATTTTTGAATCGTGCCGGTACGACACGGCACGCATAGTGCCGTGCCGACACAATCCGTTTGACACCACTAGTAAAAAGTATGTTTAATGCACTTAGGAGGTTGTTCTATTTATACTTGACCAATGTACATCACCAAAAGACATCATTTGGTAGCATTACTTCATGAAAAATCACACCGGACTTGAATGGACACATAATTTCAAGAAAAATTCGCCATGTTAATTTTTGGGCAGCGCCAGCTGCACGATTTTTCCCTTCCATTTTTGCTCGTTTTGTCATTTATCAAGTATTCGACTTTTCCACGCTTAATTTCAATTCATTAAACACATTTTGCCAACAATCCCTCACATGAATTAAAATTAATGCATTAATGCAATGAGTGCCTTTAACGAATCGTTATAGCATCTGGAGAGGTAGCTTTGGCTTTGAACCTTCCGTAGTAGTATTCAATCGGATTTACTGACTTAATAGTAAACTTAGAGTTTTGACCTATTTAGTCGTTTGTGTAAACCGACACAATTGAACCCACACCATAACAAATTTGACCTTCGTATTGGTTTTTAGGGTTGTGTCCGTTTGTCATGGACCACACTTGATTTCATATGTGATTTCCAATTTTAAAGCGACCACACTTCGCGCTTACATAGGTGATCTCCTAAAATAATATCCCGATATACTCCAACATATCCATATATGTATTAGGAATCATTAAAGACCTTTTGTCTATCCTCGTACCCTTTGTTGCAGTCTACACACATTATCATAGGAATGAGTTGGAGATTGATCTCCAAGGTTTTTATACAATCTCATAATTTAGTTGTCCTTTTTGAACCTAGATATTAGGATCTCCAGTCAACAAGGTTGGGTATCCACTATGAGATTTTGATTATAGGGTTTCAACCACATTCCTTCGATAAACTTTTACATGATCTCTTGGTTAACCATTCATAAGCGGATCCATGGGTTTTCTCACATAATCAATTAAGATTATGTCTATTGAGATCATCGTCATATGGTATTATGTCTCGACTTATTTGTCTAGGCTTACCATTATATATACTACATTGTGCCCTTTCTACAACATATTGGCTTGTCACAATGTATTATAATTGTAGGCACAATTTCTATCCAACATGGAATTTCTTCTAAGAAATATGTACGTTCGCTTAGAAGATGGAGTCATATCCAATAACAAAAAAAAAATTACCATTTATGGATTTTGAGCCTTTATTATAGCAATTGCTATTACTTAGCCAACAAGGAATTTTATCACTTAACAAAACCATCGAACTCCTCTGGCTTCTTCTCCGTTTTATTCAGCACTATGAATTCTGAGGTCATAAAGAATTGAACTATACACTTTTGCTTAGATAATTTTCTTCGTTTCCTTTCCATGACACAACAACATTACCAATGGTTAACACATAACTATTTTGTGTCAGATATCCATTTCATATCATGATATCTCAAGTTTAGAATTCTAAGCGTTATAGCTTACAAAGTTTGAAACTATAATAAATTCTCGGTTTTAATTCACAAATCAAATTTTAAGCGTAATTATTATTAGAAAATCCATGTTCAAGATTTTATTTCTTACAAACTTTAATTTTAAGAGCAAAAGCTTAAAAAATTGAAACTAGAAATAAACATGGGAATTCTTCTTGGAAACTTCAATTCCAACTTTGACATTGCATCGACATTCATCATGCCAAAATGTCTCATCAACATTTTCTTTGTTGTTTTGATGATCTCTATATTGCTTCCCATAATGAGCATATCATCAACTTACAAGCATACTTAATTATGCTTCATGTGTGTCACTTCTGTCACACTTGTTTTGACAACACAGTTTTGTCAAATTTCTCATGTCATTACTTTGACACTTGTTATGACTTATTTCAGTCAGGTACCCCCACACTTTCAGTATTTATAGAAAATTTTGTCCTTAACTCATAAGGATTTTTGTCATTGCCTAAGTGTGGCACTTAGGATATGGTTGACCAATAGAATTGTCGCCCCCACAATTTTGGGTAATCTCGAACTTATCAAGATTTCATTGGCGTTAAACTTTCAAGTTTCAAATTCTAACCGATATTTATTTATAAATCAAAATTCAAGATTATATCTCATTAACTTTTGACTTAAGCGCGCTTTGCTTACAAAATTTGAACTTATACAATACTCTCGAGTAAGATTCACTATTTGCATTTTAAGCGTCCAAACTTATAAAACTCGAATTCAGGATTTTATGTCTTGCAAGTACGAGCTTTAAGCGTATCATGCTTAGAAAATTCAAATAGAATCAACTTTATGAGAGAACAACCCCCATAAAAGCAATTGTGGCATTCGATTCACCATTTGTATTTTAAGCGTACAAATCTTAGAAAACTTGAATTTTTTCAAGAATAAATATCTTGCAAATTCAAGTCTTAAGCGTAAAATGCTTATACAATAGAAATAGAATCAACTCTAAATTCTTCATTGCAAAACTCATTTGCTTTATTGTTCTTCAACATCATTCTTATAGTGGTCAAACACTTTCATGACTTTGTCTTTGCTTCGTAGCAAATATGCATAACAATATCTTGTGCAATAATCAATAAAGTAACACAACACTTTTTTCACACCTATAGTTTGCACAAACTTTCGATCACAAGCATCATTGTGAGTCACTTCTAGAGATGTTACATTTCATTCATCAAATGGAATGAAGGTTTGTTAACTTATCCCTACACAAGTCCACACTTATGTTTTAAGTTAACTGTAAGACCCTCACTGTCTTAAACCATTATCGTGATAATATAAAACTATTATCGTGATAATATAAACATATTTATATTATGTACTATAGAGTTGAGTCGATTCATTTTACAACCAGTTGTATTCATTCATTACATGCCATAACTAATACAAGCCAAAATAGACATGCCTTCTCAGTTTCTCTAATCGACTACTCTATCATCATCAGTGCATCAAAATGGACCCACAATCCTGGCTTCCCTGGCCCAAAAGAGTCCCTACAGAACAACCCAGAAAATTACCATGAACACCATTGTACCATATATCATATATCAACAACGTATATGAAACAAATATACTAATACAGTAGGTACAAAACTCCATGTATGTCATTCATATCTCGTGTTCTTCGAGTTGTTCCTGTAGCATACTTGATAAGTGTAAATTTTACACTTATTTTGCTATGATTTTATATGGATTTTCGTGTTGATTCCTGGACGATTTTATGTTTTTTGGTATATAATTGTATTTCAGGAATCAAGGTCCAAGGGAATAAAAGTGGAGAAAACGAGCTAAAAATGTTGAAAAATGACTAAACCGAGCGAAGACGTTGAAAGATGGACCGGAATTTCAAAGATTGAAGTTATACAGCTCGGCGATCAATCCGCATAATCACAGCAATCGATCGCGGAGCTGTAAATCGAGGAACCAAACAGATTATATTGGCGATCGATCGGCAACTAGCCGCGATCGATTGCCAGCGTCCAGAAATAATTCGCGATTGATCGGTAAGGAGCCGCGATCGATCGCGGATATGTGCATTTTGGTGGCCAGCGTCCAGTATGGTTCGGCGATTAATCGGGATTTAATGGAGTTAATGGAGCTCGATCGCGGATAGGAGTTTTCTGAAGAAAAAAAAAATACTTTCTGAGTTTGGTTTAAGATGGACTCTTCCATACACCTTCTTCCTTATATATAGCAGACTTAATGCACGAAAAAGGGGACTATTACACCTCTTTTATCACACCTAAGAGCAGCTCTCTCATCTTCCATTCACATACAAAAATACCACAATTCATTGAAGAAGCAAGAACAACACAAGAGACGGAATTACGGAGCGACACATGGCGTGACACCCGCGTTTATTAGTATTTCTGAACTTATTTACTTTTGAATTTCAGATTTTGATGTTGATATTGTTGAAAGACATATTTTTAGATTATTATTTGATGATGGTAGTTGGCTAAGTTATCTATCAAGACTAGGGGATCCTTTGTATGAACCCATTATTAAAGTTTGAATTTTGATTGATTTTGCTACAAATCTTTGAGTATGATTATATTTTCAATGCTTTCAAGGATTAGATACCTTTGAATGGATATTAGTAATTATAATTGACTTGACCATAAGATATTATAATTTGACATGATAATGCATACCGTGGGCTTTAGATTGAAACTGATCACGTGAAATCTAGCACACTGTGATAGCCATAGATCTATCAAGATCAAAAGCTAGAAGTTTTCATAGAACGTATGCAATATTGGATGTTAAATGAGTACATGACCATTGAATTGTTACATTTCAATATTAGATTCAATATAACATGATCATAGCATATTGGATAAACTCGGAAAACTCGTCACCTTAGAAAGTAGAACTTAAAGTCGTAACTATAGGCGAATTGTGGGGAATTGCATGGGAAAAAACCGAAAGTCTTGATAATTGTCTCTATTGATTCTAATCTTATTAGTTCTCGTGTGTTGGGTTAATTATTGAGTTAATTTGTCACTTTAGTTAATTAATTATAACCAGTTATCGTAAGCTAAATATAGTTAAACTAGTGGAGTTTGGTAATTATTTCCCAGTCCTCATGGGTTTGACACCCGTACTTTTAAAATCATCATACTAAAACTTGACACCATGCACTTGCGGTATGCAATCGCTACACTAAAAAATATTGTTTAATATAATAGCGATCAAGTTTTTGCCGCCGTTGCCAGTGACTAGTTTTAATAATATCAAACGAGATTAGTTGACTGTAGTTTAGTTTGTTTTTCTTTATTATTATTTTTGATTTTTTTTCTGTTTGTGTTCTTTTGGTTTATTGTTACAGTGGTGCATGCTAAGGAGTAGCAAGCCTACACTTGAGCCTTTTGATCCTAAGATCGAACGCACCTGTCAAAGGAAGCTAAGGCAAGCAAGATCACACATGGCTAATAACGACGAGGTTCAAGTACCACCAGTTGCACGATCACTCATGGACTATGTCCACCCTTCATTCCATGGATCACTATCGAGTATGGCGAGACAAACCATCCAGGCTAACAATTTTGAGATCAAGCCTGCTATCATACATATGATCTAACATTCGGTCCAGTTTGGGGGAGCAACTAATTATGATCCCAACGCCCACATCTCCAACTTCTTGGAGATTTGTGATACCTTTAAACATAATGGCGTTACTAACGACGCCATCAGGTTACGTTTGTTTCCTTTTCTTTACGTGATAAAGCTAAATCTTGGTTACAATCGTTGCCTACAGGTTCTATTACTACGTGGGATGGGATGGCACAATTATTCTTGTCAAAGTTCTTTCCACCATCCAAGATGGCCAAGATGCGCAATGATAGCACAACATTTGCACAATATAATCCCGAGACACCGTACGAAGCATGGGAGTGCTTCAAAGATCTACTGTGGAGATGCCCACATCATGGCCTCCCTATTTGGCTGCAGGTACAAACGTTTTATAACGGCTTATTTTATTTTATAACGGTTTATTTTCTGATAATCATTCTATGATTGATGCATCAGCATGAGGTACTGTGATGAGGAAGACGCTCGAGGAGGCCTATACGCTGTTGGAGGAGATGGCTGCTAATAGCTGTCAATGGCAGTCCAAAAGGAACGTGCCAAAGAAGCAAGCCGGATTGCATCAAGTGAGTGAAATCACTGTCCTAGCTGCCCAGTTGGAAGCACTGAACAAGAGATCGATAGTTTGAGCATGCATGCAATGCCAGTTCAAACTGTTACATGCGAGCTTTGCCAAGGAGGACATCCGAGCTCTGAATGCCAAGTAGGTAACCTTTCATTACAACTAATGAAGCTGTTAATTTTGTAGGGAACCAACCACCACCGACCTACCCCTACCAACACACATACAATACAGGGCCGAGGAACTATCCCAAACCACCACCGGGGTATGTACCAAAGCCAAGCATGGAGGAGCTGTTGACCAAGTTCATCACGACGACGGAGACTAGATTCCAAAATCACGAGGCGTCGATAAAGAACTTGGAAGTCCAAGTGGGACAGTTAGCAAAAATCTTAGCCGGACGAGCACAGGGATCACCATCTGGTGACACTAAGACGAACCCTAGGGAGCAAGTCCATGCAACCTCGCTGAGGAGTGGAAGGAGGTCGCTGAGAAGAATGATGCACGTGTTGAGTTAAAAGGCGAGGCGGACATCAAGCAAGAAGATGAACAAACACGCGACAAAGGTAAGTCTACTAAGACCCCTAAACCCATCACACATGCTAAGGTAGATATCCCACCCCCATTCCCTGCTGCATATAAGAGAGCAAAGTTAGGTGCTAAATTTGCTAAGTTTTTAGATTTGATAAAGAATCTCCATATTGAGATGCCTTTCATTGATGTGATTCGGCACATGCCGAATTATGCTAAGTTTTTAAAGGAGATTTGTCAAAAAAGCCGAAACTGGGAGAGCATGAGATGATAAAGTTAACTAAGGAGTGTTCTGCTGTCCTTCAAAATGATTCACCTCCAAAGTTAAAGGATCCAGGGAGTTTCACTATACCTTGCAAAATCAATTCTAAATCTTTTAATAAATATTTATGTGATTTGGGGTCAAGTGTCAATTTAATGCCTTTATCTGTGTACAGGAAGCTGGGCTTAGGAGAGCTCAAAGTGATCAATGTTTCACTGCAAATGGCGGACAAGTCCAGCAAGTACCCTCATGGGATAGTGGATGATATACCGGTCAAGGTTGATAAATTCAGCATTCCGGTGGAATGTATCGTGTTGGACATAACTGAAGATGCAGACATACATCTGATTCTAGGAAGACAATTCCTAGCTACTGGAAGGGCATTGATTGATGTCCAAAAAGGGAAGTTGATCCTCCGAGTAGGGTGATCAAGGTACTTTTGACATGTTCAAATCTTTGAACACTACACGCACTGAGCACCGATGTTTTAGTATCAATATAATTGGTACACTGTGTTGATGCGATGCAGGTTAAGAGCGAGAAGAAGGTGGAGGTCACACCGAAGGCCCATCAAAGATGAGGCAAATTTCGTGAAGGTGACTTAGTTCAAATGAATAGGAAAAAGATGCGACTATTTCCATGGAAGTCTGACGCACCTTGGGCTGCACCGTTCAAAGTTGTCGATGTTCTACCATTCGATATCTTCAAACTAAGAGATGACCACGAGCACTATTCACTGTGAAAGAAAAGTGGTTACGACGTTACCACATGGCGGACGAAAAATCGTCCCCCACTGGCCCTTGCGGCTCTTGAGCCTACATGGTAAAAAGTCCATCTTGGGACTATAAATCAAGAAATTTTTCTTATCATTTTGTTTTGTTTTTGGTTTGTTTTGGTTTCTTTTTGTTTTGCTTTTGTTTTTGTTTGATTATGGTGAGAGACTCAATGCGTGATGTGACGTGTTCCAACAATATGTCCCACGAGCTGACAAGGAATTGGACAACGATCACTGACGGTCGTTGTCAAAGGTAAATGCTTTGTCTCATTTTCCATGACCATTACATTGAGGACAATGAATGAATTAAGTTTGGGGGAGTGCATTAGTGTGTCATGCTTCTTATTTGGAAATTTATCGTTCTTTGAGCACCAACAAAAAAAAATTTCTTGAAAATGAGTTCAATTAGTAAGATAATAATGAATTATAGTAGTGGTCTCTATTCCATGATGATATTAGTCTTACTATGTCAACTTGAGTTTTGATGATTGTAAGACTTGTTTGTGAATATCTTGTTTTGAGTAGCATGTCTAAGATGAGGAATTTATTAAGCACATTTGAGTCATAATCTTGTGAATTGCATTTGGAGTAGTGAAAATTTTTGTGAACTTGATGAATTGTTTTTGAGAATCTTAGAGTACCTTAGAACTTATTTGATGATGACACTTCAAGGCGAAGGTTTATAGTCATGAACTTGATTAGGAGATGATCTAGGCGATTTTTGGACCGTTTGAGCCTTTCAAGCTTACCATATATATGTAAGGACCCTAGATCCTTAAATGCGGATTAAATGCATAAATAAAATTTTCATGCATAAACGGAGTATAAAGTTGTGTTGGTGCCTTGAGCTATTAGATTACAGTGCCAAAATAAAGTTCCAAAATGGATTAATTACATTCCCAACCAATGAATGTTAATCCTATAGCTTTACACTACTCCTAGAGTAGATACTATACAAAAGAATGTGCCTGCTACAAAGAGCACTCATCACTAGGTCACCGCACCAACTCGCCTTAGCCCGTCCGCCCAAAAGTACCTACAGGAACAACCCCAAAACCATGAGCATGTACAAAATCATATTCACAATAATATGATAACAATTCAAATGCATAAATCGTAAATGTGATTCACTTCCTGTATGTAACACATTTAAAAGCTCCCTTTGGTTGTCCCTGTACCACATCATAACCAATAGATTATATCACCAATAATGTATGTCATGACATGCACCTATTTCCATATATTCCGTGTTCAATTCCCGAGTCTTATTATATCAGTGGCATAATACCCCTCGCGTTAACATGATAGCGGAAATACCCCTCGCTTAGACAATACCAGCGGCACTAATATCCCTCGCTATAAATATGACAGCGGTCGTGTTCTTCGCTTCATATTAGCGGCAAATATTCTCTCATCGCTACGGTATGACAGCGACAAGTATTCACATCGCTACGCCACTGGCGGCAAGTATTCTCCATCACTGGAATATAAATCCCGACTCACAATCACATGCAACAATGCATCCTATATACACATGCAACCAAAATGTATGACCAAACCATGTATGCAATCCATGATGCATAAGCAAGACCATGTGTGCAACCGTGGTGCATAACCAATTCAAAGCGTAATAAATACGTTTTACCGTCCGATGCCCGTACGTCTCACTACACACCTTAGTTCCAAAAGTGTGTTGTGCCGTGGACTTTATCTCCTAGGCTATGTGGCCACCTGGGATGGTTCTACACATTCACACAAATCCATATTAGGAGCCAATTATAGTCCAATTACCAAAAATCCCACAAAATAGCCAAAAAAACCAAGGCATCAAAATTTTAAGGCTGGCGATCGATCGGCCCTTTCACCCAATCGACCGCGAGCCAGCTATCCCGAGACCATCGCCTCACTGCCTATCTCGATCGATCGAGACGCCCATACCAATCGATCGAGAAGACGCCTCGATCGATCGGAAAATTTTCTCGATCGATCGAGAAGATCGAAAATTCCCACCTTCCGCGCTGCCGAGCTCGATCGATCGAGTGCTATTCTCGATCGATCGAGAAGTGCTGTAAATGCGAGAAATCGCCATTAATGTGCACAGAACCTTACCAAACCACTTTAAAACCATAACACCTCAACCCAATACATTAAAAACACCAATAACCTTCAAAATACACCCTAAACAACCCAAAACTCTAACATCCAACCCAAAAATCATACCAATCCAAACAAACCCATTTAAAATCATTACAAACCCAAACCAAACACAACAAAAACATTAAGGAGGTATCCATACCTCTTGGGGACTCCAAATCTCACACCAAATCCCACAAATGAGATTTTTGCCAAGATTTCCCCTCCACTTTTATGCTAAAAACGAAAATGGGAAGAAAAGGGTTTGGGAAAAGATTTTTGGGGAATTTAGTAGTGAAAGGTAAAGGTGAGGGTTGGGGGTATAAGTTAAATTGTGTTCCAACAATTACCATGGTGTATAAAACACCCCAACATTATTTTAAAAGCATTTCACTACAGTGCGCTAAAATCCCAACTAAATACACGCCTCATCAAAACAATTACCCACCATTGCATTTAAACCACTAAAATACCCCAATTACTCAACAAGCATAACATGCACCCTGAAATGCTCTACCGGGTCACGCCTACCATGTGACTAAGCATTTCACCAAGATAATTAGTCCCAACACATAATCTAATTAATGCCCAAAATTGCATATAATTATTTCAGGGATATCACAATATACATCAATTCATAGTGTCCCATTTTGAGCCTAACTGAAAAAGAATGGAGTATGTTTAACATACTATTAGTCCACATCAACAAATTTCTTTGGTAACTCATTATACCCACCATTATGAGCCTAAATTGAAAAAAAGCATTTATCCTCACCCTAAGGGAGTATAATGATTCTCATTAGATGCACATGAATTGCTACAGTTGGATGAGCTTATTGTTGAAAAAATTGATGAATGAGAAAAGAAAAAGATAGATAAAGCCTGTGAAAAAATGACTAAATAACACCCAAAGAGGCCAAGGCTAGAAGAAAAAGAAGAGAAGCTCAATTTTGTGCTAAAAATATGAACATTACATGATTATACTCTCTTCTTTGTGCTATTCTATCTTTTCTTTGAAGCCAAACACATAGGCCTAACATTACAAGTTTAAAAAGACATTGATCCAAGTCTAGGGAGTGACTACATTAGTGGAGAAGTGTTTGAAAATAGGACTATGAGATGCTCAACGATAATCTTACTTTTCATTGACTAACATGATTTGATCTATGGAATTTGCATGGAACTTGAAAATGACAATAGCACACACGGCACATTCTGATTTTGAGGCATGTTGCTTGATCTAGGAGAAAACACAACATGTTGAACTTTCTGATTGAGTGTTGTTTGTCTGCAAGTACTTGAGATGTCTAAGCTACATGATTGATTGCGATGGAGGGACCGAGACACGTCAGAATGGCAAGGAAGATTATATTTTATTGGAGATTCAAAGCAATATTATATTGTATTTACAATATAATAAAAGGATCGGATATTTTTTTACGAAGAAGAAGCGAAGCAAATTGACGTACGGGAACAAAATAGATCAGAGGAAGAGACGTGAGCAGACTTAGGATAGCAAATGCAAGCAACGTACGTGAGCAGCATATTAAAGAGGAGGAATAGTTACGTGAGGATTACATAGGTGAACCGAAAGTCTTGATAATTGTTTCTACTGATCTTATTCTTATTCACCATTGATTGTTTGGGTTACATATTGAGTTAATTTGTCACTTTAGTTAACTAATCACAACCAGTTATCGTAGACAAAATATAGTTAAATTGATTGAGTTTGGTACTTATTTCCTAGTCCTCGTGGGTTCGACACTCATACTTTTCATATCATTATACTAAAACTTGACACCGTGCACTTGCGGTACATAATCGCCACACTGGAAAATATTGTTTAAAATAATAGCGATCAATACTCAAGCATAATATAATTTCTAACAATTATATATAATGCATATGTCATGACATTTAATCATCTCATCACAATCTCAAACTCATAACAATCTCATGCCAGTGAATACCATTTTCTCATCACATTCCATTGGCTGCGTATAATATTATTACTCCGTATATGAGTAGCACATATAACATTGCTATTACGCTCCATATGATCCCATCATATGAGTAGCCAATGTATATTGTATTTTGACTCCATATACGAGACTCCGATATTATATTACTGCACGCCTCTCATCAATACACAATCACGTCTCAATGAGTTGGTATTCACCAAATCCACTTCATACATAAACACACATATGTATGAATACAAAATAAAAGTGTTCGTACGTCCCACGTACCTGATGATATCCAAAAGAGGTAGAGCGACCATCAGTAATAAACCTTCACCCTGTTCGATATCCAGTCGTATGTGATGGCTCTACACATATATAAGATATTATAATCATGTCATCATTTCATATCTCATCCTTAACATTCTTTATCAAAGTTATCTTGAAAATGTACGTTATTATACACCTAGCCATGTAATAAATCGAAAATCATACAAAATAGGAAAAAATCTTATTTTGCACTGGCCAATCGATCGGTAACAATGCTCGATCGATCGACCATCTCACTCGATCGATTGCCCAAGACAGGCTTTGCTCTATCAATCGGCTCAACGTACTGATCGATCGAGCAACCTTGTACTTCAAAATTCGGCATTTTTTCATCATTTTCAACCTTTTGCACATCTACCAACAAATTCATCACCCCATACTTCATTCCATTCAACTACAACATCTCCACACATCCTCATCCAATTTCTTGCTTCATATGACACCTTATTTCAATACAATTCATACCAATCACAATATTTAGAAACAAAAGATTCCAAGAAGAAATACCACATAAAACTCCTATATAGTCAACAAGAAGGCAATAATTGATTTAATTAACATACCCCAACACTTCCTTAGGCTTCCTACCAGAATTTCTTTGACAATTCAAGAGATTCAAGAGATAAGATCAAGAGGTGGAAAGGAAAACCTTGTGAAGCGATAAGAATATTTTCACTTTCAGATTCTTATTTAAGAACTCATATTTGCAAGTCAATCCCTCAAATTTTCATTATTTCCCAAAGTGTACCCTCTCCCCGGTAACCCCTTTTTAATGTCTTCATTGAAATTGAGTCCTTGACTTATAACCAATTGTATTATTCATTTTTCATCTTCATTAGCATATCATATCTCAATTATACATCCTTTCATATGTGAATTAACCATCACATTAGCATTAATTAACCATCACATTAATCTATGATATCACGTTTCTCCCCAACATATAAGATTTCGACCCGAAATCTAATATCCGCAGTATAAAAGCAAATAAATACAACTACACATACCGTCAAACAACTCATGATAGAGTTGTCTCATATGCTGTTCTGTCTCCCATTTCGCCTCTTCGACACCTACCTCTCCCACGGAATCTTCACCATATGAATGGTTTTACTACAAAGCTTCCAATTTGCACGATCCAAAATACAAACTGGATGTTCCACATAAGAAATGTTCGACTCCAACTGTACTTCGGAAGGTTGTAACACATGAAATGGATCAGGCTCATACTTTCGTAACATCGATACATGAAATGCGTCATGTATACCAGACAAAGAGGGTGGTAACGCTAATCTATAGGCCAATGTGCCAACTCGCTGTAAAATTTCATACGGGCCAACATACCGTTGTGATAACTTCCCTTTTACTCCAAAACGAACAGCACCTTTAAAAGGTGAAATCTTTAAGAATACCTTATCACCAACTTGAAATTCTCAGGGTCTTCGCCTTTTATTGTCATAAGCTTCTTATCTTTCTTGAGCAGCTTTAATCCTTTGTCGTATAATTTTCATTTCCTCTTCCATTTCTCTAATCATATCAGGGCCACCCATAGATGTTTTATCTGTATCATCCCAACATAAAGGGGATCTGCAACGTTTCTCATATCCCATGGCTGTTTGCAATCCTTCCCAGAGCTGAGAGTTGAACCTCGGGTCCCTGTCTGAGATAATAGACACCGGAATACCATGTAGTCGCACTATGTATCGAATATACAAATGAGTCATTTTCACAACTGTAAAACTCATGTTATATGGTATAAAGTGCGCTACTTTCGATAATCTGTCAATAATGACCCAAATAGCATCATCCTCGGCAAATGAGTCACAAAATCCATCGATATGTGGTCTCACTTCTAAATTGGTACTTCTAAAGTCTATAACTCACCACCTGGTCTTTTCCTCTCTGCCTTCATTTGCTGACATATCAAACATCATTTTACAAATTATACTATTTCTTGTTTCATTCCTTTCCACCAAAAAATGGGAATACAAATCTTGGTACATTTTCTTACCACCAGGATGCATGCTATATTTACTACAATGAGCCTGACGTAGCAAATTTTGGCGTAGTTCACACTTATCAGGAATCACCCAACGATCTTGTAATCGCAAACTACCATCCTCAACTACACGGAATTTAGATACTTGATCTTGTGCAAGTACATTTTCCATTGTACAAACTCATCATCTATTTTCCGGGCCTCTCTGATTGTCTCAAAAATAGCTGGTTCTACTATCAATGTTGATACTCGCACAGGTGATGTAACAATATCAAAATCATACCCTAACTGACAATATGAAATAATTAATGCTGATAGCCGACTTATATCATTAGCTGCCACTCTTACTTTATGACTCAACGCATCTGCTGTTCTATAAGCTCGACCAGGGTGATACTCTATTTCACAATCATAGCCCTTCAGTAAGTCTATCCATCTCATTTGTCTCATATTCAGTTTAGCCTGAGTAAACAGAAACTTTAGGTTTTTATGATCTGTGAAAATAATAAATTTAGTCTCATACAAATAATGTCGCCATATTGTTAGAGCAAAAATAATAGCAGCAAGTTCTAAATCATGCACTGGGTATCTGGTTTCATGGGACTTTAACTGCCGTGAAGCATAACCCACTACATGTTTATTTTGCATCAACACACATCCAATCCATGCAATGATGCATCTGTATACAAGGTAAATTTTCCATGCTCATCCGGAATGATTAAGAATGGAGCAGTGGTCAACCGTTGTTTCAACTCCTGGAAACTCTGTTCACAAGCTTCAGAGCAAATGACAGGCACTCCTTTTTGTGTCAAATGTGTCAATGGCTTCGCAATTTTTGAAAACCCTCGACAAAACGTCGATAATATCCAGCTAAGCCTAGAAAATTGTGAATTTCTGGCACAGAGGTAGACGCTGACCAATTTAACACGGCCTCAATTTTCATCGAATCTTCTGCGATACCTTCCAATGAAGTAACATGTCCTAAGAATTTCACATTATTCAACCAAAACTCATATTTACTGAGTTTGGCATACAGTTGATTATCTCTTAAAATTTGCAACACAGTCTGTAAATGTTGAACATGTTCAGTGTCACTTCTAGAATAGATTAGAATGTCATCTATAAACGCACAAACTGATCAAGACAGTCATGAAAAACCTGATTCATCAAGCTCATGAAAACAACCGGAGCATTTGTTACTCCAAATGGCATTACTAGAAATTCATAGTGACCATATCGTGTTCGGAATGCTGTTTTCTGCACATCTGCATGCCTTACTTGTATTTGATGATACCCTGACTTCATATCTATCTTGGAATAGATTGATGAACCTTGTAATTGATCAAACAGATCATCAATACGCGGCAAAGGGTATTTATTCATCACTGTCACTTTGTTTAATTGTTTGTAATCTATACACAGCCGCATAGAGCACCCCAACGAGAGACACTAGGCCAAATATATCCTTTATCCAATAAGTCTTGCAACTGAGTCTTCAGTTCTTTTAAATCAGTTGGAGCCATTCTATACGGTGCTCAAGAAATCGGCGATGTACCGGCACCAGTTCAATCTCAAATTCCACTGCTCGACTTGGTGAAAATCACAGAATTTCATCCAGAAATACATTTACAAATTCGGCAACAACTGGTATATCCTCTATCTTTGTTTCTCTCTTCTTCTCTGCCACATTAACAACATAAATCAAATAGCTTGTATGCTCACGTTCTAACATACGTGACATTTTCATCGTAGAGATCAAAGGAATTCTCGAACGAGAACCTTGACCATAAAATACCCACCTCTGCCCCAAGTCAGACTGGAACCGAACTATCTTCTGACAACAATCAACGATAGCTTGATATTTCTGTAAGACATCTATCCCCACGATACAATCAAAATCACGCATATCAAGAATCATTAAATCAGCCCGCAAACTTATTTTTTCATCACAAACAATAGGGCAATCCAGTAAAATACTATATGTTGTCGTCTTTTCTCCTGCAGGTGTCGAGATAACCAGAGGTACCAATAATGGAGACGAATGCATATGATATTTTATTACAAAACTTTGTGCAACAAAAGAGTGTGACGCATTTGCATCAATAAACATAAATGCATGATAAGTAAAAACACTTACCCGCAATTACATCCTCTGGAGCCGTTTCTGCTCGTTCTCTGTTCAACGCATACACCTGACCTTGAGGAGGTCTAACAGTATGTCCCCCAAATGCATGTGGAGGTAGGACATGTTGTGGTTGACTCTCCACAGCTTTTCCTTTTCCCCTCTGTCCAATCCGATTCGGGCAATTCCTTGCTATGTGGCCTACAACCCCACATACAAAACATGTTAGACTATCCGGTCGTGGAGCACTACCTACACTTTCCAGATTCGGACAATTTCTATTCAAGTGTGGTCCTCCACAATTAAAACACTGAATAGGTCAACTTCCCGTTGTCTTTGCATGTCCTCTACTCATCTGGCACCTGATCGCTATTATTTTAAACAATATTTTTCAGTGTAGCGATTCTATACCGCAAGTACACGGTGTCAACTTTAGTATAATGATAATATAAGTACGGATTGTCGATCCCACGAGGACTAGGAAATAAGTACCAAACTCCACTAGTTTAACTATATTTAGCCTACGAAAAATGGTTATGACTAATTAACTAAAATAACTAATTAACTCAATATTTAATCAAACAAACAATAGAGAATGAGAGTAAAATTAATAGAGACAATGATCAAGACTTTCGGTTCACCTATGCAATCTCCCACAATTCGCCTATTAGTTAAGAATTAAATTCAAACAATCTAAGGTGACGAGTTTTCCTAATTCACTTGTTATACCTTGGTCCGGCTATAACAAATCTAATACTAACGTAACAATAAGCCACTCTCGTACCCTTATTGAACAATTAATATTGTAAGTTGATCTATGAAAATTTCTAGCCTTCGATTTTGGTAAATCTATTGCTATCACACATGTATTTGACTTTATCTCTCGATCTCAGCCTGAAATCCACGACATAAATGTAAGTAACCCCATGAGCATACAGCGCAGCGGAATAAAATTTTGGGATTACAAACCAGCGATCTATACATAGGGATTCATATCGGATTAGAGAATTACAAGTGTCTTACCCTTGTAGCGCGTTTGAAGCAGAATCCACGGAGCTGCACCACGTCCTACGCCTTCTCCGAGTCAATAGCAAAACTCGATTGGTTTTGCCTCAACGGTATCCACACGATCGAATCGAACGAAGGAATAGTTTAAGAACAAGTTGCTAGACAAGTTCTTAAACCAATACACGAAGCAAGCTCGATTCACAATCGAAAGAATTGACCAAAACCACCAAGAACACCTTCGACTTTTGATGGTCGAGAGTGATTCAATGGTGCGGCCGTTTCCTCTTTGGCTTGTGTAGGGTTTTTGAGTTATATAATTTGTCTTGCAAGTCTTAATCTAATTAAACCTTGTTAACAAATTATATATGATTAATTAAAGGCTTTCTTAAAGCTTCATGGGCTTAAGCCCATGATTTAATTAATCAATATGATTATTAATTAAGACTCCTCTTAATTATTTAATTCATCCCATGAATTTAATTTCCCTTCTCGATTTAATCTTTTGTGCGACCCGATAGGATCTCGTAATGTTGGCAGTGACATAAAATCTCATTTTATGTCGCAAGCATCGAGCGGTATCTAGCAATACATCGATGCTACCCAAATTACAAGAATGTCAATGACTCGACATAACCTTTAGAACTTGTGATAATATTAATCATGTAACTTAATCCCTTTGTCCTTTGTGTTTAGATTGAACACGAGTCATGGAATAGTCATACTCGTATATTCAATCTTCATTTCTTGATCCCCAAGTAGAACTAGAATAAACGAATAAGCTCGATATCTCATATCGACTCATTCGAGCATGGCCATGCATTTTAGTTCTCACTTGATCAGGGGCCAAACACATCTCCTGTTATATAGGAGGGACAAATCCTATCTCGATCAGTCAACATCCCTCTACATAATTCGTAGTGTATCCAATAGTCGCCTTTATAGTATACCCTGTTACGGGTAACGTTTGACGATATCAAGATACATAACTCCTTATGTTGGGATCTCTGATGATCACAAGTCGTAAGGATTACATACATTATTATCACTATGAGAATTGCATATGACGATCATATAACTATCCATGTTGCATTCTCATGGTGGGTCTGTTCAGTACATCGTTCTCTAACATGTACCCATATGTTGATTTGATATCTCATATCAATGAACAATTCATCGATCAACATATACTAGTCTATACGTATTATCATTATCCATTTCATGATAATACTTGACTAGGAACTTCTTTAAGAATAATACAATATTATTCTAAGGACATTAACATATATATTAATTCACAATGCACAGTTAAAAGAATAATATATAATAATGAATTGCCATTCATAAATCCATAAACATTGTATGTCTTAAACAATCATCTAATGACTTGTCTTAGGGCATATCCCAACAAATCTCCCACTTGCACTAAGACCACTCAGACATATATCTAATGCCTAGAGATCTAGTATGACGATCATGCTTCTGCTGTGACAGCGGCTTCGTCAATGGGTCAGATACATTATCATCTGTTGGTACTTTGCATATTTTAACATCTCCCCTTTCAACGATTTCTCGAATGAAATGGAAACGCCTAAGTATGTGCTTGGATCTTTGGTGAGATCTTGGTTCCTTAGCCAATGCGATCGCTCCATTGTTGTCACAATAGAGTTCTATCGGATCTTTAATGCTAGGCACCACTCCAAGTTCAGAAATGAACTTCCTCATCCAAACAGCTTCCTTTGCTGCATCCGAGACAGCAATATACTCAGCTTCCGTTGTAGAATCGGCTACTGTTTCTTGCTTTGAACTCTTCCAGCTCACAGCACCCCCATTTAGGCAATACACATATCCAGATTGCGATCAAAAATCATCTTTGTCGGTTTGGAAGCTAGCATCAGTGTAACCCATTACATTGAGCTCTTCCTCACCTCCATAAATCAAGAATGTATCCTTAGTCCTTCTCAAGTACTTCAGGATATTCTTGACAGCAATCCAGTGACCTTCACCTGGATCAACTTGATATCTGCTCGTCATGCTCAAAGCATACGATACATCGGGACGAGTACATATCATGGCATACATGATAGATCCAATAGCTGACGCGTATGGAATCTTACTCATGCGTTGTCTCTCATCTGGTGTTGAAGGACACTGTTCCTCCGAGAGATAAATACCATGTGTCATAGGCACGAATCCTTTCTTGGATTCTTGCATGCTAAACCTTTTAAGCACCTTGTCTATGTACGTACTTTGACTTAGACCAAGAAGCCTTCTCGATCTATCTCTATAGATCTTGATTCCTAATACATAGGTGGCTTCTCCTAAGTCTTTCATCGAAAAGCAGTTCCCTAGCCAAATCTTTACAGATTGCAAGGCAGGGATATCATTTCCAATAAGAAGTATGTCATCTACATACAACACTAGGAAAATGATTACGCTCCCACTGACCTTCTTGTAGACACAAGGTTCATCTTCATTTTTGATAAAACCAAACTCTTTGATTGCATCATCAAAACGAAGATTCCAACTCCGAGAAGCTTGCTTCAATCCATAAATGGATCGTTGTAGCTTGCATATCTTTCCAGCATCCTTTGGATCGACAAAACCCTCGGGCTGTGTCATGTACACATCCTCGAGCAGATTTCCATTAAGGAAAGCTGTTTTGACATCCATCTGCCAGATTTCATAATCATGAAATGCAGCTATTGCAAGTAAGATCCTTATGGATTTAACCATGGCCACTGGTGAAAAGGTTTCATCATAGTCAATACCATGAATTTGTTTGAATCCTTTTGCAACCAGCCGACCTTTATAGGTTTGTACGTTACCATCCATATCGGTCTTTTTCTTGAAAATCCATTTGCACCCTATGGGTCGTACCCCTTCAGGTGGATCAACCAAAGTCCATACTTGGTTTGCATACATGGATTCCATCTCAGATTTCATGGCCTCTTGCCATTTCTCAGAATCATTGCCCATTATAGCTTGTTGATAAGATGACGGCTCATCCTCATCAATAAGTAGTAAGTCACCTTGTTGAGTCACGAGAAATCCATATCTCTCTGGCTCCCGGTGTGCTCTTACAGACCTACGCTGGGCTTGTGTCTCTTGAGCAGGTGCTTCTTCCACAACAGTTTGTGGTGCCTGCTCTGTTTCCATCTCAATTTCAGGTTCAGTATTTTCTTGTGGTTGAACTTCACTAAGTTCTATTTTTCTCCCACTGGTTTTTCTAGAAATAAATTCTCTTTCAAGAAATACACCAGTCCGAGCAACAACTACTTTGTTCTCGGTGGGATAATAGAAATAGTATCCTTTCGTTTCCTTAGGATACCCCACAAATAAACACTTATCAGATTTGGGTCCAAGTTTGTTAGTGGCATGACGTCTAACGAAAGCCTCACAACCCCAAATCTTCATAAAAGACATACTAGGACGCTTCTCAGTCCATATCTCATATGGTGTCTTTTCCACTGATTTAGATGGAACACGGTTCAGTAAGAAAATTGCTGTTTCTAGAGCGTGTCCCCAAAACGATACGGAAGATCTGCATGACTCATCATTGATCTAACCATGTCTAACAAGGTTCGATTTCTCCTCTCGGATACACCATTCCATTGTGGAGTATACGGAGGAGTGAGTTGTGGGACTATCCCACACTCCTTTAGATAGTCATGAAACTCTTGGCTTAAGTATTCTCCTCCTCGATCTGATCGAAGGATTTTGATACTTTTGCCAAGTTGGTTTTGTACTTCATTCTTGAAATCTTTGAACTTTTCAAAGGTTTCATGTTTATGTTTCATTAGGTACACATACCCATATCTACTGAGGTCATCAGTAAATGTAACGAAGTATTGAAAACCACCTCTAGCTTGCGTACTTATTGGTCCACATACATCACTATGTATTAGTCCCAATAAAACATTTGCCCTTTCAACATGTCCCTTGAAAGGGGCTTTAGTCATCTTGCCCATTAAACAAGATTCGCATGTTTCATATGATTCAAAATCAAATGAATCTAATACTCCATCCTTATGAAGTTTAGATATGCGGTTCTCGTTTATGTGGCCCAAGCGACAGTGCCAGAGATAAGTCGGATTACAATCATTATTTTTAATCCTTTTAGTATTTATGTTATAGATAGGCATATCAAGATTTAATACATAAAGACCATTCACCATTTGTGCACTAGCATAAAACATATCATTTAAATAAATAGAACAACAATTGTCCTTTATTATAAATGAAAAACCATACTTGTCTAAACAAGAAATAGAAATAATGTTTTTAGTAATTGAAGGCACAAAATAACAGTCTTTTAAAATTAGTGATAAACCAGAAGGTAAAGCTAAATGATAATCTCTTATAGCTAATGCAGCAACTCTTGCTCCATTTCCAACTCGGAGATCAACTTCACCTTTTGCCAATGTCCTACTCCTTTTGAGATCCTGCACATTTACACAAATGTGAGATCCACATCCAGTATCTAATACCCATGATGAAGAAGTAGATAAATTGACTTCTATAACAAAAATACCTGAAGCGGAAGTCACACTTCCTTTCTTTAGATCCTCCAGATATACTTTGCAGTTCCTTTTCCAATGGCCGGTCTCACCGCAATGGAAACAGTTCCCTTCTTTTGCTATCCCTCCCTTTGGCTTCAGTGCAGAAGACTTTGGCTTAGATTTAGCAAAGACCTTCTTTGCTTTCTTGTTGCCTTTAGCTTTGGCCCTTCCTTTGCCCTTATTCACAATAAGGACATTTGTGGCCTTAGTCTTCTTAGTATTTGCTTCATATGTTCTCAACATACCAAGCAACTGGGGTAGAGTCTTTTCCATATCAGTCATATTGTAATTTACTACAAATTGACTGAAGCTCTCCGGCAACGATTGCAAGATTACATCGGTGGCCAACTCTTGGTCCAATGGAAAACCCAGCTTGTCCAGATTCTCAATGTACCCAATCATCTTGAGCACATGAGTTCCAACTAAGCTTCCTTCTACCATCCTGCACTGGAATAACGCTTTAGAGACGTCATACCTCTCTTGTCTAGCTTGCTGTTGGTACAACTGCTTTAAGTGTTCGATCATATCGAACGCCTCCATTTCCTCATGTTGCTTCTGAAGCTCAGAGTTCATGGTGGCAAGCATGAGGCACCCAACATCAAGTGCGTCACTCTGATGCTTCTTGTAAGCATCTTTTTCGGTTCTTGTAGCCGTTAGGGGAGGTTCCTCAGCGGGTAAGGGTTCCTCTAGGACATATTGTTTCTTTTCTTGTTTGAGGACTATCCTCAAGTTCCTATGCCAGTCTAGGAAATTCGTCCCATTTAGTTTGTCCTTCTCAAGGACCGATCGCAGTGATAAAGTGCTAGTAACGTTGTTAGTTGCCATGGATATCTACAATATAAATATGCAAAATAAGTTTATGATTTAATCATTTAACATGGTCTTATATTAAATGATACTCCCACTATTTTGTTTGAAAAATATCAACCCTCGAAATCTTTAGTGGGCCAAGATCCATATTTCACTTAATCTTGAGTTAGCTTTGGCTAATCGCCCAAGACTCGGTTATTTAGGTAGACAACACTTTGTCAATTATATCACATATAATTCTTGGATAGTTGGACGAACAACGCTTTGTTCAATTCATCAAATGAATTAAAATCCAACCCATGCCTCTAGGTTCCCAATCCTATTGAGATAACCTAGTTAAGTCGTACCCAATTAAAGTATAACGGATATCACTTTTATCCTTTCGCGCCTTACTAAGATTGCCACGGTGCTTTGCTTTGGCAAACCCACACATGTACAATCGAAGTTATTGACGAGTACTTTTATTTGGAAGGCATCTAAAACTTAATATTTTAGAGGGATTTATTGATCTCATGATTAATTTGATAATTTAACATATGTCCACTACATATAGTTGTATACATATCTACATATATGTGTAATACTATTATCAAACTAAAACATAAGATAAATCATGCATCAACATACATAATTAAAACGTGACATGGTTATAGCCCCTACTAATGAGTTTCTCAAGCCAATGAGAAACTCCTATGAGTCAACCTAAGGTAACTTCATAAGCTCCTTCCTTTGGCTCCAATTTGTGAATGGCCTCCTCATCCCGGCACGATGCTCCATCTTCATTGATCACCATCAATAAAATAAACTATACTATTTACAAGATATAGAATTCCTCGATTCACATTCGAGGGGAACATAGGGGAGGGATTACATTTAGAATAAAATAGAGAAAGGCACGACTCGCAGGTAGTATTATAAATTACAATCATTCACAAATCCTATCTAATAGGTCAAAGGGCTATAACCACGCACCATGCTCAAACAACACATAAAGCATGCATTAACATTTAATTAATTAAATTCTAAACAATTTAAATTTAATTCTAATTAAAACTGTAAAATAATTTTTGAAAAATTATCGTACGCTCGGGACATCACATGCCACGAACTTAATTCGACTTAGCTACGAACCACCATGGTTCGAGCCAACATGGATCAATTATGGGCCTAGGGTTCGAAACCCTAGCCCATGGCCGAACCATTTAGCGGCGGCGGCCGAGCCCATGCACGGCTGCTAGGGTTCGAAACCCTAGCCGTCATGAGCTAGCCGTCACGTGCCAATGGGTTCAAAAACCCTAATTTTTTTCGGCGGCACGGCCCACGCTCGAGCCAGGGTCCGAACCCTAGCCCTTAAGCGGCGGCTACTCGGCCATGCACGAGCCAATGGGTTCGAAACCCTTAGCTTGTGCGGCGGCCGTGAGCCATGGGACTAGGGTTCGAAACCCTAGCCCTTTGATGACGTCGGCCGTGAGCCATGGGACTAGGGTTCGAAACCCTAGCCCTTTGGTGGCTTCGGCCGTGAGCCATGGTGAGCTAACACCTCGATTTTACGCTTTCATGTATCGTATACAATTATTCGCCAATTATATCAAATACAATTATACGATGATTTTCATAAACTAAAATTAATTTCATATCAAATATGAATTTAAACAGTTTTAAATAGCATGCAATATTAATTCTAACATGATTAAACTATTTAACCACATAAATCCGATATGAGCCTTGTACACATAAATCCGATATGAGCCTTGTACACGGCTCTGATACCACTGTAAGTAACCCCATGAGCATACAGCGCAGCGGAATAAAATTTTGGGATTACAAACCAGCGATCTATACATAGGGATTCATATCGGATTAGAGAATTACAAGTGTCTTACCCTTGTAGCGCGTTTGAAGCAGAATCCACGGAGCTGCACCACGTCCTACGCCTTCTCCGAGTCAATAGCAAAACTCGATTGGTTTTGCCTCAACGGTATCCACACGATCGAATCGAACGAAGGAATAGTTTAAGAACAAGTTGCTAGACAAGTTCTTAAACCAATACACGAAGCAAGCTCGATTCACAATCGAAAGAATTGACCAAAACCACCAAGAACACCTTCGACTTTTGATGGTCGAGAGTGATTCAATGGTGCGGCCGTTTCCTCTTTGGCTTGTGTAGGGTTTTTGAGTTATATAATTTGTCTTGCAAGTCTTAATCTAATTAAACCTTGTTAACAAATTATATATGATTAATTAAAGGCTTTCTTAAAGCTTCATGGGCTTAAGCCCATGATTTAATTAATCAATATGATTATTAATTAAGACTCCTCTTAATTATTTAATTCATCCCATGAATTTAATTTCCCTTCTCGATTTAATCTTTTGTGCGACCCGATAGGATCTCGTAATGTTGGCAGTGACATAAAATCTCATTTTATGTCGCAAGCATCGAGCGGTATCTAGCAACACATCGATGCTACCCAAATTACAAGAATGTCAATGACTCGACATAACCTTTAGAACTTGTGATAATATTAATCATGTAACTTAATCCCTTTGTCCTTTGTGTTTAGATTGAACACGAGTCATGGAATAGTCATACTCGTATATTCAATCTTCATTTCTTGATCCCCAAGTAGAACTAGAATAAACGAATAAGCTCGATATCTCATATCGACTCATTCGAGCATGGCCATGCATTTTAGTTCTCACTTGATCAAGGGCCAAACACATCTCCTGTTATATAGGAGGGACAAATCCTATCTCGATCAGTCAACATCTCTCTACATAATTCGTAGTGTATCCAATAGTCGCCTTTATAGTATACCCTGTTACGGGTAACGTTTGACGATATCAAGATACATAACTCCTTATGTTGGATCTCTGATGATCACAAGTCGTAAGGATTACATACATTATTATCACTATGAGAATTGCATATGACGATCATATAACTATCCATGTTGCATTCTCATGGTGGGTCTGTTCAGTACATCGTTCTCTAACATGTGCCCATATGTTGATTTGATATCTCATATCAATGAACAATTCATCGATCAACATATACTAGTCTATACGTATTATCATTATCCATTTCATGATAATACTTGACTAGGAACTTCTTTAAGAATAATACAATATTATTCTAAGGACATTAACATATATATTAATTCACAATGCACAGTTAAAAGAATAATATATAATAATGAATTGCCATTCATAAATCCATAAACATTGTATGTCTTAAACAATCATCTAATGACTTGTCTTAGGGCATATCCCAACAATAAATCACTATATCGAATTCCAATTTTTATCTCTCGATCTCAGTTGTAATTTAATATCATTCAAGGATGGCCAAACCCTTAAAAGCATGAAGAACAATGATCTATGCACTTAGATAATAAGAATCAATAAAAACAATCAATTTAAATCATGGGTTCATAACATAGGATCCCCTAAGTCTTGATAACAAACTTAGCCTAGCAACATATTCAATATCAATGCAAAATTCTATTTTTCAACATCAAAAGCATAAGAAAATTTAATAGAAACAAACAAAGTTTAGAAATACGCATGAACTAGCGATGTTGAATCGCGTTGTCGACCGTAGCTCCGTCTCTCGCTTTGTTGTGCCGTACGTGACACTTCTTCACCAATATTTACGTGAGTTTCGTCTACGTGAATCTGCTCTTCTATGCTTTACTCCCGTCACTCTTCCTTGTATCTGTATCTGTATTACGTTGCTCGCTCACCCTCAATATCTTTGCTCCTTTCCTTCTGATCTCTCCTCCAACTCACGTACCTTTCTTCTTCGTTCTGCACGTCTTTGAATTCTCGTTGCTGCTCCAGTTCTGATCCTCTCGACTCTCCTCCTCTTCCGTCTTTTTACGTAAATATTGCTGTGTATTACCTGAAGAATGAATCTGTGGGTCTCAGAATTTTCGTTACTCTTGTTTCTTCTCCTTCCGTCTTCCTCTCCTCTTCCCCTCAATCTCTTATAATCCGATATATATTTGTTATCTACGTCACTGAATGTTTCGTCCGCTTTTTCCTCTTGCTCACCTCCTGTTATTAGTTCACTATTGCCTCACGTTCCTTTCTGTTTTTCCAATTCCCTTGTTGCTCACGTCTGAATGTATAAATAATGTGTCCCACTTGATTTCTTTATTTGTCCGATAATATCCGGTTGTGCGCGGTTGGGTCTTTTTTCATCATTTTTAGCTTAATTCCTCCATATTTATTCATTTGGACCTGGATTCCTGAAATATACCAATATAAACCAAAACGCGTAATATTTTCCAGGAATCACTATAAAAACGCCCCTAATATATCAAATTAAGTGTAAAAAGCACACTTATCAGCACCCACTAAACCTCTTGGCCACTATATCTCGATGATGCTGACGATGATGATCCTCCCCTCCCTTTAAACTGTTCACCTCTGGGCCTTAGATTGTCAGGAGTCAATTTCTGTTGTGTTTGAAGTACTTCTTTGTAGGCACCCACTCCTATCTCAGTCAACTCCGCTCTCATCATAGCATCTTCAAGGTAGGGTTATTCAGATCACCCTATCAAATAATTCAGGCCTCAAGCCTCTCAGAAAATGTCTCACTTTGGCTTTAACATTGGTAGCGATGTGGGGAACATTACGTAGCAATGATGAAAGTTGATACACTCATGCTCCCTTGTTTCAGCGCTGTAAATTCTTCTTCTTTAAGTTGTCTTGAAGCAAAAGAAAAGTATCGATTAAGGAATCGGGTTCGGAATACATTCCACTCAATCAGTTGTCCTTGAGCTCGTAACTCCTGCAGAGTTGTTTTCCACCACATGGATGACTTCTTTGATAACTGAAATTTTGCCAGTCGGACCCAAGCAGTATGAGCACAAAGAGCGGATACAAATATCTGCTCTATCCTTTCCAGCAAATCTTCAGCTTCTTCTCCAGTCTCCGTACCCTCAAATTTTGGAGGTTGATATCCCAAAACTATGTTCAAACTCAGATCCTATGGTAACAACACTTCTTCAATAGGTCCTTGACCGACTGGAGGTGGTGGCACATGTATGTGGCATTGACACTCATCGCATCATCCAAACCTTCTTGCAGACTATCGGGTAGTCTAGCTGCCATACTGTGTAAATACAGTTCACCAGAACATACCTATTAACACAGAACATATAACACAACAACATATAGCAGGCAAAACATATCTCTAAGTACACCTATACTTCACTAGGTCACTTAGATTACCCAAACCCAGGTATATGCTATGATACCACTAATGTAAGACTCCCACTGTCTTAAATCATTATCGAGATAATATAAAACTATTATCATGATAATATAAACATATTTATATTATGTACTATAGAGTTGAGTAGATTCATTTTACAACCAGTTGTATTCATTCATGCCATAACTAATACAAGTCAAAATAGACACGTCTTCTCAGTTTCTCTAATCGAATACTCTATCATCATCAGTGCAACAAAATGGAAGCACAATTCTGGCTTCCCTCGCCCAAAAGAGTCACTACAGAACAACACAAAAATACCATGAACACCATTGTACCATATATCATATATCAACAATGTCTATGAAACAAATATACTAATACAGTAGGTACAAAACATCATGTATGTCATTCATATCTCATGTTCTTCGAGTTGTACTTGTAGCATACTCAAGCATAATATAATTTCTAACAATTATATACAATGCATATGTCATGACATTTAATCATCTCATCTCAATCTCAAACTCATAAAAATCTCATGCCAGTGAATACCATTTTCTCATCACATTCCATTGGATGCGTATAATACTATTACTTCGTATATGAGTAGCACATATAACATTGCTATTACGCTCCATATGATCCCATCATATGAGTAGCCAATGTATATTGCATTACGACTCCATACACGAGTCTCCGATATTATATTACTGCACGCCTCTCATCAATACACAATCACGCCTCAATGCGTTGGTATTCACCAAATCCACTTCATACATAAACACACATATGTATGTAAAATGTCTGTACATCCCACGTACCTGATGATATCCAAAAGAGGTAGAGCGACCACCAATAATAAACCTTCACCCTGTTCGATGTCCGGTCGTATGTGACTGCTCTACACATATATAAGATATTAGAATCATGTCATTGTTTCATATATTCTCCTTAACATTCTTTATCAAAGTTAAGATGAAAATGCACCTTATTATACACCTAGCCATGTAGTAAATCGAAAATCATACAAAATAGGAAAAAAACTTATTTTGCACTGGTCGATCGATCGGTAACAATGCTCGATCGACGACCATCTCACTCGATCGATCGCCCAAGACAGGCTTTGCTCGATCGATCGGCTCAACGTACCGATCGATCGAGCAACCCTGTACTTCAAAATTCGGCATTTTTCCATCATTTTCAACCTTTTCCACATCTACCAACAAATTCATCACCCCATACTTCATTCCATTCAACTACAACATCTCCACACATCCTCATCCAACTTCTTGCTTCATATGACACCTTATTTCAATACAATTCATACTCAATCACAATATTTAGAAACAAAAGATTCCAAGAACAAATACCACATAAAACTCCTATATAGTCAACAAGAAGGCAATAACTGATTTAATTAACATACCCCAACATTTCCTTAGGCTTCCTACCAGAATTTCTTTGACAATTCAAGAGATTCAAGAGATAAGATCAAGAGGTGGAAGGGAAAACCTTGTGAAGCAATAAGAACATTTTCACTCTCAGATTCTTATATAAAAACTCATATTTGCAAGTCAATCCCTCAAATTTTCATTCTTTCCCAAAGTGTACTGTTAGGATCGGAGGCGTGTTTAGAAGGGGGGGGGGGGGGGGGGGTTGAATAAACACTGCCCTCAAATTCTGATCTTCGACTGATTACTGCAAACTGTTAAGTGATGCAGTAGAAGCAAGTCAGCAGACACTAAGTGAAGTGCGGAATACGTCTGCTGCACTTGTGAGTTAACTAAAGTAAATAATAAAAAGCAAGTATATCACACAGAGATTGTTTCTGGAAGTTCGAAGCGCAACGCTTCTACGTCTCCCCTTCTTCTTTTGCAGGAAGGATACACTAGAAGACTTTGGTTTACACCTTACAGTATACAACCTCCTTAGGCTTTCACACAGCTTAGCCTAAACTCCTAGCAACACAATGGATATGATTTGTTTACAATGTAAACTATCTAACACTCCTTTGAATGCCTATTACACTTGTACGCTAAAGAAGGTGTTGGTAAGACTTGATGAAAAACACGCCTTGCTCTAGCTGAATCTTCAGTGAATTATGACTTGATAAATTTATCTGTTTGAATGTATAGAATATTCGATTGTCAGTTCATTCAACTCTCTCTTTCTTCATTCATTCAGCATCTGTATTTATAGATTTCTTTTCCAACGGTAAACTTTCTTGGTAAGGAAAGTTTAGCGTAGAATCTGTTTTCTTCTTCTTTTTATCTTCCTTCCATTTTTGTTCAGAACGACTCTTACAATCTGACGGAATTGGTGGTGATGATTTCGTAGTGCTCGTCGCTCTGTTGTACTTATGTCAGACGGAATTGTATTTACTTTGTCTTATTTCTTCAATCCGCTGCTGGATTTACTTCTACTGGTCTTGTAACTTCAATATCCAGTCGTACTCTTTAACTCAGTAGGTGTTGGTAAGACTTGATGAAAAACTTCATGCAGTAGATGTCTTTATCCGGTGGAAGTCTTTATCCGGTGGATGTCTTTATCCGGTGGATTAATAATACAGTAGATGTCTATTCCAGTAGATGTTTTTTTATCCAGTGCTTATCTCAGTCCGTAGATGTCTTCACCCGGTAGATGTCTTTATCCAGTGCTTATCTTAGTCCGGTAGATGTCTTTACCCGGTGGGTGTCTTCATCCGGTAGAGTTCTTCACCCGGTAGATGTTTTTATCCAGTGCTTATCTCAGTCCGGTAGATGTCTTCACCCGGTGGGTGTCTTCATCCGGTAGAGTTCTTCACCCGGTAGATGTTTTTATCCAGTGCGTATCTCAGTCCGGTAGATGTCTTCACCCGGTGGATGTTTTCACCCGGTAGATGTTCATCTAGTAGGTGTTTGACACCCGGTTGGTTTTTATCACCCGGTAATTCTTCATCATCCGGTAGATGTTCATCCAGTAGGTGTTTGTAATCACCAAAACTTAGAAATCGTTTCCCAACAATTTCTCCCTTTTTGGTGATGACAAAACTAAGCATTAACGATCTCATACTCGAATAGTTTAAACGGTGAATCCTGAAAAGACTTGAAGACATAATAGAAAGGAAATTTTCATTAAATATAAGTAGATGACAAGTTGTAATCAAACTGGACAATTTAGAGCGATTCATCTTCATTTAAGATGAATTCTTATAACTGGATACAACTTAACGACAAATCTATTTTACAGATTAGTTGATACATGACGAAATTCTTTAAACAAACAAAGTAGACCGGAGAGCTTCGATCCACCTAGTTGCGGAGAGGAAGAGCTCGATCCACCTTGTTTCAGAGGGGAAGAACTTCGATCGGGAAGTTCAAATGTATATTCATAAGGCCTCCATGGTTTATGGATTCACCTAATGAGAATATTCTATCTCTGTCTTCCCCCTTTTTGTCATCATCACCCAGAAGACTCCTGATAGCAGTTCCTGACTGATGAGGAGAATCAGAGCAGGATCCAAACGCTGAAGCTTAACGGAGCTGGGTTAGATAAGTAATCAACCCATGAGGGGTTGATTTAGATAAGTAATAAACCCATGAAATTGAATTATTGCAACAGGTAAACCAAGGAATTTTCAAGGAATAGAAAAGAATCATGATGAGTGAATGTGTGTTATGAAAACAAACATGAGTCTCTATTTATAGAAGAAATTCATTTAGTGTGAACACATTAATGTCGTTACGATAACTACGAATAAAAAGTCAACTGAAAACAATAAATAGATAAGAGTAATTAATAAGGGATCAGAAAATGATACTATTTGCGCCATAACCAATGTCGGGAATAGTCACGCTTTTTGGTAGACGGTTGGTGTGGACTTTGAGACCTTGGCTGGGAAGCAGATCTGTAGTGATGTCCACCTTCAGAGGTAGCAGGTGCGCGCTGAGCTGGACCGGATTCTCTTCGCGGTAGAGGAGCAGATGCAGTGGACTTGGACTGGTATTGGATAGGCTTCGGAATTCCAGCACTCAAATCCTGAAGTTGTGAGGCAAAGACCTCTTGCATAGTAGCTAGCTGCTCAGACAAGTGCTTCTTAGTGTCGTCAATTTTCTCCTCCAAGGCCAGTGTAGATGCAGCATGGAGAGAGTCATTCTGCTGCTTCAACTGGAGATTAGTTTGCGAGATCCTCGAAAATACATCGGCAAAGGCATCAAGAACGAATTGATGATTTCTGTTAACAGCAGTTTGAAGTCTGTCTAGTTCTCGATTTATATGCCCAAACTGATGATCTGTATGAAGCTGATGACTAACAATAGCATTGCTGGCATTGCGTTCTTCAGACTTGAGTTTATTGATCTCACTAGCCAGCCCGGAGATCAACATAGTCATATGGCCAAGCTGTATTGTTAGAGCAGAAGGGCCTTCGATGGACAGAGGATCAGGAAAATCAAAAAAATCAGCAGACGGTTCAGTTCCTACTGATTGCTCCAATGCCTCAGGCGGAGTGGCAGCAGGTGCAGGAGGTGATCCAAGAAGAGCAAGAGGAGAGCTGGTAAGAGCATCGGTGGCAATGAAGGACACGCAGCGTCCAGGTGAGGTAGTAGCTGGATGAATTTGTGAGGGTGAGGGGTTAAGTTCGGAGGTTGTTGGGTGAGCAGGGGGTTCAACTTGTGATGATAGTGGGGTTTCAGGGTGAGTCAGAGGTACAAGGGGTTCAACTTGTTGTGTGAGTTGGGTTGCAGTATGAGGTGAGGAAGGTATTGGTATAGATGGGGTAACCTGGGTAATTACCTTGTGAATGACGCTGTCAACGTCTATGGAATCAATGTCCATATCCGGTTGAGGTGAAGTATCACCCAAAGTGGGTTCACCTGTGGAAACCATTTCCACAACACTTGGAATAGGAGGGATGGTTGGAGCTGAGCATGAGATGGTCAGAGCAGAGTCATCAGCCACCATTGGTTCAACTTGTGGAATTAGCACTGCAGCACTAGGAACATCAGGGATGGTTAGGACTAAGCTCAAGTCAGTAGGAGTGGAGTCAGCATCATCTGGTACAGTTGAGCATGAGTGCAGACCAGTACTGATTCTTAAGTCATGTAGAGCAGTCTCTGCCAGTTCAAGCTTGGGACCAAGAGCATTTAGCACAGCTCGGTCATGATTGGCAGTCCCAGCTGTAGCATTGAATTCATTCTGCCGGGATATGACCAGGGTCTGGAGTTCACCCAAATAGATCATTAGACGGAACACATCCCGGAGCTGGAGAGCTTTCTGTACGTCTTGTGCTTGGAGGAAAGCCATCACTTGATTCTCATCTTGCCTTGCCTGTTCCAGAACTGGAAGAAAATCATCAAAGCGAATTTTCAAGCGTGCTTTCACCCATCTATCAAAAACTTCAAGTTGAGGCTGCATGTTTGCCTCAACTGTGCTCATGACTAGTTCAATCTCATATGCCACTGGAGTGGATGATGGGGTCATTGATTCTTTCCCTTTTCCAGTGACGGTGGTCTTGGGATGGCAATATGGGCAAAGAGATTTGGGTGATCTGAAGGAAATTGAGCCTGGTGGTTGAAGAGTACTGGGGTTGGTTGATGGGTTGGCTGCAGCAGAGGTTGGGTTAAATGCGATCATGGCCAGTGGAGCAACTGAGCTCACTGGCTCTACTGCCAACATATGGATCACAGCCTCAGACATGGCTGCTGATACTTTCAGCTTGGCTGCAGCTGGTCCTCCTCTTTTTGTTCTCGGCCTTTTCGCAGGCGGAATAGGTGAAGTTTCATCAGATTCGGAGACTGTATGCTCAGAGTCACTGACTACCAGAGGTTGTCTCCTCTTGAATACTGCTGGTTGGCTGGTCTTAGTTTCTCCACCGATTCGTTTCTTGTTGATCTCTAGATATCTGGCATTTATGAGTCGTCCTGGGTGGAGAGAAGAAGAACCTCCGGTCTGAATATTCTTGCTCTTAAAAATACGACTTAGAGGAAGAGCAAATCCAGATTGACCTTTTCCGGAGAGCACTAAGTTTGAAAGCACTTGAAACAAAATTACTGACCAGTTAACTTCAACGTTATTTACGATTCCACACATCAGTGCAAATTTCTCCGGTGTGATGACATCGAAAGATCCAGCTTTGCATAGCAACCCTTTTGATATTACATCTGCCAGTTGGCGAAAGTGGCTCTTAATCAATATCTTCTTGAAGGGCGGTTTGTGAAGACGCTCACGAGAGTCAGAAAAGCCCATTCTCATTGCCTCTAGGATTGGCACAGATACAGAGAGGGCATTTGTTATCCCAGACATTGGAAGACACATCTGAGTCACAAAGTCTTCCAGAGTAATAGTGATATGTTGTCCAGTGATAGAGGACACAACAGCTTCGCCAACTATCCTGGCATTGGCGAAGAATTCCTGAATAGCCGCCGGGTAGAAAGTGGGCGATTGGCTTAAAAATACCAGTAAGCCAGAGGTGTCCAACTTTGGAATACTGCTTTCATGGCTTCGTCGTTTGACGAATAGATAGAGTGAAAATCCACATGAATAGTGTTGGTGAGAAAACTCGGCTGCGTTGTCTTTGACATGTTGAATGACTTCTGAAAGTTTGAAAATCCTGTGAGATAGAGAGATAAATTCTTTTAGGGTTTTGAGATTTTCAGAAGTGTTTAAGGAAGTAAACTGATTCTACGGAGAAGAAGGCGGTTAGAAGATAGTGGGTAGATGTAACGTCGTACTGTAGATGAACGGACACATGTGTACGTGGCGTTCATCTATACCATTTAAAAAAAATATCAGAAGCAGTGGTTCTGAAAAGGGCGGGATTTGAATGAGTTAAAAATAATAAAATAAATAATTTGAATTCCGACGTCCCAGCTGGTTGCTAAAAAGAGAAGGTATAAGACATCAATGCTTATATAGTAATATCCACTGGTATGTAGACATCTACTGGTATAGTAGCATCCACTGCAGTGGACTATTGTGTTACCAGCCAGGCATCAGTAAAGGAAATTTTTACCAAAATTCCCCCTGAAAATATGCAGTTACATACAAACAATTCCCCCTGAGTTTAATAACAGTAAATAAATACGAATTAAGAGGAAATATCAATTAATCCAAGGATATTCCGAAAGTAAGAGAATTTTGCATCCGGTAGGGGCTTGGTAAAAATATCTGCTGCTTGCTGCTCAGTAGATATGTACTCCAGTCGAATCTCCTTCTTCATTACGTGGTCTCTGATGAAGTGATGACGTATGTCGATATGCTTTGTTCGAGAGTGAAGCACTGGATTGTAAGTAATGGCTATGGCAGATGTATTGTCACAGAAGATTGGAGCTTCAGTTGACTCAATGCCATAGTCTCTCAATTGTTTTTGAATCCAGAGCAGCTGAGCGCAGCAACTTCCAGCAGCAAGGTATTCTGCTTCAGCTGTAGAGGTAGCAATGGAAGTTTGCTTCTTGCATCCCCATGAAATAAGTCTATCTCCTAAAAACTGACAGTACCCACTGGTACTCTTCCTGTAAATTTTGCATCCAGCATAGTCAGCATCTGAGTATCCGATAAGATTGAAAGTGGAGTCCTTTGGATACCATAGACCGACATTCTCAGTCCCTTTTAAGTACTTCAGAATGGTTTAGTTGCTGTGAAATGAGATTGCTTGGGATTGGCTTGAAATCTAGCACAGATGCAAACTGCAAACATGATGTCAGGTCTACTGGCTGTTAAGTAGAGTAATGAACCAATGATACCGCGATACATTTTCTCATCTACTGGTATTCCAGATTCATCCAAATCAAGCTTTGCAGATGAGCTCATAGGTGTAGCAGCAGCTGAGCTTGTATTCATCCCATACTTCTTCAGAAGCTCTTTGGTATACTTGGATTGATTTATCAGAATTCCCTCACTGGATTGTTTGACTTGCAATCCTAGGAAAAACGATAGTTCTCCCATCATGCTCATTTCAAATTGGTCTTGCATTATCTTTGAAAATCTTTCACATAATTTTGGGTTAGCTGCCAAAAATGATGTCATCAACATATATCTGAACTAGCAGAGTATGGTCATCCTTTGTAAATTTGAATAAAGTTTTATCCACAGTGCCAATGGTGAAGTCGTGTTCAATCAAGTATTTTGACAGCGTTTCATACCATGCACGAGGAGCTTGCTTCAGACCATAAGCTTTGTTCAGATGATAAACATAAGAGGGTTGCAGATGACTTTCAAATCCAGGGGGTTGTTCAACATAAACTTCTTCATTGAGATTACAGTTAAGAAAAGCACTCTTAACGTCCATCTGATAGACTTTGAAGTCCATAAATGCAGCAAAGGCAAGAAATATGCGAATAGCTTCTAATCGGGCTACAGGGGCAAAGGTTTGATCGAAATCAATGCCTTCTTCCTGCCTGTATCCCTGTATAACTAATCTTGCTTTATTCCTGATTACTGCACCATTCTCATCTAACTTGTTTCTAAAAACCCATTTAGTGCCAATTACTGTGTGATGCGATGGACGTGGAACTAAATGCCAGACATTATTCCTCTGAAATTGATTCAGCTCTTCCTGCATTGCTTCTACCCAGCTAGGATCTAGAATAGCTTCATCAATCTTCTTAGGTTCTATGTGAGAAATGAATGCTGTATGAAGGAATTCATTGATCATCTGTCCTCTGGTACGCAGAGGAGCAAGAGGGTTATCGATGACCTGCCCGGGTGGATGATCCTTCTTCCACCGGAGCGGAGGTCCAAGGGGATTGACTTCTTCAGTTGTAGTGATTTTGGATGGTTGCTCAGGAGAATCGGCTGGTTCATTGTGTGCATTGTCTCCATCCACTGCAGTAGGAATCAGCCTGGTTCCAGTGTCAGTAGGTTCTAGTTCCTGTTGATCAGCAGGTTCGTCTGTCTGTGCTTCTGGAACTTCTGGCTCTAAGCTGCAGTCAATCCTTCTATTTGGCTTTTCTTCTTCATCACTTGGATCATCAATGACTGTGTTTTCCAGTCGATTGCTCAAATTGTTGATTCGCAAGTCGTTTCCAGTGTTATCTGCAGACTCATCAAATTTAACATGAATGGATTCTTCTACAGTAAGAGTCCTGTTGTTGAATACTCTGAAATCTTTACCAACAGTAGAATAGCCAAGAAATATTCCAGCATCAGATTTAGCATCAAAAGCGGTGAGATGAGTTTTTCCATTGTTGTGTATAAAGCATTTGCAACCAAACACATGGAAATAAGAAATATTTGGCTTACTGCCATTCCAGATCTCATATGGAGTTTTGTCTGCTCGTTTATTAATCATTGATCTGTTTTGCGTATAACAAGCCGTGTTGACTGCTTCTGCCCAAAACCTCCGCGATATATTGGATTCTGCTAGCATAGTTCGCGCAGCTTCTTTCAAAGTGCGGTTCCTACGTTCAGCAACTCCGTTTTGCTGTGGTGTTCTTGCAGCAGAGTATTCATGTTTGATACCTAGGTCATCTAGATATGATTCGAGTGATTGATTAGTAAATTCTGTACCCTTGTCACTGCGAATTCTATCTATCCCATATGATTTCTCATTTTGTAGTCTCTTGAGTAGCTTGATCAGCTTTGGAGTAGCCTGATCTTTACCACTCAGAAATAAGACCCACGTAAAATGAGAGTAATCATCTATCAACACTAGAGTGTAATTCATTCCCCCTAGACTTGTTACTGGTATAGGACCAAAAAGATCCATGTGCAGCAACTCTAGGCACCGAGAAGAAGATTTACTCTCTTTGTTCTTAAAGGTGGATCTGATTTGCTTACCCAATTGGCAGGCGGAACGGATCTTATCTTTTGAGAACTCGATTTGGGGCAGTCCAACAACCAGGTCAAGTTTACGAAGACTGGCAATAGTTTTAAAGTTTAAGTGACTCAATCGCTTGTGCCAAAGCCAATTTTTGGAGTAATTCAAAGCAGCAAAGCAAGTAGGGGAGGCAGGTTGATTAAAGTTCCAATCAATCAAATAGGTGTTCTCATGCCTTTTTCCTACGATTAGAGTATTACCATCATCAGTCTTAATTGTGCAGGTGTGTTGGTTGAATTCTACTGAATAGCCATTGTCACATAATTGACTGATACTAATTAAATTGTAGCATAAGTTTTCTACCAGCAAAATGTCTTTGATGATAACGTTACCATGGATAATCTTACCCTTACCCACGGTTCTACCTTTCGCGTTGTCCCCAAATGTTATTTTTGGTCCTGAGATGTCGATCAGTTCGGACAACAGGGTAGCATTCCCTGTCATATGTCTAGAGCATCCACTGTCCAGAAACCACTCTGAGCTTCGAACTTGCTGGACTCTAGATATCTGCAATTAAAGCGAAAGAATGATTGGTACCCAATCCTACTTGGGTCCGGGCAGGATTAGTCCTTTCGGAACCCACACTTGTATGACCCTGAGTGGCTTAGGTCGGTGTGTGTTCTGAAATGTGTGTGCATTCATAAATGATGGTGATGATCTTGACTATGTAGTGTGATAATGAGTGTATGCATGTGCTCTTGGTTTGTAGTTCCTATTATAGAGCATATACCTCTTCTGGACAGGCTTACAGTTGTAGTACCAGTTGGGTTTAACCTCTCTAGCTGCTCGACCAGTGGGTTTAAGTTCATTTCTAAACTTTTGCCTCGGTTTAGCCTCTTTGAGTGGCTCTACATAACCGATACCCCTATGATGTGCCTGTTCCTTGATGAGTGTTGCTTTAACAGGTTCTTTAACCAGTTCATAAGGGTCATATACTGTGCTAGATCTTACAAAGTTCATTGGTTGAACCTTGCTTTTTGTTAGACACAGTTGAGGTTCGTTTCCAGATGAACTGCCGTCATTGCTATTATAGCCTATGCCGGTTAAATCACCAGCAAGCCTTATAGACTCAAGCATTTCATCCTTTCTAGTAGTAGACGCATTCCAAGTGCTAACCAGTTTGCTAAGTTTCTGGTAAGCACACTTGGCTTCATCTCTTTCTTTCACTAGGAGACTGGATGTTTCTCTTAAGCAGTTCAACTCCCTCGATTGTTCACAATCAAGTTTGTTTTTATGCGTTTCAGTTGGGATTGAGTGCTCAGTCTTATAGCTTTCAAAGGATTCATATAACATCCGATACTCATTGATCGTGTCCTGTAATGCATTGGTAAGTTCACTATGTGTAAATTCAGATAGGTTAGACTCGTGTACCTCAATCTCATCATTTGCCATTAAGCAGTGGACTTCTTCATCTTCACTCTCGCTTGATGAGCTTGTTGATTCTTCTGACTCTGACTCAGAATCAGCCCATTTGCTCTTGCTTTCTTCAGCCATCAATACTTTTGGATCTCTGTCCCTTCTGGATGATCTTCTGGTTTCCTTGGATTTTCTGTAATCCTTGGCTTCTCTTTTGTGATCATCCTTCTTGGGTTTAGGACAGTCTGCAATGAAGTGCCCCGGTTTGAGGCAGTTGAAGCACACTCGCTCTTCTTCTTCTGACTTTCGCTTGGAACTCTGCCTTCGAGGATATGATTGATAAGATTTCTGGTTTTTCTTCATAAATTTCCCAAACTTCTTCACGAACATTGCCATAGCATCATTACACATCTTTTCTGGAGTCATCTCTGTAGAAGTAGACAGGGACTCCGATGCAGTGAGAGCTTTGGTTGGTTGACTGGTACTGGGTTCATCTTCCACCCGGATACCTAGTTCAAATTCATAAGCTTTTAAGTCAGCAAATAGATCATGTAGATCTATCTTGTTTATGTCCTTCGACTCTCTCATTGCAATTGTCTTGACATCCCATTCTCTTGGGAGACCTCTCATCACCTTGAGAATGACTTCTCTGTTGGGTAACTCCTTACCCAGACTGCTAAGTTCATTGATTATACCAGTCACTCTCTCATCATATTCGTTGAGATTCTCCCCATTTGTCATCTTGATGTGCTCAAACTTCTGTAATGCCATAGTGAGCTTGTTCTCTTTTGTTTGATCATTTCCTTCGCAAAGTTGAGCAATCTTCTCCCAGATGTCTTTTGCTGTGGGACACATTTTGATCTTGTTGAACATATTTTTGTCCAAGGTTTTGAACAAAATGTCCTTTGCAACATTGTCCAGATTGGCCTTCTTTCTTTCTTCATTTGACCACTGAGATCTTTCCTTCTCTACCATCTGTGGTTCACCAGTTGTGATAGAGGCAGCTGTATTGATTTTCATAACCTTCATGGGTCCATTAGTAATCACGTACCACATATCATCATCTTCAGCACTTAGATGTGCTTGCATACGGATTCTCCAGTCATCATACTCATCCTTCTTGAACATAGGGATCTTGCTGAATGATGTCATTTGAACTTTAATATAACTCAAGATTGAGAAGAACCTGCTCTGATACCACTTGTTAGGATCGGAGGCGTGTTTAGAAGGGGGGGGGGGGGGGTTGAATAAACACTACCCTCAAATTCTGATCTTCGACTGATTACTGCAAACTGTTAAGTGATGCAGTAGCTTCTCAATCAAATAAGCAAGTCAGTAGACACTAAGTGAAGTGCGGAATACGTCTGCTGCACTTGTGAGTTAACTAAAGTAAATAATAAAATATCACACAGAGATTGTTTCTGGAAGTTCGAAGTACAACGCTTCTACGTCTCCCCTTCTTCCTTTGCAGGAAGGATACACTAGAAGACTTTGGTTTACACCTTACAGTATACAACCTCCTTAGGCTTTCACACAGCTTAGCCTAAACTCCTAGCAACACAATGTATATGATTTGTTTACAATGTAAACTATCTAACACTCCTTTGAATGACTATTACACTTGTACGCTTTGAGTGTTCTTGAACAATCTTTGAGCAGTACACCAGTTTTAACTTGATCTTTGATATACCAGTAGGTGTTCCTTGCTCTAGCTGAATCTTCAGTGAATTATGACTTGATAAATTTATCTGTTTGAATGTATAGAATATTCGATTGTCAGTGGATTCAACTCTCTCTTTCTTCATTCATTCAGCATCTGTATTTATAGATTTCTTTTCCAACGGTAAACTTTCTTGGTAAGGAAGGTTTAGCGTAGAATCTGTTTTCTTCTTCTTTTTATCTTCCTTCCATTTTTGTTCAACAACGGCTCTTACAATCTGATGGAATTGGTGGCGATGATTTCGTAGTGCTCGTCGCTCTGTTGTACTTATGTCAGACGGAATTGTATTTACTTTGTCTTATTTCTTCAATCCGCTGCTGGATTTACTTCTACTGGTCTTGTAACTTCAATATCCAGTCGTACTCTTTAACTCAGTAGGTGTTGGTAAGACTTGATGAAAAACTTCATGCAATAGATGTCTTTATCCGGTGGAAGTCTTTATCCGGTGGATGTCTTTATCTGGTGGATTAATAATATAGTAGATGTCTATTCCAGTAGATGTTTTTTATCCAGTGCTTATCTCAGTCCGGTAGATGTCTTCACCCGGTAGATGTCTTTATCCAGTGCTTATCTCAGTCCGGTAGATGTCTTTACCCGGTGGGTGTCTTCATCCGGTAGAGTTCTTCACCCGGTAGATGTTTTTATCAAGTGCTTATCTCAGTCCGGTAGATGTCTTCACCCGGTGGGTGTCTTCATCCGGTAGAGTTCTTCACCCGGTAGATGTTTTTATCCAGTGCGTATCTCAGTCCGATAGATGTCTTCACCCGGTGGGTGTTTTCACCCGGTAGATGTTCATCCAGTAGGTGTTTGACACCCGGTTGGTTTTTATCACCCGGTAATTCTTCATCATCCGGTAGATGTTCATCCAGTAGGTGTTTGTAATCACCAAAACTTAGAAATCGTTTCCCAACATGTACCCTCTCCCCCAACTGCAAGGTAAGCTCTTTTTAATGTCTTCATTGAAATTGAGTCCTTGACTTATAACCAATTGTCTTATTCAGTTTTCATCTTCACTAGCATATCATATCTCAATTATACATCCTTTCATATGTGAATTAACCATCACATTCGCATTAATTAACCATCACATTAATATAGGATATCACATTAACTTCCACAGAAAGCAATAATTTTATTATTACAAATTTGCGTATGAATTATGATTTACACGATTTAAGCATTCAAGCCACAAAATCAAAGATTCAATCAAATAAGTAATAACATAATTTTATTGCTTACATAGATGTATAATCGTCTTTACATTCTAAAAAGATTCTCCATATAACATTTTTCTTCAAACACTAATTTTGTTTCATATAATTCTTGTCAAAATCAAAATATTAGTCAAGTGGTATGCATAAGATCAGATAAACCGTCTGATAATTCTTCATGTTTGATTATATTGATTTGATCTTTTGTTTTCCCTTGATTGTCTATTTTGTTGTGACAATCATTGGCCATATGATTCGGCTTTCCGCTTTTATAGCACTTTATTTTGAACCTTTTAGCCTTCCCACCCTTGGAGGCTTTACCATCAAACTTTCTTTTTGTTCCAATATTTTATTCAACCAAGTTATCCCTTGCGTCCATATGATGGTTTACCGCATTCCTTTCGGAATTCCTATTGTCATCCTCGATTCGTAGATGAACCACAAGGTCTTTAAGACTCATCTCCTTCAGTTTATGTTTGAGATAGTTCTTAAAGTCCTTCCACATTGGAGGCAATTTCTCAATCATTACGACCACTTGGAATGAGTCACTTAGAATAATTCTCTCCGCATGAATATCATGCATGTTCACTTTTTATTCTTGGACTTGTACCATCACTGGCTTAACATCGACCATTTCAAAGTCCAGGAATCGTCCAACAATGAATTTTTTCATGTGGGCATCCTCAAATCTATATTTCCTTTCCAAAGATTCCCACAATACCTTTTGCGGTTTCACAAGGCAATAAACATTGTATAGATGTAGTTCTTACGAAGGAAACCACTTGACTCCAAGCATCAACCGTAGCCCTCTTTTGGGTGTAGATTTCACCATCTTCGTTGGTAAGAGCATCTTCATTTAAAAACATTGCCTAACCCAAGGTTGTCAAATTGAAGAGCATCTTTTGTTGCCATCTTTTGAAGTCATTTTTATTGAACTTCTCGAGCCTTTCTCGGTGATGAACGTAAGTCGTTGTTCCACTCGATGAATCCATTTGTTATAAAATATCATTTCAAGATTGTAGGAATATTTGTATGGATTTGTATCTTTGGGTATAACAAGCAAAGTAACAAATGGCACAAATGATTCAACGTCGAGGCAATAGTTTAACTTTTTGTCATTGAAATGATATTAACACGCTATGGTGCTAACAGTTCAACAACAATTCATTTCCCAAAATACAATGGCTATGACTTGTGATAGAAGTACTCCAAATCACAATTCCACAAAGATTTAAATACACTCAAACTATGAACAAGGAAGATGATGAACAAGATGCACAGATTTTGCTTTAATCTTGTGATTAATCTCTGTAAAAAAGTATGTTTAATTCACTTAGGGGTTGTTCTATTTATACTTGACCAAGGGACATCACCACAAGGCATCATTTGGTAGCATTACTATTGGGTTTCCATCCCCAACGTCAGATCCAAACGCAGCGGAAAAATATAAATAAACAGATCTAGACCCGATGACGAATGATCACGCTAGATTCATATATAAACATGCAATTATCAAGTATAAATGCACAAAAATAAATTACTGTTCACCGACGTAACCTGAAAGCAGTGATCCCTCGAGTCCAAACAACCTGACCAGATCCAAGATCCCAACACCAGTGCTAGTTTGGTGTCTTGTTTCTTCACCAAGAAAATATGTAATTGTGTACCGATTGTTCTTAATAAAATAGGGACAAAAGTGATCTATTTATAACTTTATTGACCTAATAGGCTTTGGGTGCATAAAACCCAACATGCCAACTATTGGCTTGCAGGGCACATATGCTAACAATCTCTCACTTGCTCAAAAGTCTGTTGGGAAAACATTTCTAAGTTTTGGTGATGACAAACATCTACCATGGGCATCTACCGGATGAACATCTATTGGATAAACATCTACCGGATGGACATTGATAGGCTTAGATTTTAAGTGTTTTTAGCTGTAATTTCTTCCCGTTTTTCGTACTTTTTCCTGGATGATATTATGCTTTTTTGTATTTATTTGCTTGTTTCAGGAAAATAGATCGGAAATGGAAGAAATGAGCTAAAATGAAGAAAACGGGCGAAATCGAGGCGAAAAAGAGATGAAAAGAAGAAGTTTGATTTTTCAAAGGTTCGATCGATCGAGATTATTTCTCGATCGATCGAGCCAGGCAGAATGTTGAGCATCAAAAATATCGAAGGATCGATCAATCGGAAGGAAAATCTCGATCGATCGAGCGAGGCAGTGAGTTTCAAAGACTGACGTGAACAGTGCACCGATCGATTGGACATAATTCTCGATCGATCGATACACGATTTTTGAAAAATCTTATCTTTCAAATTTAAGTTGATCTTCGGGGGTTTTAAGGGGGATATCATTCATTCCCTTCCATATATGATATCAGACTAAAATTCAAAAAAAAAAAGAGAACCCTAGCCGCCGCCTAGCCGCCACCAAGGAGAGCCATCTTCTTCCGGTTTTCATCCAAGCTCGAGCGTACAATCCGGAGTGCAAGGAAGGAGCAAGAGAAGAAATCACGGTGCAACGCACGGATTCATTCCAGCCGTTTATCGTATTTCTAAACTTTGATTTATTTTATTTTCATTCTCATTTGATGTTTTTGAGGTCGAGAGACGATTAAACTTCTTATGTAATTGATTTGAATTGAATCTAGTTTATTTTATTGAGTTTTAGTAAAATTGTGTTTCATTTATTGATTCGTTCGTGTTTAAGTGGATTGAGTTCTTATGTTCATGAATTAAACGCTTATTAAGATCAAAGCCTAGCTAACTTTGGTTGAAATCTGTGATTTATAACCGAGATCGAGAGATAACGTTATAATACGATATATTAATTCATGATGTATGTTAAGATTGAGATCGAGAGATGAAATCGCATACGTGAGAACTTTGAATCGAGAGATTTAGAGTAACGAGGTTTTGAAGATTTATGCAATATTGGATTAGTAAATAGGTGCACGAGAGTGACTTGTTCTAATTTGATGTTAGTTTCTTTACAGCTCGAGAGAGTGTATTGAATAATAACGAAAACCTTTCACCTTAAGATCAATTGTTTGATAATTGATTATTCAGACGAATCATTAAAGATAATACAGTTGAACGAAGAGCGAGATAAAGTTCTCAAGCGAATTACATTTGCATGTCCGGAATCCGATTTGTTTTATTTCTTTTTTGTGTCCTTTAGTTCTAAGATTGCATTAGTTAATCTACTCCTTTGTTAATCGTAGGCTAAACATAATTTTGCTAGTCTTATTTGTTACTTATACATTAGTCCATGTGGATTCGACAACCTTTACTTACATTTCACTATACTAAAACTTGACAACCGTGCACTTGCGGTAGAATCACTTCACACTACATTTTGAAATATTTTCTGTTTAAAAATAAAGCGATCAAGTTTTTGGCGCCGCTGCCGAGGACTAATCTGTATAATATCATACGAGATTAGTTGGTTGTAATTTAGCCAATTCTTTATTATTTCGTTTTTGTTTTTTCTTGTTCATTTTCGATTAGTTGTTTTTGATTTTTGATTTGTGTATTTTTGTTGTCTCCTTTTGTCTGGTCCAGTATAGGAACCACTTTTCTAGTGCATGCTCAGAAGAGAGGAGCCTATTCTCGAGCCATTTGATCCGGAAATAGAGAGAACTCTTCTAAGAAGATTACGAGAAGCTCGAGCAATGGCCGAAAATAACGAAGCACAGAACCCTAGATCAATGATGGACTTTGCACAGCCGGCATTTCATGGATCTGTATCCAGTATAACGAGGCCGACGATTCAAGCAAACAACTTTGAGATCAAGCCTGTGATTATCCAAATGATACAGCACTCTGTAATGTTTGGGGGAGCTGCCACGGACGATCCGAATAACCACATCTCCAACTTCTTGGAGATATGTGACACGTTTAAACATAATGGCGTCTCCGACGACGCCATCAGGTTAATGCTCTTTCCTTTTTCATTACGAAACAAGGCTAAATCCTGGATAAACTCATTGCCTGTAGGATCAATTACAACGTGGGAAGGAATGACAAAAGCTTTCTTATCAAAATACTTCCCTCCCTCCAAGACGGCAAAGATGCGGAACGATATCAATACATTTGGGCAGTTCGACCCCGAGACGTTATATGAAGCGTGGGATCGTTTTAAAGAATTGTTGAGGAGATGCCCACACCTCGGTCTACCCATCTGGCTGCAGGTACAAACTTTCTATAATGGTTTATTTTCTGCTAACCGTTCAATGATAGATGCAGCATCTGGGGGATCAATTATGCGGAAGACACCGGAAGAGGCATACAACTTATTGGAGGAAATGGCGTGCAACAGTTACCAGTGGCAGTCGGAAAGGAACACGCCATTGAAACCAATAGGAGTCCATCAAGCGGATGAGATTACTGCTCTTTCGGCTCAGTTGAAAGCTATGAATCGGAAGATAGACAGCATGGAGCAGCAGCGATGCAAGCTCAAGCTATCTTCTATGACTTGTGTGGAGGCGGTCATCAGAGCATCGAGTGCCAGGCAGGTAACCAATTTTTGCAAACTAATGAAGTGGTGAATTTTGTAGGAAACAGGCAGCAGAATAATCCGTACTCGAACTCCTACAATCCGGGGTGGAGGAACCACCCAAATCTGAGATGGTCGAACCAGGAGAATGTGTTGAACCCACAACCACAGGCGGGGTTCACACAAAAACCGAGTATGGAGGAACTGATGGCCAAGCTGATTTCGTCGACTAGGTGAGGATGCAAAATCAAGATGCATCAATTAAGAATTTGGAAGTGCAAATAGGGCAGTTGGCTACATTGATTTCGGGAAGGACGCAAGGTACGCTCCCGAGTGATTCTGTAAAGAATCCAAAGGAGCAATCGAATTGACAGACGAGGAGGTGACAGTCCAGCTTGGGACTATAAATTAAGAACTTTCTTTTCCTTCCTCGAGTTTTTGTTTTTAATTCCTTGTTTTAGTTTGATTTGTTTTTTTTTTGTGTTTTTAGTTTTTCCGTGAATGAATTCGTGAAATTTTATTACAGGTGTAAAAACAAGAGCAATAAGGATGTAGGCGAGGCAACCCGAGAGAAACGTTTTTGAGAAAATGTCACTTTTTGTCTTCTGGTGCTGGCGATCGATCGAGACAAAATCTCGATCGATCGCCCGAAGCTTTTAAAATATGATTTGAGTACTGCCTCGCTCGATCGATCGAGAATTATTTTCGATCGATCGAGCGAGAGAAAACTTTGAAAAAAAATAGGGCACCAGAAGACATTCTGCACAATCAGACTCATTTTCTCTCCACTCCAACACAGACCCAAATCGCCTCTTTCAAATTTTTCATCTTCTCTCATCCATATTCCATCAAATTTCCAATTTGTTTCAAATCTTTGAAGTAATAATTGATCTGATGAGATTTTAACTGCAGATTTGAAGAATTACAAGCCAAATTGGGTAGAAGTGCATCCAAAAGAGAATTCCAAGCCAAGTGCCAAACTCTACAAAGATCATATTTTTAAATGGTAATTGGTTTCAAATTTCACATCTTTTTCTCTTTTGGTGTAATCACATTAGTGAGTTGAATTGGGTAAAGAAGGATCAAAGTTTGGGGAAAATTTTGTGTGTTGAGGGGTGTTGGCTTTGCAGTAGTTGTGGGGTGGTGTTTAGTTGCAGTTAAGCGAGATAATTGAGAATAACCTAGCAAGAAAATGGCTCCGAGAAAGAGGTCAAAGCAGGCAGAGGCTTCACAAAAGCAAAAGCAGGCGGAGGCTACTAATTCTGAGCAAGAGCATGACGAACAGAAGTTTGTCAATGCCACAGCTGCTGAGTTATATCCCACATATCATAAGAAACCCCTTAGTCGTGAAAGGGGCATGAGCATGGAAAAAATTGAGTGTCCGATCATTAGGACAGTACGGCGTAGAGGGTGGTTTCAATTTGTTCAGACACCTATTGATGCTGTGGTTCCACTGGTGAGGGAATTTTACACAAATCTTCAAGTTATTCCACCAGGGCACCAAGTAAATGTTTATGTTCGAGGGAAGGATGTGTTGATAGATCAGGCAGCAATCAATAATATTTACCGGATGCCATTCATACATAACTGTGCGTACCAATCCTTTCGAAAGAGTATGATCAATTATGATGAGGTACTCGCAGTTATTGGCATGCCGGGAGTAGATTGGCAGCGGAATGACAAGGGAGATCCACAGGTGGTTCTCAAGAAGCATTTACACCAGAGGCCCAAGCATGGTTCTCATTTGTCACCTCACGGGTCATGCCTTCGACCCACACTTCTGAGGTGACAAAAGATAGAGCGGCCCTGGTTTTTGCCATTCTCACAGGGCAGGATGTGGATTTGGGTGAGATCACTAGTGATCACATCCATGAGATCGGTAGCAGCCCACCTACCTCCGCACTACCTTTTCCATCTACTATCACGGCTTTATGCAAGCAATGCGGAGTGCAATGGGGAGAGGACGAGGAGCTACTTCCGCTGAAGATCCCGATTATTGTTGACGGTCCACCACCTCCTACAGGCCGACGAAGGGCTGAGCCACGACCCTCGGACACTAGACAGGTCGGAGCATCATCATCCTCTGCTGCAGAGCGTACACGTGTTACATTGGACTCTCTTCACAGGAATCTCCAAGATATTTGCCTGGAGCAGCAGAGCATTCATAGCATGCAGCGGGACATTCACAACATGCAGAGAGCATTGCAGATGGACCATGAGCAGGTAGCTCAGCGTCAGATGGAGTTCATGCACTACCAGAGTGCATGGAACACTGCCATGACCCAGGGCTTTCCAGGTTTCCAGTTCCCGCCAGAGCCACACTTTCCACCATATCAGCCGCATGCACCCCCACCTTCCGAATACCCACCATTTCCGTCATATCAGGGCGAGGAGCATCACTACCCAGTTCCCCCTCCGGAGCATGATGAGGACGACGATCAGTGACAATTGTTGTCATGGTATGTGTTTTTGCCATTGCATTTATTTTTCTTGTTCATTTAGGGCAATGCACATATTAAGTTTGGGGGGGTTTGTGTATTTGTATATATCTTGTTTTTGCATTCTGCTACTTGTCTTGTTTCTTTTCCTTGCATGACTGCACGATTTTGTGACTGATTCATCCTTGAGCATTACCAACAAAAAATTTTTTGTTATTGAGTTATTCTTGAGAAATGAGGAAGATTTGCAACGGTAATACATGATGAAATTAATCCTCATCTAGATAGGAGTCATGAAAATGTTTAACTTGTTTGTTTATATCCTTTGTTAAGCATATGTCAAAATTGAGGAATAATTTGAGCACGTTTTGAGTCATGATTGAGTGAAGTATGTATTGAATAAAGTGAAAACTTGTGTTAACTAGGATTTGTCTTGAGTATCTTAGAAAACTCTACAATCTATTTGAAAGCACTTTGAGGCGAAATTTATAATTAGGAACTTGACTTGGAGATGATTTAGGCGATCTTTGGACCGTTCGTGCCTTTCAAGCCTACCTTGTATACATTATTCCTTAGTTTCCCCTCTTGAGCCTTATTGAAAAAGAATGGTATATGCATTGCATATGATTAGACCCCCATTCGACATTCTTGGCAAACTCATTATCCCTATCTTGGTTTAAGCCTAAAAGAAATTTTTATCCATCCCTAAGGGAGTATAATGAATCTCATTCATTGCACTGAATTGTTATATGTAAATGAGTTCATTGTGAAAAATAAAATGAACAAAAGAATGAGCAAAAAGAAAAGATGTAGAGAAAAGCCTTGAAAAGAAAAATTCAAATAAGACCCAAAGTGGCCAAGGCTAGAAAAAGTTGAAGAGAAGCTCAAAATTGTTAAACTGATTTTATTATACTCTCTTCTTTGCATTCATCCTACCTTTTCTTTGGAACCGACACCAAAAGGCCTAATGCTATAAGCTTTTAAAGACCTTTTGATCCAAGTCTAGGGAATAATTACATTAGTGGAGAAGTGCTGGATAGTAGATTTGTAGAGTAATTCGAAGTATTCTCGACTTTGAGTTTTTATAGCACATTTTGATCTTAAAGATATGTACATTACTCATGTTTGACAATAGCACACACGCACGTTCCAATGTTGCGATGTATTGTTTAATTTAAGAGAAATTGCTTCATGTTGAATTTTGAATGACTCTTATCGATGTGTAAGTAGGATTTCTGAGTTTTTACGTGAGTTGTAAAGATGATTCATGCATAGTATTAAGGTTAACTCTTCTTTTTTGAGCTTATTGCTTGCTCGAGGACGATCAAGTCTAGGTTTGGGGGAGTTGATAGGCTTAGATTTTAAGTATTTTTAGCTGTAATTTCTTCCCGTTTTTCGTACTTTTTCCTGGATGATGTAAGGCCCCGATGCTAATTAATCCGGATTAACGATGATTAAGCAAACCCGGATAATTAAAAGTGCAAACATGGAATAAGGAACTTTGGACTACGATGAGTCGACCAACTAGTGGAACATGTTTTAGTGCATGAGCATGTGCATGATAACATGGCACTTGGAGAACACATGCCACTAATTAATTTAACTCATGTTTAATACATGATTTTGGACCAATAATCTTGCAAGATAATGATGTATGGACACATGGATTCCACAATACATCAAATAAATAAATAAAATCATGCATGGCATTGAATCTCACGCCCATAACTTGCCATTTCAGATTTTTGGTCTCAACTTTAGCTAGCCTTTTCTCTCTCTTTAAAATAAAAACCTCCACCTTCTCTCCTCTAGCAATTTCGAAAATTGCAGCTCTTTTCCAGCCTATTTTAGCACAAATTTCTCTTGAAATTGTGAGTGCATGTCACATGCAAAGATGGATTTGAGTGCTACTCATCTTGAGGAACAAGATGCACCAAGAATTTTCAAGTTTGGAGAAAGAAGATGCAAGATTTTCGAGTTGCAGCAGTTTTGGGGTAGGATTTTCGATCATGGCTTGGTTTTGTGGATGATCAAGCTTCAAATCTTGAAGATAAATGAAGGTATATCATCATCCTTGAGTTTTATCAACATGCATGTATGATTGAGGGTCGAACCATGGTGTTCATTTACGAAGAAGTTGCTGTCAATTATAGTCTGCTAAGAACAGTGCATGAACAGTCTGGTGTTTCGCGTTTTTAGCATAGTTGCGTTTCGAATTGGAAAATAATGCTCCAATGACAAGTTGTAGTATTTTGTGTTATCTTTAAATGGCCACCGAAATCAGCTAATTTGGATTTAAGATGAAAAAGTTATGGTCGTTCTACCAACATGTGTCAAATCTGGAAATTTACTGCATGCGAGTTTCATGCATTTTGTTCTTCGTATTTCTGGGAATAAATGGCTACGAATATGAAGTTTTAGGCTCTAATAAGTGTTGTAGTATTCGAGGTTAGCTTGCATGTGGAATTGGCCTCACTCAATTTGGAGCTCATATGAACGAATTATGCTAATGTTACCAGCAACTATACAATCTGGAAACAGGGGATATACGAGTTTTTTAGGCTGTACGTTTTTCAGTTAATGTACATGAAGATGAATTGTTTAGCTTAAAGCTCATAATATATGTTTTGTTGTATGTTGGGTTATCTTGCATTAGAAACTGGCCTTACATGATATGGAGTTTCCGTGTGTAAGATATGAACTGTTCCATAAAACCGCTCACTCTGTCAAAATAGAATATGAGTATTTTTAAAATCTGGCATACTTTGTTTTGCATGTGCCTCTAGATGAGCGAACTAGCTTCTGGACTTCAAATATGAACTGTAGTACTTTGAGTTTTGGTGATATTCCCACTACCCTCAAGTTATTTGGACGTCATATGAATTTATTATGATTTTTATACAAACATGGGTCAGTCTGGAATTTGGTGCTTGTCCTGTTTTTCTAGCAGATTGTTCTTGGCCATTTTACCTAGGCTAAATGAACGAATTTCAAGATGAGTTGAACTGATGAAATATTCATTTTTGAGTTAACTTTGAAAATAAATTGGACCCATGTGATTTTATTAAGTATCGGACAAGTTATGAGCCGATCTCTACGGTTGCGCAGGCTGAAATTTAGAGAATTGGTTTTGGGTCTAAGTTTGAGTTTTATTTGATATGTTTAAGGCTAGTATGTGACATTATGTTGTATTTGAAACTGTTACGGCCAGGTTTATTAATCCTGAGATTGAGTCGAGGATCACTTGGTAATTAGCTAACGGTTTGAGGTACGTAGAAAACGGGTTTTATCACAATGTCTGGCAAAGACATGTGATGTTCCCGGGTATGATTTACTTGTCATTACTTGCTCCTTATGTGACTATGTGATAAGTTGATTTGCAGTATGTGAATTACATGGTACATTGACTGCATGATATATGATGACATGAGATTTGAGGTGCATCACATGAGATTATGATATTGCATGATGCATTGACACGCATGGACATTGAGCATGTCATGTTGAGCCTATTGATTCGTTCTTGGTACCTATATCTTTTCTTGGTATGAGTGATGCGTGTCTGGGGATGATGGGCAGCCGTTGGCTCGGCAGGAGTGAGAGTGAGCTGAGGGATGCCGGAGCGACGAGCGTGCCGACGTCGCCCAGACACGAGGATGATGGACCGCCGATGGCTCGACTGAGAGATAGATCGGAGCGCGGAGCGTGTCACATCCTGCTCGAGCACTGATGAGTGATTGTTGATCTTCCTTTGGACCCTTGAGACAGGGATATGCGAGATTTGATACCCTTCATATGCATTTGCATTCATGCACGGCATGCATCGCATGTTATTTGTCATACACTGTGATTTTATCTGTTTCTCGTACTGGGGTTCTGACCCCCTTCGCGGGGGGCTGTCATGTCTTTGTTGGATGGACATGACAGGTATTGCAGGTGGACGTACTGTGGATGCTCGAGATGAAGCATCGATAAATACCAGAGCTCCTTGAGAGCGAGCTCAGGTATACGATTTATGTTTTGAGTCCCAGTAGTTGTTTAGTATTTTTACTTATGTTTTAAATTACCGGGGTATGTCCTGAGTATCTGTATTTTTAAGTATTACTTTACTGAGAAATTATATGTAATGCTTATGCGATGAATATCATGTTAGATGTAAAACTGGAAATAAATATTTTCACTATTCGGAAATGTTTTAGAAACAAAATGCGAAAAATTTTGAGGGTCACTTTGATAAAGTTTTTAACTAAATCTTCCGCTGTTTACATTAATATAACAATCGTGTGTTAATTAAACCTCTGATTAGGACCAGGCCCTCACAGTTGGTATCAGAGCATAATCTGGGATATGCTCGGACTAGAGTAAGGACACTGAGTATAGACACAAATGAATTGTTTGTGCATGTGTCTGACTATCTGATTTATATGCTCTTGCCTGCTATGTTTACATGTTCGATACTGATATTTTATGCATGTACTGGATTAGTAAGCAGGAATAATGAGATGTCATATCTCTGAAGATTTTAATATGCCGAGTTGCTCATAATCTAGAGAATGTGAATGCTGAGTTGCATATATTATGCTGAGTTGCATATAATTTTGAGAATTTTATCTGTTAGCACTGATAGTTGCTGATGGGATGATGATGTAGAATGAATGATGATAACATCTATGACTTGAGATGTATAAAGACAGTTAGTGTTTGGACAGGTAGCTGTGATATAGACTTTAAGAGCTACTATTGAATCTGTAGACACTATAAACTGTTAATTGCACTATAATTTAGTGATAATGTGTCCGTTATTGAAAATTGTATTTATCACTTTGGGATTAATCCTTATGATTAGTGGATGCCACTAGAATTATTTAGAACACTTTTTGTCAATTGACATCGGGAATTTAAGTCTGAAAGACCAAGGTTATACGTATGAGTTTACGTCAAAACCTGTGTGCGCTAAGATGATAATTTAGAACTTGAGAATATTGAAACTAGCAATATTTCAACTGAAGAATGGAGTGTAGTTGTTGTGAGAAACAACGAGAATTGGTTTGAATGAGGACTTGGATTTAGGGACTGTCGTAATTCAGTTCCAGTTTTTGTGTCCGAACTATGAATAAAAGAACTTCACTATGAACTCTTTTAGATGAGACTATCTAGAGTAATGGTATTGATGACATGGAAAATGATAATTGATTATCGTGGACTTGAGAAATGGAAATATCTGCTTAATCTCGATAGCTATTCACTAGTGAAGAGATTAGATATCGACTGAAGAATAAGACACCAATGTGGTGCGAAGTAATTAGAACTGGATTAAAGATTAATGAAGTGACTATCATTGGGATAATCCAAGTAATCCTGGAAAAGTTTCAGAAGTATCACTCAAATTTATCCAGCTCTAGTAGTTCTAGAGGTACTATGAGATTGTAGAATACCAAATCTTTTGAGGTCACTGTGGATGTAAATATCTACTGATCCATTTTGAAAGAATAATAGAAACTAATATCGATTGTGGCCAGTCAGAGCATGTCCATGACGTGCTCAGGAACATATGCAACCATGACAACAAATACTCTGAGCTAGAGGTAGATATCATGGTGGTTATTCTTTACGACCACTCAGTTTCAGCAGCAGTAAATTACATGTAGACCAGAGAGTTTACCTTGACAATGGGATTGAGATGTCTCCAGGATATATAACCATTTCGATTTTGGCAATGATAGAGATGCTAGTGATCACAGATACATGTTGTGTATTGGTCACATGGCACGAGTTTGATTTGAGATAAAATCATTGGTTTCATATATTGCATCAAATGTGCATTGATAATGATGATTGGGAAAATACACCAGTAGTGATAATTATACTATCCACACTTGCAATAATGAACTGCAGATTACAGTTTGATGATAGTGTTGGGGATTTGAATTTATTGGTGTTGTCGAAATATGGTTTTGATTGTATCAAGGGCATGGATACTCTGTTAAATTTTGAGATATTGTAAGTTGATTTCAGAGTATAATGAATTTTTAACCGTCTTCTGGATACAAATGAAATGTTTATCACCACGAATAGCAAGCTAAGATACTGATAGTATCAGCTATGAAAATATTGTGGTTGCAATACTTGAAAAACGAGGGATATTTGATAGTAAGAAGTTGATGCTTATCAAAAAGAGTTGAGGTTGATTGATATCATAGAGGTAAGAAAACCTACCAAGATTTTCCTGAGGAAATGAAAGAATTTTCACTAAAGAAGGAAATTGGTTTTAACTATTCGTTGATGACAAGGAATAGATTTGATATCGAAAGCACTGTACGGAATGTCATCAGCAGAGTTGACAGATATATGAATAGTTGCTGAATATCCTCGATACTGGTACATATATCTGAGTATGTCACCTTGAGGGAACATCAGTATTGTTCGTGAAGAAGAAAAATGATATGATGAAGATGTGTATCGATTAAAGGTAGTTGAATCGGGCTATTGTCAAGAATAAATACCCACTGCCTAAGATCGAAAAGTAACTGATCAAGTTGTAAGGAACTTTAAAGTATAAGAAGAACGATTTTTACTCTGGTTACCACTAGTTTGAGTCAGAAGAGAAAATGTTCTCTAGGCAATCGGTCAAACCAGATATAGACATTTTGAATTTTTGGAAATGTCGTGTGGTCTGACAACTATACCGGTAGAGTTATGAATTTGATGAAGAAAATTTTCCGTAACTTTTGTGCGGAAGTGTAATCATATTCATCAGTGGTATACTAGTGTATACGAGACCAGGAAGGAACCACACAGAACACATGTGATTGATTTTTTTTCAAACGCTTCGTGAAGCTCAAATGGTGTACCAAGTTATTGAAATGTAAATTTTGGTTGAATCAAGTGTTGTTTTGGGATAGGTGATATCATCTCACCAGATACCTGTTGATTCCAGTAAAGTAAAGATAGTACTAATTTGGCCAAGACCAATCATTGTACTCAAGATGAAAAGTTTTATGAATTTTGACAGATACTACAGGCTTTTACGGAAGGATATTCTAGGATAGCCTGTCATATGAACCAATTGACCAAGAAGAAATTTGATATTCATTTGGTCAGATGAATGAGAAAGGAGTTTTCATAACTGAAACTGAAATGGACTACGGCCCCAATGTTGATGTGGTTAACTGGTTTAGGGAGATATGTAGTTGTGCAAATACGTATGTCAAAGATTTGAAGATATGTTCTAATGTATCATGACAAGATGATTGCATATTCTTGAGATATAAGCGATGACTAGATTTATTAGAGAATTTGACTTAGATAGTCAATATAAATCAAGGAAAATGAAACTAGTAGCAGATGCACTGAACCTAAAAGTGCAAGGTGCAATGGTAGCATCGTTGTTTGCTTTGCAGTTTGATAATCTCTGATTTTGATGATCGGAAAGACTCGAAGGACAGACCCATACAAATATTGAGTTAAGAAATTGGTTCTGTCTTATCAACAAAGTAAATTTAGTATGCCATTTAGTGGTTGTTGCGAATGAAAAATCAGTATATAGCATCGAATTTTACTGATTTGAAAGACGTATTACAACAGAAAGCACACTATAGAGAACACAATGTTATTCTGGGAATGATGTGACGTATCATTCTTGAGATCCTATTTCTGACGGGATGGTATAAAGAAAGAATTTTTGAATTTTGTGGCAAATAGTTTGACATGCCAGCAGGTCAAGATAAAAATACGAGACCTAATGGGATGTTACAGGATTTGTAAATACCACAACGAATTTGGGATTTCTAGTTTTGAGTTTTATAGCTCAAATATTTACAAACAGAGATTGTGAAACAAGTTGAATCGAAATTGATTGACTATTCAATACAAGATATTGATTTCATGTGATAGTCTATATGTCTATGAGAAGACGACATGTTTAAGATATGTATACTGTGGTTCAGCTATAGTGAGTTTCTGTAATAGATGTATCTGATTGACATCCGAGGATAATATCAGAATTCGAAACTATTTTCAGAATGTAATGGATACTAAGTTAGCAATGAGTATTGCTTAGCATACCCATCCAGATGGATCAACTGAGAAAATATCCAGACTTTGGGAAGTTATGTCTCAATTAATAGTGGTGAATTTAGTGGGGAATTGACAGAAATCATTATTCACCAGTAGAATTTTCCTATAATTTAAGTTTCAGAGAACTTTTGGGATGGCACCGGTTGAGGTTTTGTAGAGCCAGAATTTGCCGATCGCTGATATGATGATAGAAATTGATAAAGAATTTTTGGCATAACTTGAGATTTTTGAGAAAAAATGCCAGAAACGATAAAATTTCGGCGAAAACGATTAAAAAATTTGGCTTGAGGTGAGCAGATTTGCTACGCCAAAGAGAAATATATCGTTAGACTTCGAGTTGAGAATCACTTAAATATGGAAATATTACATTTGCGATGATCAATATGATTCATTAAGTGAGGTTTGATGTTGTCTCGATATTTTGAACTTTGTGGAATCATAGAGAACTTTGATTAAGTGGTAGATCGTTGAGACGACCACAGCAGTTGTCATTGGTACATGATGATCCTTAAGTATCTATGAATGAGATTGATACATCTCGTATGTTTTGATTTATTGAGTTATACTCAGTTTTGCGATTTCGAGGACGAAATCTTTTGAAGAGGGGAAGAAATGTAAGGCCCCGATGCTAATTAATCCGGATTAACGATGATTAAGCAAACCCGGATAATTAAAAGTGCAAACATGGAATAAGGAACTTTGGACTACGATGAGTCGACCAACTAGTGGAACATGTTTTAGTGCATGAGCATGTGCATGATAACATGGCACTTGGAGAACACATGCCACTAATTAATTTGACTCATGTTTAATACATGATTTTGGACCAATAATCTTGCAAGGTAATGATGTATGGACACATGGATTCCACAATACATCAAATAAATAAATAAAATCATGCATGGCATTGAATCTCACGCCCATAACTTGCCATTTCAGATTTTTGGTCTCAACTTTAGCTAGCCTTTTCTCTCTCTTTAAAATAAAAACCTCCACCTTCTCTCCTCTAGCAATTTCGAAAATTGCAGCTCTTTTCCAGCCTATTTTAGCACAAATTTCTCTTGAAATTGTGAGTGCATGTCACATGCAAAGATGGATTTGAGTGCTACTCATCTTGAGGAACAAGATGCACCAAGAATTTTCAAGTTTGGAGAAAGAAGATGCAAGATTTTCGAGTTGCAGCAGTTTTGGGGTAGGATTTTCGATCATGGCTTGGTTTTGTGGATGATCAAGCTTCAAATCTTGAAGATAAATGAAGGTATATCATCATCCTTGAGTTTTATCAACATGCATGTATGATTGAGGGTCGAACCATGGTGTTCATTTACGAAGAAGTTGCTGTCAATTATAGTCTGCTAAGAACAGTGCATGAACAGTCTGGTGTTTCGCGTTTTTAGCATAGTTACGTTTCGAATTGGAAAATAATTTCCAATGACAAGTTGTAGTATTTTGTGTTATCTTTAAATGGCCACCGAAATCAGCTAATTTGGATTTAAGATGAAAAAGTTATGGTCGTTCTACCAACATGTGTCAAATCTGGAAATTTACTGCATGCGAGTTTCATGCATTTTGTTCTTCGTATTTCTGGGAATAAATGGCTACGAATATGAAGTTTTAGGCTCTAATAAGTGTTGTAGTATTCGAGGTTAGCTTGCATGTGGAATTGGCCTCACTCAATTTGGAGCTCTTATGAACGAATTATGCTAATGTTACCAGCAACTATACAATCTGGAAACAGGGGATATACGAGTTTTTTAGGCTGTACGTTTTTCAGTTAATGTACATGAAGTTGAATTGTTTAGCTTAAAGCTCATAATATATGTTTTGTTGTATGTTGGGTTATCTTGCATTAGAAACTGGCCTTACATGATATGGAGTTTCCGTGTGTAAGATATGAACTGTTCCATAAAACCGCTCACTCTGTCAAAATAGAATATGAGTATTTTTAAAATCTGGCATACTTTATTTTGTATGTGCCTCTAGATGAGCGAACTAGCTTCTGGACTTCAAATATGAACTGTAGTACTTTGAGTTTTGGTGATATTCCCACTAGCCTCAAGTTATTTGGACGTCATATGAATTTATTATGATTTTTATACAAACATGGGTCAGTCTGGAATTTGGTGAATTGTCCTGTTTTTCTAGCAGATTGTTCTTGGCCATTTTACCTAGGCTAAATGAACGAATTTCAAGATGAGTTGAACTGATGAAATATTCATTTTTGAGTTAACTTTGAAAATAAATTGGACCCATGTGATTTTATTAAGTATCGGACAAGTTATGAGCCGATCTCTACGGTTGCGCAGGCTGAAATTTAGAGAATTGGTTTTGGGTCTAAGTTTGAGTTTTATTTGATATGTTTAAGGCTAGTATGTGACATTATGTTGTATTTGAAACTGTTACGGCCAGGTTTATTAATCCTGAGATTGAGTCGAGGATCACTTGGTAATTAGCTAACGGTTTGAGGTACGTAGAAAACGGGTTTTATCACAATGTCTGGCAAAGACATGTGATGTTCCCGGGTATGATTTACTTGTCATTACTTGCTCCTTATGTGACTATGTGATAAGTTGATTTGCAGTATGTGAATTACATGGTACATTGACTGCATGATATATGATGACATGAGATTTGAGGTGCATCACATGAGATTATGATATTGCATGATGCATTGACACGCATGGACATTGAGCATGTCATGTTGAGCCTATTGATTCGTTCTTGGTACCTATATCTTTTCTTGGTATGAGTGATGCGTGTCTGGGGATGATGGGCAGCCGTTGGCTCGGCAGGAGTGAGAGTGAGCTGAGGGATGCCGGAGCGACGAGCGTGCCGACGTCGCCCAGACACGAGGATGATGGACCGCCGATGGCTCGACTGAGAGATAGATCGGAGCGCGGAGCGTGTCACATCCTGCTCGAGCACTGATGAGTGATTGTTGATCTTCCTTTGGACCCTTGAGACAGGGATATGCGAGATTTGATACCCTTCATATGCATTTGCATTCATGCACGGCATGCATCGCATGTTATTTGTCATACACTGTGATTTTATCTGTTTCTCGTACTGGGGTTCTGACCCCCTTCGCGGGGGGCTGTCATGTCTTTGTTGGATGGACATGACAGGTATTGCAGGTGGACGTACTGTGGATGCTCGAGATGAAGCATCGATAAATACCAGAGCTCCTTGAGAGCGAGCTCAGGTATACGATTTATGTTTTGAGTCCCAGTAGTTGTTTAGTATTTTTACTTATGTTTTAAATTACCGGGGTATGTACTGAGTATCTGTATTTTTAAGTATTACTTTACTGAGAAATTATATGTAATGCTTATGCGATGAATATCATGTTAGATGTAAAACTGGAAATAAATATTTTCACTATTCGGAAATGTTTTAGAAACAAAATGCGAAAAATTTTGAGGGTCACTTTGATAAAGTTTTTAACTAAATCTTCCGCTGTTTACATTAATATAACAATCATGTGTTAATTAAACCTCTGATTAGGACCAGGCCCTCACAGATGATATTATGTTTTTTGGTATTTATTTGCTCGTTTCAGGAAAATAGATCGGAAATGGAAGAAATGAGCTAAAATGAAGAAAACGGGCGAAATCGAGGCGAAAAAGAGATGAAAAGAAGAAGTTTGATTTTTCAAAGGTTCGATCGATCGAGATTATTTCTCGATCGATCGATCCAGGCAGAATGTTGAGCATCAAAAATATCGAAGGATCGATCAATCGGAAGGAAAATCTCGATCGATCGAGCGAGGCAGTGAGTTTCAAAGACTGACGTGAACAGTGCACCGATCGATTGGACATAATTCTCGATCGATCGATACACGATTTTTGAAAAATCTTATCTTTCAAATTTAAGTTGATCTTCGGGGGTTTTAAGGGGGATATCATTCATTCCCTTCCATATATGATATCAGACTAAAATTCAAAAAAAAAAAAGAGAACCCTAGCCGCCGCCTAGCCGCCACCAAGGAGAGCCATCTTCTTCCGGTTTTCATCCAAGCTCGAGCGTACAATCCGGAGTGCAAGGAAGGAGCAAGAGAAGAAATCACGGTGCAACGCACGGATTCATTCCAGCCGTTTATCGTATTTCTAAACTTTGATTTATTTTATTTTCATTCTCATTTGATGTTTTTGAGGTCGAGAGACGATTAAACTTCTTATGTAATTGATTTGAATTGAATCTAGTTTATTTTATCGAGTTTTAGTAAAATTGTGTTTCATTTATTGATTCGTTCGTGTTTAAGTGGATTGAGTTCTTATGTTCATGAATTAAACGCTTATTAAGATCAAAGCCTAGCTAACTTTGGTTGAAATCTGTGATTTATAACCGAGATCGAGAGATAACGTTATAATACGCTATATTAATCATGATGTATGTTAAGATTGAGATCGAGAGATGAAATCGCATACGTGAGAACTTTGAATCGAGAGATTTAGAGTAACGAGGTTTTGAAGATTTATGCATTATTGGATTAGTAAATAGGTGCACGAGAGTGACTTGTTCTAATTTGATGTTAGTTTCTTTACAGCTCGAGAGAGTGTATTGAATAATAACGAAAACCTTTCACCTTAAGGATCAATTGTTTGATAATTGATTATTCAGACGAATCATTAAAGATAATACAGTTGAACGAAGAGCGAGATAAAGTTCTCAAGCGAATTACCTTTGCATGTCCGGAATCCGATTTGTTTTATTTCTTTTTTGTGTCCTTTAGTTCTAAGATTGCATTAGTTAATCTACTCCTTTGTTAATCGTAGGCTAAATATAATTTTGCTAGTCTTATTTGTTACTTATACATTAGTCCCTGTGGATTCGACAACCTTTACTTACATTTCACTATACTAAAACTTGACAACCATGCACTTGCGGTAGAATCGCTTCACACTACATTTTGAAATATTTTCTGTTTAAAAATAAAGCGGTCAGACATCTACCTGATGGATATCTACCGGATATAGACATCTACTGGACAAACATCTACCGGACAAACATCTACAGGATGGACATCTACTGGACAAACATCTGCCGGATGGACATCTACTGGACAGACATCTACCGGATAGTCATCTACTGAAAAAAAAAAAGACATAGTGAGTACAGAAGAATGAACGATCATTTGAAAGAAGAAAACTAGCAGACGTCTAACTATCCAATAAGAGCACAAAGCAACAAGACAAAACAAGTACAACCTATTCTGACAAAGGTACAACAGAGCGTCGCACCTTGCTATATCTCCGCCACCATTAGCGTCAGAATAAAAGAGTCGTTGCTTAACAAAATAGGAAAGAAGACAACCGGAAATTGGAATGAAGACAGAAAATTGATCTCTTCATAATATAGAAAAGTTGTCGTTAGACCACTGAGTCTATAAATACGTCCAAGTGAAGAATGAAGAGGTTAGCTGAACCATCTGATCAAACACAAGAAACATCAAACGTCCAAAGCAAATCATTCCATTGATATATTCTAAAGTTTCAGCAAGAGTAGAAGAGAACCACCACTGAAATCCTGAAAGATCAATTACAACTGAGTCTGTTGCTCAAGGAACACTCGAAGCAAAATAGTTTCATATCTAGTGTGAGTGTTACAAAATACATTGTAAACAACTTAGAAAGTTGTGATTGCTAGGAGTTTAGGCCAAGCTGTGTGAGTGCCTAAGTAGGTTGTATACTGTAAAGTGTAAACCAAGTCTTCTAGTGTAACCTTCCTGCAAAGGAAGAAGGGAGACGTAGAAACTTTGTGCTTCGAACTTCCAGAAACAACACTCGTGTCATTTACTTACTGCAATTTACCATTCCGTTATTACTACTCACAAGTCCAGCAGACGTCTTCCACACTATAATCGGTGTCTGCTGACTTGCAATATATTGAGAAGCTACTACAGTACCTAATAGTCTGCAGTAAACCAAGTAAAATCAAAATTGAATCTAGTATTTATTCAACCCCCCTTCTAAACACTACCCCGATCCTAACAAGTGGTATCAGAGCTAGGTCTTCTCAATCTTGGAAATTACTGAAAACTGATGGCCTCATTCAGCAAGATTCCCATGTTCAAGAAGGATGAATACGATGACTGGAGAATTCGTATGCAAGCACATCTGAGTGTGATTCGTCATCACTGATGGACCAATGATGATCATGAAGATCAATACAGCAGCAGCCATTACTGGTGGTGAACCTCAGATGGTCGAGAAGGACAGAGCTTCCTGGACAAATGAAGAAAAGAAAAAAGCAAATCTGGACAATGTGGCCAAAGACATATTGTCCAACACATTGGACAAAAACATGTTCAACAAGATCAAAATGTGTCCCACTGCTAAAGATATCTGGGAAAATAAATGAGCAAACCAAGGAAAACAAGCTCACTGTCGCCCTACAGAAGTTTGAAAACATCAAAATGATGTCCGGAGAAACTCTCAGTGAATATGATGAAAGAGTAACTGGAATCATAAATGAACGCAATAGCCTTGGTAAGGATCTATCCAACAGGGAAGTCACCATAAAGGTCATGAGAGGTCTCTCAAGAGAATGGGATGTAAAAACGATTGCCATGAGAGAATCCAAAGATTTAAACAAGATAGATCTACATGATTTATTTGCTGACTTAAAAGCATATGAGTTTGAATTAGGCATTCGGATTGAAGATGAACCCAACACCAGTCAACCAACCAAAGCTCTTACTGCATCAGAAGCTCTGCCTACCACAACAGAGATGACTCCTGAACAAATATGCAATGATGCAATGGTGTTGTTTGTCAAAAAATTTGGAAAATTTATGAAGAAGAATCAAAAGACCTATCAATTTTATCCAAGGAAACAGACTTCAAAAATAGATCAAATGAGGATGATTGTGTATGCTTCAACTGTCTCAAGCCAGGACATTTTATCACAGACTGTCTTAAACCAAAGAAAGATGATCAAAAGAGAGGATCCAAGGACTATAGAAAGTCAAAGGAAAGTCGAAGATCATCCAGAAGGGACAGAGACCAGAAAGTACTGGTGGCTGAAGAAAACAAGAGCAAATGGGCTGATTCAGAATCAGAATCAGATTAATGAGTATCAAATGTTGTATGAATCCTTCGAGAATTATAAGACCGAACAACCAGTCCCAACAGAACAGCAAAACAACAAACTTGATTGTGAACAATCAAATGAGTTGAGAGGCTTAAGGGAAAAAGTATGTCGACTCGAGAAAGAAAGGGATGAAGCAACATGTGCACACCGGAAACTCATTAAGCTGGTTCACACATGGAATGCATCTACTGCCAGAAAAGATGAGATGCTTGAGTTAATAAGGCTTGCTGGTGATCTTACCGATAGGCTACTCTAACAATGATAGTAATTCATCTGGCATCAAATCTCAAATGTGTCTAGAAAAGAACAAGATTCAAACAATGAATTTTGTAAGATCAAGCACAGTATATGAACCAAGTGAGTTGGTCAAGGAACCTGTTAAGCCAATACTCATCAAGGAACGGGCATCACACAAAGGTTTCGGTTATGTTGAGCCAAAAGAGAAAGCTGGACCGGGGCAAAAGTTTAGAAATAAACATAATCCCACAGGTCAGGCAACTCGACAGTAAAACCAACTGGTACTATAATTGTATGCCTGTCCAGAAGAGGTATATGCTTCCCAGCAGAAACCAAAAACCCACTATCACACACATCACCCCAGGACACCTTCACCACTTAATGCACACATATTTCAGGACACACACAGACCCAAACAATTAAGGGTTATACAAGTGTGGGTCCCGAAAGGACTAATCCTGTCTGGACCCAAGTAGGATTGGGTACCAATCATGTTATCGCTTTAATTGCAGAACTAGAATCCATCAAGTTTGGAGCTCAGAGTGGTTTCTGGACAATGGATGTTCTAGACACATGACATGGAGTGCGTGCTTATATCTGAATTAGTTGACACCACCGAACCAAGAATAACCTTTGGAAACAACGTGAAAGGTAGAACTGTGGGTAAGGGTAAGATTATCTATGGTAATATTATTAATAAAGATAATCTGTTGGTTGAAAATTTATGTTATAACTTGATTAGCATCAGTCAACTTTGTGACAATGGTCACTCTGTAGAATGCAACCAGCACTCATGTACAATCAGATCTACTGATTGCAGTACAGCTTGTAGGAAGAAGGCATAAGAACACATATAAGATTGATTGGAACCTTAATCAGCCTGCCTCTTCTATTTGCTTTGCTGCCTTGAATAATTCCAAAACTGGCTTTGGCACAAACGATTGAGTCACTTCAACTTTAAAACTATTGTCAGTCTGCGTAAACTCGATCTAGTCATTGGATCTGTTAATTGTACTGTATCTGATCTGCAAATCAACAACTTGAGCAATCGACTGGAAAACACTTATATTGATGAAAATGTTGATGATGAGATAGCTTACAGAAGCAGAATTGACTGCTATTTAGAACCAGAAGTTCCTGAAGCACAAGCAGAGGAGTCTGCTGGTCCAAAAGCACTACACCTAGCTGACAATGACGATGTTATACACACCCCTGCTGCAGTAGATGGAACTAACGAAAAAGATGCATCAATCAAATCTTCCGAGCTACCCACTCATAGGTAACCCTGTTGCTCCACTAAGCACCAGAGGACAGATGATGAATGAATTTCTTCATACTGCATTCATATCTCACATAGAATCCAAAAAGATTGATGATGCTATGTTAGACCCAAGCTGGGTAGAAGCAATGCAGGAAGAACTAAATCAATTTGAGCGAAACAAAGTATTGTACTTAGTACCACGACCACAACATCACACTATAATAGGTACCAAATGGGTATTTCGAAATAAATTAGATGAAAATGGTGCAGTCATCAGAAGTAAAGCAAGATTAGTTGCACAGGGCAACAGACACGAAGAAGGCATTGATTTCGATGAAACCTTTGCTCCTGTAGCTCGATTAGAAGCAATTCACATATTTCTTGCATTTGCTGCTTTTAAAGACTTTAAAGTCTATCAGATGGATGCTAAGAGTGTGTTTCTTAACGGCAAACTCCAGGAAGAAGTTTATGTTGAGCAACCTCCTGGATTTGAAAGCCATCAGCAGCCTTCGTCTGTTTTTCGTCTTAACAAAGTTTTGTATAGTCAAAAGCAAGCTCCCCGTGCATGGTATGAAACTCTGTCAAAATTTTTGACTGAGCATAACTTTACCATTGGCACGGTGAACAAGACCCTATTCAAATTCACAAAGGGTGACCATACTCTGCTAGTTCAAATTTATGTTGATGATATTATTTTCGGCAGTACTAACTCAAAACTTTGCGAAAGATTCTCTAAAATAATGCAGGATCAATTTGAGATGAGCATGATGGGAGAATTATCATTTTTCTTAGGATTGCAAGTCAAGCAATCCAGTGACGGAATTCTGATAACTCAGTATAAATATACCAAAGAACTGCTGAAGAAGTATGGGATGAGTACAAGTCCAGCAGCTGCCACTCCAATGATCTCATATGCAAAACTCGACTTTGATAATTCAGGAATACCAATCTAAGTAACAATGTATCGCGGGATTATCGGATCATTACTTTACTTGACAGCCAGCCAGCCGACCAAACATCATATTTGCAGTCTGTATGTGCGCTCGGTTCCAAGCAAATCCCAAGCAATCACACTTCACGGCTGTCAAAAGGATTCTCAAATATCTGAAAGGCACTGAGAATGTCGGTCTATGGTATCCAAGAGACTCAACGTTTAATCTGATTGGATATTCAGATGCTGACTACGCAGGATGCAAAATTGATAGAAAAAGTACCAGTGGATATTGTCAATTTCTCGGAGATAGATTAATCTCATGGGGTTGCAAGAAGCAGACATCCATAGCAACGTCTACTGCAGAGGCAGAGTACCTTGCTGTTGGAAGCTGCTATGCTCAACTGCTCTGGATTCAACAACAACTGCGAGATTATGGAATTGAATCTACTGAGGCACCAATATTTTGTGATAATACGGCTGTCATAGCCATCACGTACAACCCGGTTCTTCATACTCGCACCAAGCATATTAACATCCGACATCATTTCATTAGAGATCACGTTATGAAGAAAGAAATTTGGCTAGAGTACATATCCACCGAACAACAAGCAGCAGACATCTTCACAAAACCCCTACCTGAAGCTAAGTTCTCCTCTTTTCGAAATATTCTTGGCTTAATTGAAATAAACCCTTGATTACTATTATTTATGTATGGTGAATTCAGGGGGAATTACTTAGTAGAAATTGATGAACTAAGGGGGAATTTCAGTTAGAGATTTTTTTTTGGTTATCTAAGCTCAGCTGGTAAAACAATAGCCTGCTGCAGTAGATGCTTCCTTACCAGTAGGACTCTACATACCAGTAGATGTTACCTTACCAGTCGGACTCTACATACCAGCAGACTTTACCAAGTATGCTTTGCCAAAAATAACCTTCGATAACTATTAACCTACTGGAACGTCGGAATTCAAATTTAATTTTATATAAAAATAAATTATTTCAGTCCCGCCCAAATCTTGTCCTTTTATTTATTTTTTTAAATGTTTAATCGTTAGGTGACCGCCACGTATCCATGTGTCCGATCATCTATAGTACGACGTTACATCTACTCTTTCCTTCACCGCCTTTAACATTCTCTCTTTTCTCTTACTCGTATCTTTTCCAAATTTACTGCGTTAACTTTCTCCTCAGAAACTCTTACTCTTCAGGACATCTGATTCTCTGTATCTACACCAAAATGTCAAAGAATACCCAGCCCAATTTCGTCACAAATGTTATTCACGTGGATTTCATTCGATTTCCACCAACTCTGATGAAGATACCAAAGAAGTTTTTCACAAACTGGATACATCTGGACTTCTGGTGATCCTCAGTCAAGCTCCTACATTCTACAAAGAAGCTCTCCATGAATTCTTCACCACTGCATAAAGTTGTAGACGACTCCGTGGTTGCATCCATCTCTGGTCAACTTTACCAATACTCAACTGGACTTTGCCACCCACCTATGTCTTCCATCTACTGGACTCACAGACTTCTCCACTATTCCAATGGATACTCGGGAAGAAATGTGCACCATCTTCTCAGACTCTAACGCTCGTCTGTGACGTCCTCCTTTTAAAAAGTTTTAATGAAGAGTCATTTCTGCCAACTGGATGATGTCATCTCCAAAGGTCTCCTGTGCAAAGATGGATCCTTTGATGTCATCACCCCAGAGAAGTTTGATGTCATGAGTGCCATTATCAAAGGGTTAGATGTAAATTGGTCGGTCATTCTGTTTCAGTTCTTATCGGACTAGTCACATCAGGGAAGGGTCAATCGGGTTTTGCTCTCCCTCTCAGTCGCATCTTTGACTAGTAAACACATTAAGGCATGGGCTTTATCCACTCTTCATCCAAGAAGACTTGTCACTGCCAAATACCTCCAGATTCACCGTCAACGGATTGGTAGAGAAGTTGGTCTGACGAAGCGACGATCAACTCCAGTTGTAAGTGATTCAGAACAGACAATAGCTGAGTCCACTGAGTCATCACCTCGTCCCCCCCCCCCCCCCCCCCGCCTAAAAAGCCTAGGACCAGAAAAGGGGCTCCTTCTGTCCTCAAGAAGCTAGTTACTGCTATTCCTCAACTGCTGCTGATTACCATCTCTACTGTAGCTCCGGCAGCAGTTACCACCACTTCTAGGGAGCCAAGTCCCATAAATCCTCCACCAGAGGAACCAACTGCATCAGCTGCCTCTTTGGCCATGGTACTCACTGCACCAGCCGCTCCAACTGACAACTCCTCCAAACTGGTGAGCTCTCAACAAGCAACTGGCTCTATCAGCTTCCGGAAAACAAAGTCTAGCTGTCCTTATTGTCATCCTAAGGACACCACCATCAGAAAGGGTAAAGCAGTTATGGGACCAATGTCCACCCCAGTAGCATTTAAAATTCAAATGGTCATGGATGAAGTGGAAGCCAAACTGAAACCGCAGCTTGAAATATTTGATCGATGGGTAAAGGCGCATCTAAAAATTCAATTCGATGACTTCACTCCCATTCTTGAACAAGCACGGCAGGATGAGAACCTCATCCTGGCCTACCTTCAGATCACTGACACTGAGAAGAGTTTGAAGCTTCGTGATCTCTTCCGCATGATGAATTATTTAGGAGAACCTCAAGCTCTTGTTCATTCGAGGCTCCAGCAGTTCAACATTGACTCTGGCATAGCAAATCACGATCGGGCTATTTTAAATGCATTAGGACCCAAGCTGGATATGGCTGAGCATGCTCTTCATGATCTCAGAGTCTCAACAGGTCTACACTCTTGCTCTGCCTTATCAAGAGATGATAGTCCAGCTCCTACTGACTTGGAGATAGCTCCTACTGACTTGGAGATAGCTCCTACCGCTGACCCGCTTATCACCTCTGCTCGAGGTTCTATCAGTGATCAACCTCTACAAGTGCTGGATGTTGATCGTACAAGTGTTGACACTGTCATTCAGACTGTGGTTCATCAAGTTACCATCTCCTCAGGTAATGATGAACCTAGCGAGTCCTCATCACACTCTGCTGATCACACTCAGTCCTCTGCAGCTGAGCAGGAACACGATGCTACTGGCATGAATGCCATTGATACAGTCACACCTACTGCACCACCCACTGAAGCCACTGCTATGTTAACCACTGCTGGTATTGAGGGTCCTCCCGGCGTTATCACCATAAATGCTGTGACTCGAACGGATGCTCTGGATCAATCCTTGGCACATGATCCTCCTGAGGACTTCTTTGATTTTTCAACTCACATTCCTCTTGAAGGACCACCCAGTATTGCTGATCAACTGGGGCATCTATCCAATGTTATCTCTGAACTGGCCAGTGATGTCAACAAGCTAAAGCAAGAAGAACGCACTGCTAGCCTTATCCTTGGGAGCCACGAGCAACATACCGACTCCCAATTTCAGCAAGTCTATCGAGATCTCAGTAATCTGACGACTACAGTAACCAGGCTCCAAACTTTTGTTGTGGATGCTTTTGCTGATTGTAGGGTCTTCCTACCTTAACATCATCTTAAACACATATAATGGACTAATCATGCATTAATAACATCTTAAGGTTCCGGTTGTAGTTTGAGCTATTAAGATTACAGGCCCAAAAATGAAATTTCAAAACTTAGTTAATTACATTCTCAAAATGAATGTTAAAGCGATAGAATTATACTACTCCTAGAGTAGAGACTATCCAAAAAAAAATCTTGTATCCTAATTTCTTTCATGCTCCTCATAGCTCACTGTCTCAACCCGACCCCGAGCCTTCTGTCCAAAAGTGTACCTACAGGGACAACACATCATGAGCAAGCACATCTTTACTTAATCATCATAAAAGAAACATAACAGTAAATGCATGAAATCTTGGTTAAGTAAACTTGCTAGTTATTCGTTAACTTCTTCTTGTTGACCCTGATTAACATTCATACATATGGCAGTCTTACCATATCATAAACATCGTATGGCATCTTGACATTTGGGCGTCTTACCCAATCATAACATCGTATGGCATCTTACCATATCATAACATCGTATCATGATATAAACATCATATAAACGTCATCATTACTTATCATAATCGTCCTCATGGACATCATATCCTTTTCACTCATCATAAACATCATCATCATATACTTACTTATCATAATCATCATCATAAACATCATATGTACTTATATAATCATTGCATAATCATAGTATAGAAGTATGGTTTACCAGTCCGATGCTCGTACGTTTCTTACGTACCTTAATTCCAAAAGTGGAGAATTTGGAGATTTTTATCTCCTTGATGTCGTGGGCACCTGGGATGGTTCTACACAACCATACAAATTGATATTAGAAGCTAAACAATAGCCAAATACCAAAAATTCAACAAAAATCATCATTTTCCACTTTTTAAACAGGCTGATTGATCGCCTCACTTTTTGCCTTGCGGAGATCGATCACTTCATTTGAGGCGATCGATCGCCTGCTACGCGAAATGGCCACTGGCCTTCGGCGATCAATCGCCTCATTTCAGGCGATCGATCGCCACCTGCTGGTGCGCGAGTTTTCGCCATTTTTGAGCATTTTTCAAGCTCCATCTTAAACCATTCGAACCCAAACTTCCTAACAACAACAACGACATCATAACCCGCTAAAACCCACATAAAACACTTCAAAAATCATACCCCAAACATATAAAACATATACCCAAAACAAACCCACATAAATCACTTCAAAATCATTCCATTTCAAAACCAAACATCATAAAAACTTTAGGAAGGGTTCCATACCTCTTGTAAGGCTCCAAATCTTAACAAAGATCACACAACCAAAAGTTTTGTGAAGCTTTCCTTCTCCTTCCTTGGTAAATTTCGAAAATGGGAGAAAGTGTAGGGTTTGAGAGTGATTTGGGGATTTTGAGGGAAAGGTAAAGTGAGTTGAGTAAAGGGGGGTAAGGTTATAAAGTTTAATTAAAATTGTACCCCACCAATTAAATGATGTATAAAACACCCCAACATGGTATTTTAAAAGCATTGCATTCAACTTCCACTAAAATCATGCTTTCCTCATAATTGGTAATCAATATAATTAAATCATGTTAACACTTCATTACCCAATACATAAATCAATTACCACCTAATTCACCATATAATCATCATTAATGCCCAAATTGCATATAATTAATTTCGGGGCATCACACTGATTCCTTCTCTCGGATAGGGCAGGCTCGTCTTCAGATTACTTAGCAGAATGAATCTCTTCATAGGGCCACCTCACTAGCACTTGAAGATAAAATTGAGGATGCCAAGAAAGCATTATCCGATCAATTGGCTAATATGCAGGCAGCCTTTGCTTCCCAGATCCAGGATTTGAGCAACAGTCTACCAGCTGCCCCTCAAACTACTAGAAGCCTATCGGAGTCCAGCAGACCTGCCCTCTTGAACCAACGAGAACCGAATCCAGCTCAACAATCATCTGCTGCAGCTGGAGCATCAAGTCGGTCAAGACCTCTCTCCCAGCAACGGTCCCACAGTCCCCGACAACCTCATGCTGACACTCCATCTTCCACCCGTGACTACTCCCAACATTGGCTAGGGAGAAAATAGTAATTTTTTTGTCTTTTTGTGTTTTACTATTATATGTTTATCATCAATATTCATGATGCTGTCAATTCTTTTCTATCTTTATCTGCACTCCTTTACGCATGATATGACATTTCATACTGCAACTTGCTAATTTTTCACAATAAATAGCATGCTAAGTTCTCTAACTCAACTCATCAATCATGCAACTCTTAACTGAAATTCTTGCAACTGTTTCTACAACACATATTCATGGGTTCATTACTTATCTAAATTAACCCTTCATGGGTTGATTACTTATCTAACCCACGTCTGCTAGCTCCAGCTTCTTGAACCAGTCCTGGTGTTCTCCATCAGCCTGGAATTTGAACAACATATGCTTGGGTGCTGATGGACAAAAAGGGGGAAGACAGAGAATTTTCATTGAAGACAGAGATCTTGATAATGAAGAGAGGACTACTTTGAAGACAAAGTTAGTTTTTCTAGATCTTGATAAATGAACATGAGGACTACTTTGAAGACAAAGTTAGTTTTTCTAGGTTTTCTTTTGTTCTAAGCCACCCTGTATGCACTTTCTCTCTCCCCTCCCTTTGTCAACACCTCTGAAACTAGCTGGTTCGGATCATTCCATACTTGCTATGTTTCTCCATTTGGATAGATTGTAGAAATAGGTTTGCTGAAAGATTTGTAAGATGTACTATGTAATCTGAATTCATTTTATATAAAAATGATATTCATTCATATACCCAGTTTGATTACTACTTGTAATCTGCTTATCTATCTAACAAATTGCAAAGTCTACGTTTGTTTTGTCTCTAAGTCTTAACAGAAGTTGATGTTCATATGATCAAGCAAGAGTCTCCAGTGCGAAGTTTTGTCATCACCAAAAAGGGGTGAAATTGTTGGGAAAATATTTCTAAGTTTTGGTGATGACAAACATCTACCGGATGAACATCTAACCGTATGGACATCCACCGGATAAATATCTACAAGATGGACGTCTACGGGATGGACATCAACCGGATATAGACATCTACTGGACAAACATCTACCGGACATCATCTACAGGATGGACATCTACTGGACAAACATCTATCTGATGGACAACTACTGGACAAACATCTACCGGATGGTCATCTACTGAAAAAAAGACATCTACTGAGTACAGAAGAATGAACGATCATTTGAAAGAAGAAAACCAGCAGACGTATAACTATCCAGTAAGAGCACAAAGAAACAAGACAAAACAAGTACAACCTATTCTGGCAAAGGTACAACAGAGCGCCGCACCTTGCTATATCTCCGCCACCATTAGCGTCAGAATAAAAGAGCCGTTGCTTAACAAAATAAGAAAGAAGACAATCAGAATTTGGAATGAAGACAGAAAATTGATCTCTTCCTAATATAGAAAAGTTGTCGTTAGACCACTGAGTCTATAAATACGTCCAAGTGAAGAATGAGAGGTTAGCTGAACTATCTGATCAAACACAAGAAACATCAAACGTCAAAGCAAATCATTCCATTGATATATTCTAAAGTTTCAGCAAGAGCAGAAGAGAACCACCACTGAAATCCTGAAAGATCAATTACAACTGAGTCTGTTGCTCAAGGAACACTCGAAGCAAAATAGTTTCATATCTAGTGTGAGTGTTACAAAATACATTGTAAACAACTTAGAAAGTTGTGATTGCTAGGAGTTTAGGCCAAGCTGTGTGAGTGCCTAAGTAGGTTGTATACTGTAAAGTGTAAACCAAAGTCTTTTAGTGTAACCTTCCTGCAAAGGAAGAAGGGAGACGTAGAAGCGTTGTGCTTCGAACTTCCAGAAACAATACTTGTGTCATTTACTTACTGCAATTTTCCATTCAGTTATTACTACTCACAAGTCCAGCAGACGTCTCCCACACTATAATCGATGTCTGCTGACTTGCAATATATTGATAAGCTACTGCAGTACCTAATAGTCTGCAGTAAACCAAGTAAAATTCAAAATTGAATCTAGTATTTATTCAACCCCCATTCTAAACACTACCCCGATCGTAACAAAGTCGATACACAAGCACTGAACTCATACTTCAAGTAGGCCAATCCAATTGAACAACTTGATGTACAACCATTGTACATAACTATGAGATATAAATCTATCATCTATGTTAGTTTTAGAACTGAACATTTCCAAATACAGAAAAGTGATGACCTTTCAAAAATTAAACTCATCCCATGAACATCAATCACATCATTTTGAGCACTTAACGTTTAAGCCTCAATTATCGTCGGCATGTTGCTTGTGACCCAGTTAGGTTCAAGTGTTTTGTAGCAGTCACAACATTTGTGATTCTAGAAGTCAAACAACTTCTTTGAGCTTAACTTCTATGCCCCTTTGTCAATTAAACTCCTTTAATAGACAATGGCCGATATATAATTCCATCATCAACCTACCGATCATGGGTAGCACCTAGCATCTACGCTTCACGAAGACCTAGATACAAATGATTTGCAACGTACGAGAACCTGTCAGCCATAGTCAGTGTGCAATACATTCCTTTCACTCAATATGTCCCTATTGAATCTAGGGCATTGGTTGGTCAATGCCCTTTATGATTTCAAAAATATGTAATTGTTTCACGTTATATGATTAATTGTGTGCGTATATGAAAAACTCATTTTTCACAAGAACTACCCACTCTGGCCAGAGATTGCTCTAATCATATACAGAAAAAGACATAAGACATCATGGTTCATCAAGACCAGTGGTGAATCCACAACAACAATCATATGCCACTGACAGCATCACTGAATACCGAAAATAACAATTTTATGAGCCACATGTGATCTGTCATTAAATCAAAGTATAAAATTATCTGTCAAGACCTCAATGGCGCATCGGGTCATGAGGCGTAATGGTACACAATTATGACTGGGAATTCTATACTCGACAGATGGTAACCACTTATAGAATTCCGATTAGGGTCTTTCAGTGAACGTATTCCTAATGAGCACCTATTCATGTGTACTGACTTCTCCAAGCCAATGCCGATGAAACGCGGCGCACTACGCTAGACACATCATGAATACCAGTCTCTAGCGAGCATATATCAATATACCAATCTCGAAGAACCATCGACCAGGAACATTTACAAATCACAGTCGAGAATGTATTTCATGGTTACCATCATATACGTAACCACATTCTATGGACTGTAGCAATCTCAAGGACTTCATCAATGCATCATGATGCATGGGTAAACAGATGAAGAAATGTCATATATATTAATATTCAAACAAAGATTTGTGATAATAAGATTACAAGTATAATCAATCAACTATTGGTTTACTTAAATCACATATGACAACAATATCTTTCACTTTCCCCAAAGCCAATTACCCATGTGTCTCAAGACCATATTCCCAAGATGTCTGACAGACACCAATCGTCGTAAATGCTTTGTCAGCAGATCTGCTATATTTTTCTTGTGAATCAACTCACTCGATAAGGATGTCACATCTACCATCTTTCTCAGTAGATGATATTTTCGCAATATATGTTCGGATTCTGATGAGATCTTGGTTATTTGTAATAGTTCAACTGTTGTCACAGTATACAGAGACTGTGTCAGTTGCACTAGAAATTACACACAACTCTTGGATGAAATTTCTTATCCAAACTGCCTCTTTTGTTGCATCGTATGCTACAATGTATTCAACTTCAGTGATAGAATCCATTGTGGTGTCTTTCTTGGAACTTTTCCAAGAGACCGTACAACCATTAAGCTTAAATACCAATCCGAACATTGATTTGGAGTCTACATTAGCTGAAAGCTGGTATCAACGCAACCTTCATGTTTTAATTCTCCATTTTCAGATCCAAAAACCATGAACATATCCCGAGTTCTTCATAAGTACTTGAGTATTATTTTCACAGTTTTCCAGTGACCTTCACCGAAATCTGTTTGATGTCTGCTCGTTACACTAAGAACATACTTCAAATCAGGCCAAGTACAAATCATATCATACATTATGCTAGTAACAGTCGAAATAGAAGGTACCGGTGTCATCTTTTCTCTCTCCTCATCAATCTTAATTCACATTGACCTCGAGAGATGAACACTATGACATATTGGAAGGTAACCCCTTTTCGACCATTCCATGCTAAACCCTTTAGCACAATGTTTATATACGTAGATTGAGATAGCTCAAGCATTCTCATAAATCCATCTCTATAGATCTTTATGCCAAGCATATAAGACTGATTCTCTCAAATCTTTCATGGAGAAATTAGCAGACAACCATGCTTTAATCAATTTATCCAATATTATTCACAATGAGTAGGATATCATCAATATAAAGCATTACATAATAACTGTGCTCCCATTATCCCTTTTGTACACATACAACACTTTCGGATTTTTAACAAAATCGAACACTTTGATAATGTTATCAAAATGGAAGTTCTAACTTCAGGATGCCTTCTTAGGCCCATAAATGACATTTGGGGTTTACAAACATTTTGTTCACTCTCAGTAGTTGTGAATACCTCTGACTGCTACATTTCTAACTCAATGTCACCTTTGAGAAATGTTTTGTCTTCACATCCATCTGTCATATGCAGATACAAGTAATAAAATCCGAATATACTTAGCATCACAACCAGTCAAGCTTGAAGGTCGCTACCTTCCCACCTACTCCAAGCTTTCGTTTCTAGATTCATTTGCAGCCAATGAGAACAATCCCATCAAGAGTATATACTAAGGTCCATACCTTACTAAAGTACATGGAGTCCATTTCAGATCTCATGGCTTCTTGCCAATGTCCCGAATCGATGTCCAACATCGTCTCCTTAAAGTTCTATGATCTCATCCATGGTCAAAATCATTTTGACTACTGTTAGGATCGGTCCGGAGTGTTTAGAGGGGGGGGGGGGTGAATGAACACTCCTATAAAATTTAATCCCTTGTGATTTCTTTCGGATTAGTGAAAGAAATCTGTTTCTTAATCAACTCTTCTGCAGAACAGACCACTGAAAGTTTAGTGCGGAACGGTCTGTTCTTAGATTAGTAAGAACGACTCGATGGCTTGAATAGTATAACGAGTGCAGAATGATAAAACACAGAATATGTTTCTGGAAGTTCGAAGGTGGTGTAATCCTTCTACGTCTCCCCTTCTTCCAATTAAGGAAGGATTCCACTAGAAAACTTTGATTTATACAATCCTGTTGTACAAACCCGTTTCAGCTGGATTTACCTCACTACCAGACTGAAACTCCTAGTCTCTCGATCTGTTCAGACACACTCTGTCAGACAGTTACAATTGATTCTCACTTCTATATCTCAGTACAGAATACACAAGATAGACTTTAGTCTATCCACACAATGATCCTAAAATGATCAAATATTACAATATACTTGTGCTTATGAAGATTTTCAGCTCGAGAATGTCTGAGCCTGTAAGCTTGTGATGTTTAGCTTTCTTGTGCGTTTTTCGATTGATCAGACTCTATCTTGAGCTCTTATGTTGCATCCTTTGATAGTTGCATGTACCAACGACATTATTTCCCTTAATGTGCAACTCTTGACTCTGCTTAAACTCTGAGTAAGCTGCAATCTTCTTCTTTAGGGTAATTGCCGTTCTGGTTCATGCTTTCGGCGACTGTCACGTAAGCTCTTCTTTGTCTTATTACCTTTTATGGTAATCTTCAGTCCTTGGTATTTTTCAGCATTAATTGCAACATTAAATGCTTCAATAAATAGCCGTTAATGATTCGGACTGAAGAACTAATTCTTATTCAGCCGTGACTGCTCTGATCTTATAATAGCTGAGATCGATCTGAAGCTTCGATCTGGTCAGGCTGATATCTATCGATCCGATCTGATTTGCGATATACCATATCAGCTTGATCTGTTTTGAGCGATCAATCTGGTCAGTCTGATTTCTCTCGATCTGTTCTGATATGTTTTGTCATCTTTAAAATCCGAAACTAACAAATTCCCCCTTTTTGATGATGACAAAACCTAGCTTCTAAATATTTTTATCTAGTCTTTAAAGAACTCTGAAGCGTATACTTGCGGATCAATTACTTCTTCTTGTTCAAAATAAATGAACATAGTTAAGTTATAGTTCGGATTGATTAAGCCAGTTTTAGTTCAAAATAAATGAACAAGGACTTAACTAAGAACTTAGATTTTTATTGATCACAAAAATCTTATATACAGACCAGTCTGACTTAAACAAAGAAACTGTTACTTTCTTGAAGACTGAGACTGATGCGGCTTGAAGTCTTTACTCTTTTCCCCCTTTTTGTCAGCAGCAATCTCTTGAAGAAAATCGACAACCTGTGCTAGCTGAGCGCTGATAGCGTCAAGACGAGTGTCTTGAGCACGAAGGGAATTGGCTACGGATGCTCTAACATCAGTGGCCAGCTCGATCTGCTCTTTTCTCAGGCTGTTTTTATAAGTAGCTTGCTGAGAGAACAGATCATTCAGTCCTCGCTAAATGCTGCTAATACTTAAATGAATCAAAGTCCAAAGACGTAGTCCTCTGACTTTGATGAACCCCTATGACTCGTTGAGAGAGATATAGACAGTTATCAGAGAGGTGCTGAAGGGACCTTGCCAGGGATGGAGCTGCATCTGATAACCGGCTTGGAGAGTGATCAGATGATGACAAGGAGTGATCAGCTTCTGCGGCAACTGGTATAAGTGAAGATAAAGCAGCTTGGCGAACAGTTCTCGAATCTCCGACTCGTAAACCACCGTTCCACATTCTAGAAAATTCCTTAAACCAGAAGATTCTAAGGACTTGAATATAGAGACCATTTCTGGATCTTCAGCCCTGTAGATATCATGGAACTCAACAGAAAGAGAATTGTGAGTAATAGTAGCCATTTGAGTGTAATGGAAAAATACGAAGAGTTTAAAAAATATTAGAGAGTTAGAAAGCAGACAGCGGTAATACGTAAAAAGTGAATGAAAATGAAATGTTCAGCCCGCTAAATAAGAGAGAGAAGACACGTGTCTTTATCTCGAAGACTGATAATTAAATAATTCAAAATAAACGGTCAGGATGAAAGAGAGATAAGGCGGTTAAAATTGCGATCAGTCCGGGCTGTTTTAAGTAATTATTTTATTTAAGGATTTTTGACCAGACAGATCATGGGATAACATCAGATTTGACATAGATCGGTCTGAAAGTTCTGATCGGTCTGTGTCGTTCTGATCATTGTATTATCGATCTGTGCCAGCATACAATCTTTAAAAAATAACTAAAAGAAAGATACTTCTAAAACATCAAGATAAGTCTATTAAACCAAGAATTTGACGAAAATAATAAACTTAGCCTCAGGAAGTGGTTTGGTGAAGATATCTGATGCTTGCTGTTCTGTTGAAATATGCTCGATCCGAATTTCCTTTTTGCCAACATGATCTCGAATAAAATGATGTCTTATATCAATGTGCTTTGTTCGAGAGTGCAAAACTGGATTCTACATTATAGCAATTGCACTTGTGTTGTCACAAAATATCGGAGATTCAACAGCTTGAATGCCATAGTCTTTGAGCTGGTGTTGAATCCAGAGCATTTGAGCGCAACAGCTTCCAGCGGCAAGATATCTGCTTCAGCTGTAGATGTGGCAATAGATGTTTGCTTCTTGCTAAACAAAGAGATCAATCTTTCACCTAAAAATTGACATGTTCCACTGGTGCTTTTGCGATCAATCTTACAGCCAGCATAGTCTGTGTCTGAATATCCGATTAAGCTGAAATTTGAATCTTTGGAATACCAAAGACCAACGTTCTGAGATCCTTTTAAGTATTTCAGAATACGCTTAGCAGCAATAAAGTGTGATTGCTTTGGTTCTGACTGAAATCTAGCGCACATACTGACTGAGAACATAATATCAGGTCGGCTCGCTGTAAGGTACAAGAGCGATCCGATCAGTCCTGGATACATAGATACTTCAACTGATGTTCCCCCTTCGTCTTTATCTAACTTGATTGTAGGACTCATTGGAGTTGATTCAGTTGAACACGTTTCCATTCCGAATCTCTTGAGAAGCTCTTTGGTATACTTGGTTTGGTTTATGAAAATGCCATTGCTGAGCTGTTTGACTTGGAGACCCAGAAAGAATGAAAGTTCTCCCAGCATACTCATCTCAAACTGTCCCTGCATTAACTTAGAGAATTTCTCGCATAATTTGGGGTTAGTTGACCCAAAAATGATATCGTCAACATAAATTTGAACTAACAAAGTATGTTCCCCCTTAATAAATTTAAATAGAGTTTTGTCTACTGAGCCGATCTGAAAATCATGGTTCAGCAGAAATTGAGACAGAGTGTCATACCAGGCTCTTGGGGCTTGTTTCAGACCATATACTGCTTTATTCAGTAGATATACATGATTTGGAAATGAGTGGTTCTGAAATCCAGGAGGTTGCTCAATGTAGACTTCCTCCTGAAGCTTACCATTAAGAAAGGCACTCTTAACGTCCATTTGATATACCTTGAAGTCTTTAAAAGCAGCATAAGCAAGAAATATTCAGATTGCTTCAAGTCTAGCGACTGGTGCAAAAGATTCATCGAAGTCAATTCCTTCTTCTTGTCGGAATCCTTGGGCCACCAGTCTGGCTTTGTTTCTAACCACAACTCCATCTGCGTCTAGCTTGTTTCTGAACACCCATCTCGTTCCAATAACAGGCAGATCGCTTGGCCTGGGGGTTAGACTCCAAACTTGATTTTGTTCAAATTGATTAAGCTCTTCTTGCATGGCTTTAATCCAGTTGAAATCAGTCAAAGCTTCATCGATCTTTTTAGGTTCCAGATTTGATATGAAAGCAGCATGAGTGAATTCATCCATCATCTGTCCTCTAGTTATAATCGGTGCAGAAGGAATTCCAATTACTAGATCAGGTGGATACCTCTTTGTCCATCGATAACTCGATTCTGGATTGTCTGGTCCAAAAGGATGAGTAGTTGCGGCATTATCTGATTTAACATTAGAGTGAGGAACATCCGGATCGGCTCGATCTGAAGGAGCTTCATTGCCATGATCCGGTCTGTCTGGTACTTCAGGTTCCGGTGGATTGTCTCTTGACCTATTATCTACAATCTCATCATCACTGTTAGCTTCGAGATGGATATTTTCCATCTGATTTTGAATTGATTCCTTGCTACCCTCAATACATAAAGATTCATCAAAAACTACATGAACAGATTCTTCTACAGTTAAAGTGAGATTATTGAAAACGCGAAAAGCTTTGCTATTAGATGAATATCCTAATAATATCCCATTATCTGATTTAGCTTCAAATACTGTAAGATGATTCTTACCATTATTGTGAACGAAGCATTTGCAACCAAATACATGAAGGTGAGAGATAGACGGTCTGTTACAAGTCCATATTTCATATGGAGTAAGATTCAACTTCTTGTTAATCATAGACCGATTTTGAGTGTAGCACGCAGTATTTACAGCTTCTGCCCAGAACTTTTGCGAAATGCCAGAATCAGCAAGCATTGTCCTTGCTGCCTCTTTAAGCGTTTTGTTCCTTCGTTCTGCAACTCCATTTTGTTGGGGAGTTCGGGCGGCTGAAAATTCATGCTTAATTCCTTGATCTTCTAGAAAGGATTCAAGATTCTGATTTGAAAACTCAGTGCCTTTGTCACTTCGAATCCTGTCTATGCTTGATGGTTTCTCATTCTGAGTGCGTTTCAGCAGCTTGATCAATTTCGGACCGGTTTGATCTTTACTGCTCAAAAATATAGTCCAAGTAAAACGTGAGTAATCATCAATAACAACAAGAGTATACCGCATTCCCCCTAAACTTGTTATTGGTATAGGACCAAACAAGTCCATATGTAATAGTTCTAAGCAACGTGAGGAGGATTTGTCATTCTTGTTTTTGAAGGATGATCTGATCTGTTTGCCCATTTGGCACGCTTCACAGATCTTATCCTTAGCAAAGTCGATCTTGGGCAGACCGACAACTAAATCATGTTTACACAGGCTAGATATAGTCTTAAAGTTGAGATGATTCAAGCGTTTATGCCATAGCCAGTGTTTATTATCGTTATTAGCGATGAAGCAAGTAGGATTATCAGGTTGAGCAAAGTTCCAGTTAATCTTTTATGTATTTCCATTTCTGATTCCTACAATCATGGTCATACCGTCTGACGATTTAACAGTGCAAGTGTGTTTGTGAAATTCTACAGCATAACCATTATCACATAGTTGACTTGTGCTAATCAGATTATAGCATAGATTTTCAACTAATAACACATCATTGATAATAATATTACCATGGACAATCTTACCCTTGCCCACGGTATTACCCTTTGAGTTATCCCCGAAGATGATCTTGGGTCCAGTACATTCTGTGACTTCAGACAGCAGCTCGATGTTTCCAGTCATATGACGAGAACACCCACTGTCTAAGTACCAGTCTGATGCAAGTTTCTTTGGTACCTGTCATCAAACATAATTATTGTTGGTACCCAATCCTACTTGAGTCCAGAACGGATTAGCCCTTTGGGAACCCACACTGTATCAGCTTTAATGGCTTGTGTGTGTCTGGTGTGCTGTGAGCTGATCTGTTTTGGTGTTGTGTGTGATAATGTGTGCGATATGGAAACCTTTGATTCTTATGAGGTAGTCTATATCTTCGTTGAACTGTTTTGAGTTATAGTAATTGTATTGTCTTCCTTGCCTTAGATCTTGCACATTTAGATTTGGTCTGAAAGACGCAAAGCTTACTGGTGCCTTTTCTTTGGCTTGGTTAACATATCCAATCCCTTTTCTCAAACCTTGATTCTCGAAAGAGACTCCCGTTTGAATTGTAGGTGCTTCAGTATCATATACTGTGCTGGATTTAACAAATGTCATTTGTTTGATTTTGTTCTTTACCTGCAACAATTCAGATTCATCTTTGGTGCAGTTTTTGATATCAAAGCCTATGCCGGTAACATCACCGACATTTCTTTGTACCTCTTGCAATTTTTCCAATGATGTTCTGGATTTTGTCCATGTTTTGAAGATACGAGAACACCCACTGTCTAAGTACCAGTCTGATGCAAGTTTCTTTGGTACCTGTCATCAAACATAATTATTGTTGGTACCCAATCCTACTTGAGTCCAGAACGGATTAGCCCTTTGGGAACCCACACCTGTATCAGCTTTAATGGCTTGTGTGTGTCTGGTGTGCTGTGAGCTGATCTGCTTTGGTGTTGTGTGTGATAATGTGTGCGATATGGAAACCTTTGATTCTTATGAGGTAGTCTATATCTTCGTTGAACTGTTTTGAGTTATAGTAATTGTATTGTCTTCCTTGCCTTAGATCTTGCACATTTAGATTTGGTCTGAAAGACGCAAAGCTTACTGGTGCCTTTTCTTTGGCTTGGTTAACATATCCAATCCCTTTTCTCAAACCTTGATTCTCGAAAGAGACTCCCGTTTGAATTGTAGGTGCTTCAGTCTCATATACTGTGCTGGATTTAACAATGTCATTTGTTTGATTTTGTTCTTTACCAGCAACAACTCAGATTCATCTTTGGTGCATTTTTTGATATCAAAGCCTATGCCGGTAACATCACCGACATTTCTTTGTACCTCTTGCAATTCTTCCAATGATGTTCTGGATTTTGTCCATGTTTTGAAGATATGAGAAAGCTTAGCGTTTTGTGTGCTAATTTTCTTATTTTCTTCATGGAGCTGATCGTAAGAGATTTTTAGCTTATTCAGCTCGATCTGTAGATTATTGCACTCGCCCAGCTCAGAGGAGCTTGGTTTGATGTGCTCATCCATTTGATCATTGGCTCTAGCTTTATTTTTCTCAAATGAATCAGCTAAGAGTCTATAATCATTAGCCATGTCTTGCAGTGCGGACATGAGCTCTTCACGTGTAAATTCATTTGAGTCAAGATCGAATACCTCGTCTGTTTGACTCATATCTTCGTCTGCCATTAGACATTGAATATCTTCTTCGCTTTCGCTGGAAGAATATTCGGAGCTTTCTGAATCTGAATCAGTCTGAGCCCACTTGTTGTTTCCTTCTTCTGCTACTAGAACCTTTTGGGACTTCCCATGATGACTTTTACGATCTTTGTAGTGCTTCTTTTTCTTGTCATCACGATGCTTCTCTTTTCGTTCTTCTTTCTTCAGTCTGGTGCAATCTACAATGAAATGTCCGGTCTTACCACAATTGTAGCAAGCCTGATCATTAACAACATCGTCCTTTCTTGATTTGTAATGATGAGAGGGTTTAAAATTCCTTTTATTTTTAGACATAAATTTACCAAATTTCTTGATAAATAATGACATAGCATCATTACTTATCTGTTCGATAGATCGATCTATTGTGGGGGAGGTCTGGTCTGGAATGGCTGTCAGTGCTTTGTTTGGTTGAGAGATGAATAGCTCTGCTTCACCTCTGGTGATCAGTTCGAACTCATATGCCTTAAGATCTGCGAACAGATCATAAAGTTCAACTTTGTTCAGATCTTTGGACTCCCTCATTGCAATGGTCTTAACATCCCATTCTTTTGGCAGGGCTCTCATAACTTTCAGAGCGATCTCTCTGTTTGAGTATTCCTTGCCCAGACCATTCAGTTCATTGATGATATCAGTAACTCTTTCATCAAACTCATTTAGAGTTTCTCCAATCTTCATTTTTATGCTCGCAAATCTTTGAAGAGCAACAGTCAACTTGTTTTCCTTGGTCTGGTCGTTCCCTTCACAGAGCTGTGCTATTTTCTCCCAAATTTCTTTGGCAGTAGAGCACATTTTGATTTTATTGAACATATTCTTGTCCAATGTCTTGAACAAGATGTCTTTGGCAACGTTGTCGAGGTTTGCTTTCTTTCTTCATTCGTCCAGAGGGATCTATCCTTCTCGACCATTTGGGGTTCACCACCAGTAATGGAGACTGCTGTATTGACTTTCAGAATCTTCATTGGTCCATCAGTGATGACGAACCATATCGTCATCCTGTGCTGCCAGATGAGCTTGCATTCTGATTCTCCAATCACCATAGTCTTCTTTTGAGAACATAGGAATTTTGTTGAATGATGCCATCAGCTCAAGTGTCTTTGTGCTGATTAAGACGACCTGCTCTGATATCACTTGTTAGGATCGGTCCGGAGTGTTTAGAGGGGGGGGGGGTGAATGAACACTCCTATAAAATTTAATCCCTTGTGATGTCTTTCGGATTAGTGAAAGAAATCTGTTTCTTAATCAACTCTGCTGCAGAACAGACCACTGAAAGTTTTAGTGAAGAACGGTCTGTTCTTAGATTAGTAAGAACGGCTCGATGGATTGAATAGTATAACGAGTGCAGAATGATAAAACACAGAATATGTTTCTGGAAGTTCGAAAGTGGTGTAATCCTTCTACGTCTCCCCTTCTTCCAATTAAGGAATGATTCCACTAGAAGACTTTGATTTATACAATCCTGTTGTACAAACCCGATTCAGCTGGATTTACCTCACTACCAGACTGAAACTCCTAGTCTCTCGATCTGTTCAGACACACTCTGTCTGACAGTTACAATTGATTCTCACTTCTATATCTCAGTACAGAATACACAAGATAGGCTTTAGTCTATGCACACAATGATCCTAAAATGATCAAATATTACAATATACTTGTGCTTATGAAGATTTTCAGCTCGAGAATGTCTGAGCTTGTAAGCTTGTGCTTTTAGCTTTCTTGTGCGTTTTTCGATTGATCAGACTCTATCTTGAGCTCTTCTATTGCATCCTTTTATAGTTGCATGTACCAACGACATTATTTCTCTTAATGTGCAACTCTTGACTCTGCTTAAACTCTGAGTAAGCTGCAGTCTTCTTCTTTAGGGTAATTGCCGTTCTGGTTCATGCTTTCGGCGACTGCCAGGCAAGCTCTTCTTTGTCTTCTTACCTTTTATGGTAATCTTCAGTCCTTGGTCTTTTCAGCATTAATTGCAACATTAAATGCTTCAATAAATAGCCGTTAATGATTCGGACTGAAGAACTAATTCTTATTCAGCCTTGACTGCTCTGATATGATAATAGCTGAGATCGATCTGAAGCTTCGATCTGGTCAGGCTGATATCCATCGATTCGATCTGATTTGCGATATACCATATCAGCTTGATCTGTTTTGAGCGATCGATGTGCTCAGTCTGATTTCTCTTGATCTGTTCTGATATGTTTTGTCATCTTTAAAATCCGGAACTAACAACTACTTTGTAGGAGCAAAATTTCCTAACAGAAGTTTCTGAAACATTTTCAGATCTCCTTGGTGTGTGTACTTCAAAGGTTATGATTGACTCAATTAATTTCATTGTTTCCACGTTTTCAGTGATTTGTGATTCTTGAACCATTTCAAGTTATATTATATTTTCATTCCTTTTCTAAAAGAAACATTTTCTCTTAGAAACATTTTCTCTAGAAAGATTGTACTTGTGAAACAATCACTTTGTCTCCAATTTGATAATATAAACCTCCACAAAATAGCATAAAATGGGTCAACTATCCAACTTTTCTCCCAACAGTTGCTTCATATAAGCAGAACAATCTCAAATCTATATTTGGATTATTTTTCAGTTCATATCGTATATGAAGTTTTGGTCACTGCATTGGTATGAATTATGTTCAACAAATATGTAACTTTAGAGAGTTACTAGTAGAGAATCATATTCTCTTTAAGATAATGCATTGGGGTTTAAGTTATCATTCCTTAAATTATTTGAACATAATCATACTAATTGTTCTTTTCAATAGATTCAATAAAACATTCATTCTTAAAATTATTGCAAATCACATTCGCAAAATTTAAAAGAGTATCATTCTCAATCAAAATAGGAATAATGTTTCATTAAATATGGAACAAATAAACAATCGTTCAAACCAGTTTATCACTTTATACCAAAGAAATATCTCAAATAGCATTTGTAACAACTCTTCTACAATGCTTAGCCTCGGTAGGTTTCACATTCCTAGATCTTTCTACTTCTTCTCAACATCTGAAACCCATTGCAAAGATGTGAGCACAATTGATATCTTATGCCAAAGAAGTAGAATAAATATAAACATTAATTCTAATGTAAAGTACTCCCTTTCCAGAATGCTTTTGGTCTAGGTATTACTTGCAGTTTTGTGCCAGTGACATGAAGTGAAAACATAGTTGCTCCTCCTTCTTAGTTCTACTATATCCATTTTTGTCTTTTGAGGTCGGGAACCATTTCTCATCCTCTTATTTATCCTTGAATCATTCCTACCATTGATAGAAGATTCAATAAGAAGAACATGTTTCTCCTTTGAATCAAGGACTCATGATTTTCCAATATTTTAACTATATCTACAGCCTGTTGATGAGGTATCGTCACATTCAGATTTTTCAATTTCTCAATAAGAGATATTATTTATACATCATGCTCATGAACCGAAGCCACATCTTGCAAGTGAAATGAAAATAGCTTTTTTAGTTTGCGAGTCTCAGTAATCGTGTCCGTTCACCAAACAACATTTGTATGTGTTGGAAAATATCGCAGTGAGAGCGAATTTCTCATATCTATGTTGAAACTCATTTGACATTGATGCTATAATATAGCACCTACTCTCGAGAACATTATACCATCACTTCTCAAGTGAGGTGATCTATTCATCAGACGACCAAGAGGCACTTCAACATGAGGCTTCCATCAAGGGTAAAATAGTAATCTTTTATAAGCAAATACTATTTTAAATTTCGTAGCCAATCAAAATAATTTGGTCCGATTAATTTGTTTTGTATCGAGACTTTTTGTAATCGAATTCATGGCAATTACATTATTTAGAATAAATAAAAAATATAAGCAAACTGTTTATTAATTAATTCAAAAATATGGACTTTAGTTATTGAATGCTCCCACAAAATTTTTTCGAATTCATCACCTCCATGACAAATGAAGGGAAAACCATGTTTTCTTAGTGGGATTGGAGTCCAACTAGCTCATGATAGCCCCGAGCGAGGGTCCAACAAGTTTCATGATACTAAAGGTAGCTCACAATTGCATCATATGCAACCCCCAAGATATTCGTCTCGCGATTGGCATAACCCTACGGAGGCAGACCAATTACGCCTTTTCACGTCAAAGTGACCCATCCCATGAATGGCAATATCCGCCAATAATACCCCACGAGGATGAGCAATCTCAAAGGTTAACAGAGTCGCACCCATAATTAAGTGGCAGTTAAAACACATATTTTCCATACCAGATGCCTCCCACGAGGGTGAGACAAGACGTCATGGCACAAGTAGCGTCTCGTGGATTAACTGTTGATGGAAGACAGGAAGCAACAAACCCCTTTGAGCTCCCCTTCACAGTTTGATATTAAAATTTTGAATCATATTCAAAGGAGGAATTTAATAATTTTAAAACCCCATCAAGTGCTTGTTTGTTTGTTTGGTGGATTTCATGCAACTATGTTTTATTCATGCAATTATATGTAAAACATACAAACAAACAATTGTCATACATCATATGTATAATAAAATAAACATGGATTCTTACGGATTTTCCTAATTGGTCCACATGAACCACATTGTGGATCCTAGGTCTGTCCAGGTAATGCAGGTATTCAATACAATCATATTACATTTTTGCTTTCATCATACAAGTCTTGATTCTTGGTGTTCCGCCTTCAATCTCGATCTTCCACTAACTCTAATAATTTTACATTTAAGTCATGAACACAAGATAATAAGGAACAAATCCGGGGTGGGATCCATCAGAAAATAGATGGAGCAGGCTCGCAGACTTGATAACCAAAAACACAGTAATAATGAAATAATGAAAAACCTAATCATTCACATAACCTCATTGGTCAATGCCCGTAATTATCCATCATGCATATCATATTTAATTAAACATTAAATTAACCAATTACATCATATACAATTGTACTAATCACATCACATGTAATTAGTTCACAATAATTAATTTATTCTATCGTTTCCCACTAATCGTATCGTCAAATGAAAATAAATAAATAAATTACACAAAACAAATTTATTTTTAAATTCTAATTAATTACATTTCAATTAATTGTTAAAATCACTATTTTACCTTTAATCATCTTAATCTAAAATAAAATTACAAACTAAATGAAACATTTTCAATCATTTTTCAATTAATTAAATTTTCAACTAATTGATAAAATTTTCTAGTTAACTTCTAATCATAATTTAAAATCATATTTTTAATTAATTAATATTAATCAAAAATATAATCAACAAATTAAACGAAATATTTCATTTAATTTTCAATTATTTAAATTATTAATTACTTTGTAAAATCAATATTTTACCTACAGAACATAATATTAATCAAAAATAAAATTAACAAACTAAATGAAATGTTTTCATTTAATTTCAAATTAATTAAATTTTCAATTAATTTGTAAAATCTATATTTTACACTTAATAAATTAAAATTATATTTTAACTAATTAAGTATTATGATTTATTATTTCAAAAATTAATATATGGACAAAACATCTAAAATGACCCAAAAATTAATGGACTCCAAGCCAATTGTATCCAAAATTAAAAATTATTTTCAACTATCCACGCCACATCTGACACTTAACCCAAAACTTTTTAAATTTCAAAATTTGGCCCAAAAATGTTTAAAATTCAAAATTGGGCCCAATATAAAACCACTATTCATCATCTTCCGCACAAATTCAAAAATTAGGGTTAGGGTTAGGGTTAGGGTTGTGCACCCGCCGCCCTTGCCCCTCCAGCCCGCTGGCCGCTAGCGTCCATTGGTCCAAGACGCTCGTTGCCCCTTCCCTGGAGTCTAGGCGTGCCTATCGGGACGGGTCAATCCGGACACGGCCCGAAACAGAATCGGTTAGCCCGGTTCAGAACCTGAACTGGAACCGGGCTAACCGATTCCAACCCACTTCGGAACCGATAAAAATCGGTCCGGAGCGCTTCCGTGCCTTGAAATCGGTAGCACCACCGGTTTCGGAATCGGAACCGATAATTTTGCATACATGGCAACAACTTTATAGTCGTTGCCTTTGTGAACATTTGGCAACAACTCAGATTTTTAATTTTTTTTTAATTTTCTTTTAAAAAAATTATAAATAGGTTTGTTGTGATTTGTAAATCCACACAATTCATTCTTTCAAAGTTGTATACTTCTATCTCATATTTCTCTCTCCAGAGTGCTATCTGCATTTTACTTATATAATAATGGCATCTTCATCTAGCAGCGCTGGTCGTAACCGGGGTCATAGTCGGGGTCTCGTCTCGGGTCGTCTATCACTTAGTTCATCTTCGACAATAAATTTGTCTGTGCCAATTCCTGAGTTAAATGAAAGTTAATTTTTTTGCTGACCTCAATGTTGGTGGTTCATCTATGAACGTCGAAACGCAACCACCAGAACAACTTGTTGAACCTCCTGCTGCCAAGCCCAATAGACACAACAAGTGGAGTCATCCGGAGCCACTACAGCAGCGAGTAAAGAACCGACTCTTGCCAAAAGAAGTAAGATATGATATCACTTTGAACTCTCAAAAAGAAGGTACTGATGAATCTGTTGCAATATAAAAATTATGTAAGATACAATATTCATATAAAGCTGGTGGTTCCAGTGAGGCTGAACATGCTGATTTTATTGAATTTGCTTCGTCTATACAACCCATGTTTAAACATATTTCTAGTCACACACTTAAAAGAAATTGTATTGACGTATTTGTTGAATATAGAAATACATTGTTTGAACATCTTTCTAGTTTGCCTTGTAGAGTTAGCTTAACAACCGATATTTGGACAAATATAAATTCGGATTCATATCTTGTTGTCACTTGTCATTGGATTGATGATAATTAGTGTACGCAAAAACAAATTTTGTCTTTAGATGAGTTAGATTGTGCACATACTGGTTATGTAATTGCTAAATTATATAATCAACACCTGAGGATAAGATATTTCAATCACATTAGACAACGCTGTGTAACAATGATGCGATGCGTGATTTAAAGACCTATCTGAAACCAATGCTTGATGTTGTTTTTTCATGTTAGATGTGCATATCATGTTATTAATTTGGCTATTAAAGTTGGTTATGAGGACAATCACTCAGCATGTATTAAGAAAATGAATACTGCGCTAAACGGTTACGCATGAGCCGTGTTAAGCGTGATTGGAAACAATTATATTTGTCTAATGGTTTAAATCATCTTCTTTTTCCATCACCAATAGAAATTAGGTGGAACTCGTTGTACAATATGTTGAATGCTATGTAACCTTATAAAGATATTTTAACTCCATTTTGTAATTCATATCAAATGCCTGATACCAATGAAAGTATTTATTTGACTGATGAGGATTGGGAATTTGTTGAAAATTTTGTATCATTGTTAGGTACTTTCAAACAAGCAACGGAACGCTTCTCCGGTGTTACTTATCCAACTTCCGTTTATTTTCTTCCTTTAGTATTTAACATATTTGATAAGTTTATAGAATTTAGAGATGACTATGACTTGCATGCTTTTGTCAGTGCAATGTAAACTAAATTTATAAAGTATTTGGAACAAATCCACACGTGCACTGCATCGCAACATTGCTAGATCCTAGTCAATGTTGAGCTTCATTTGAGATATTTTTTGAATATTATGCTAAATTTTGGAGGAAGGTTGTTGACGATCAAAAGACGTCTACAATGCAATCTCTCCAAAATATGTTTCAATTGTATTATAATCAACAGGCAAGTGAATCATCTCAACAAAGGGTTGTTGAAGAACAACCACAAGCTCAATCTAGAGGCGGGGGCATCAATTTGCTTAGGATGCTGGACAGTAAAAAACTTAAGGGGAATTCTACTAGCATGTCGACTGAGTTGCAAATTTATCTGAATTATCAATTTCTAACGGTAGACAACTTCGACGTCTTACAATGTGGAAGGAAAATGCAGCACAATTCCTATCTTAGCCAAAATGGCTAGAGACGTGTATGCGGTACAAGTTTCAAGCGTCGCTTCTGAATCAGCATTCTCAACATGTGGCCGAATTATTGGAGAATACAGAAGTAGTCTATCTGCTGATTCGTTATGCATGCTCACATTATTTAAAGATTGGTTTGAAGCAGAATGTAAGAATAGAAGAGATTGGGAGGTTGACGAATTCATAAATCATTATGACGAGCAAGAAGAAGATAACGCCAAAACAATACTTATCAATTGTGAAGAGTGTTAAATACTAATATTTTTTATTTAGATTTTCAATTGCCATCTCTTTACAATTATTTGTATACATTTTATATTATGAAATGAAGAAGAAATATATTAAATTTGTGATGAATATTGTGGAAACATTTACAACATCAAAAAAATAAAAATTTCAAAAAAAATAAATTAATTAAAAAACGACCGATCGGATAGATCCGGAACCGGAACCGGAACCGGAACCGGATCTGATCTGGTTCCTTAATGGATCAGACCAGTTCCATGCTTAACGGATCCAAAATCGGCCGGTTCTGGACTAGACCGGTCTGATCCTTTAAGTACCCCTACTGGAGTGGGAGCTGCACGTTCTGGTCGCGCGGGCAAAAAAAAAAAATTATCGCACTTGCACGAGTGCAGCAATGATCACGGAACCTTTCCGCAGGTATAGCGCCTCGTCCAACACTATCGCAAGACCTGGTCATGGGTCGCGCAAGTTCTTGACGGTGAACATTTCACCGGAGGCATAGAAGAACCATAGATATGTGCACGCTGCATTTCCTTACAATCTAGACAATCCTTACGCAGATGAAGGAAGCCAGTCGCTCAACCTTTCTCCTCGCGCTGCCGGACTACTTTCTCGGGCAAGATCTGATTTTTCTGACGACGAGCATCGATGAACCGGAAACGTTTTCCGATGCCGGATTTCTGGTTTTCAATTAAAACTTTACTATGTTTTTCTGGATTATAAAATTCTGAAAATTCGAAAGTGTTACCAATGATAGGAAACGATCTAATGAAATCAATTATTATACATATGAATCAAAACGCAACATGGCTCTAATATCACTGTTGGGTATTCATCCCCCGGCTTCAGATCCAAACACAGCGGAAAAATATACATAAAAAGATATAGGCCCGAGGACGGATGATCATGCTATATTCATATATAAACATGCAATTATCAAGTGTAAATGCACGAAAAGGAATTATCGTTCACCGACATAATCTGAAAGCGGTGATCCATCGAGTCCAAACAACCTGACCAGATCGACGATCTCACGCCAGTGCTAGTTTGGTGTCGGTGTTTCTTCAACAAGAAAATATGTAATTATGTATCGATTGGTCTTAATAAAATAGGGACATAAGTAATCTATTTATAACTGATGAAATTGACCTAATGGCCTTTAAGTGCATAAAACCTAACATACCAACTATTGGCTTACAGGGCACATTTGCTAATAATTACTTCATGAACAAGCGCACCCGTACTTGAAGGGACAAACCATTTCGAGAAAAACCCGCTACGTTAATTTCAGGGCAGAATTAGCTCTCGGCTGCCCAGTTGTTACCTTCCGTTTTTGCTCGTTTTGTCATTTATCAAGTCTTCGACTTTTCCATGATTTAATCAATTCATTAAACATATTTTTCCAACACTAAATCTATGTATATTCTTTATTATATAAAAGATCAAGAAATTGTTTACATTGTCAATCAAGCAGTAGCTTGCTTGCTGATGTGACTAGAAATAGACACATCTATTGCTCTTAATTATCTACGATTTGGTATATTTTGATGGATAAATTGATACATATGCTACCTAATCATATATTTGTGTAAATGTAGGGAAAGGTGAAGAAATCAAGCTAAAATGACGAAAGAAGCAATAAAGTTGAAGAAAAGAGGAAAAAACCAGAATCCAAGACACATGTTGCTCCTTTCTCCTCAACTTTCTATATGTTCGAGCAATGTTTTGGAAATGTGGTCCATAGAAAAGTTGTAGAACTTTGAGTTATCTTCGCGTAGACAGCTGATTTATCAAATTCGGAGTTTGTACAAGAAAGTTATGGCCAAAATACGAAACTCGCCAGAAAAATGGAAGACAGGCGTAATTACGCCAATGCTACGGCATGGACAGACGTAATTACGCCATTCGGAGGCGTAAATACGTCAGAAACGCGGGAAACTATATTTTTGACACGTCATCAGGCGTCTTTACGCCATTTTCTGGCGTAGCTACTCCTGTAGAGTTTTGGAAAGTGTAAAGACTTGATTTCTTTCCTTCCTACATATAATTTAACCTACCCATCAGCCACCATACCTCTTGAGACTCGAAAATTAGCCTCTTTAGGAGATTTTTGAGAGCTTAGAATAGATTTTTCAATTTTTAGAATAATTTTCTTTCAAGTTTTGTCAAGAACAACGCGAAGAACGGAGCCGGAATCGACAAGACGGAATCGTGATTCGTCTTAGTAATTTCTTTTTCTTTGTTTATTTAATGTTTTCGAATCAGTTTTTGTTATTTTTAGATTCAATTATGCTAGGCTAAACTCTTAGATTCTTGGTTTAAGGGATACTTGCTTTTGGATTTGAATCTCTTGTGAGAATTTTGATTTGTTTATTGAATTTAATTTCGATTTCAATTCTGTTTCTTGGTATCGATTTCAATGATTATTGTGTTTGTTTATTAGATTGATCACCTAGTATTCACATGCATAATCGATAGCTAATTAAGAAGCAACTAAGATTAATAATTACCAGCTGTAGGTGTTATTGAATTCTTAGGAGAAACGATTGGGTAATCAATCATTAACGGCTGTAGTTTCTATTGATTATATTTATCGAACTCACTAGTTTTGAAATCTATCATTGATTTAATCATTAACGGCTGTAGTTTTGATTAGAGATTTGATAAGGGTCGGATTGAATGCTGTTTTCTCTTTGACTACGATTAAGGTGGGTAGGAATTCAATTTCCAATCGATGAATAATTGAAAGAATTCGAATGTTAGTTATTTGATGATCAAGAGAGAATTTTCCAAAAGTAAAGTTGACTGAAAACCAAAAATCGCTTCACTCTTATAAGTTTTAACCGTTATAGTTAATCTCGTTAATTAGTTTAATTCTTAAAATTTGCTTAGTAGTAATCACTCAACTCAAAACCCCCTTTTTTACTATTCGTTTTTAAATTGACACGAAAAAATTACTACCTTCCCTGTGGGATCGATCCCTACTCTCGCTATTACATACTTTTGCTATTAACTTGAGAATGATTAATTTAGGCGTACGCGATAAGCGCTACCACTTGCAACTTTCCAGTATCCTGGAAGCAAAACTGAATTATCCATCATTTTCTGTATTTCTTATAACTAGGTCTCTTCTGACATGTTACGATGGATCGGAGGTTTTTCACCCATGCAATAGCTAAATAACACATTTGTTGTCTTCATCACTTATTTATTAAAATAAAATAAAAATATTAGATTTCACATAAAGTGGTCCAAATTAAATTGAGCAAATATCAGGCTGGCATCTATTACAAAAAGCTTGTTCAACTTAGTACAGTCAAATCATTTAAATATATTTGATGAGAAATGACCAAAACAGACACAAAGTCTTCTCCTTCCCAACCGCCAGAACAACACGCGTTCATTGACCAAGCTTCCTCCGTTTTTTTTTTTTAACAGAGCTTCCTTCGCTTTTACTTCTCTCAAATCAATTAATATTAATATACATGCAAATTGTTATCGGATATGAATAGGGTTAAAATGTGTTAGCTGAAAATATAACGATAAACTACTGAATTGATTTGTTTTATAAATATTTTAATCACTTGAATTTTTTGCTGTAAAATTTCATATAATTAATAAAATTTATTTTGCAAAAAATTAAATAATTTGATCAAATATTTAAAAAAAATGTGAATAATTAGCATAAAAATGCAAACTCTTATAAGATATGAATAGGGTTTAAATGGGCCAGTTGAAAATATAACGATGAACCACTGAATTTATTTTATTTTATAAAAATTCTTTAAAACTTTTTCAAAAAAGTAAATAATTTTGATCAAATATTTATTAATAAATTATACTACTATTCCTCCATCACAACGCAATTACACTACAACACAATTATACTACACTTGTACACTTAACCGAAAGTCTAGCGGTGCACATTAATTTAGTGCACTTAATTTAAATCGAGTGGTGCACTTCATTTAATGTTATTGATACACCTAGTTTAATTTAAAGTTGTTGGAACCGAAGATGGTGGTGAATAAGGTTCCTTGCCTACTTTAGCTTTTTAAAATGATCGAGTGTAGGCCAACGCCTCGGGCGAACTCCTCCTGCGCGCGAGCCTCGGCGTCGCCTCTGTCGATGTGCGTGGCGATGCCTCGCCTGGCTGCCGATGATCACCATCGCCTGGGGCGATGATCACCATCGCTTGGGGCAATCCAGACCAGAATTTGCACACTTGATTTTCTTCAATCAATCCCCTTTTCAACCAATAAATATGTACACTAAGTAGACATATTAGTATAACAAACACAAGTTTTGTTGATCATCAAAACTAAAAAATAATCCGGGAATAAATTAAGCATTAAACTCAACCATGCGTTTAAGGCTCAACAATCTCCCCCTTTTTGATGATCACAAAACTTGATAAACTTGAATATGTAATATGTATGAAATGTGAGTAAACAAGACTCCCCTTTAACAATTGCATAGCACATACAGATTTATCAAGTAAGCATAATAGCAAACAACTCTCCCCCTCAAACCATGCATACAAAAGCTCTCACCCTCAAACTATGTATGAAGTAAACTTGATAAACTTGAATATGTAATATGCATGAAATGTGAGTAAACAAGACTCCCCCTTAACAATTGCATAGCACATACAAGATTTACCAAGTAAGCATAATAGCAAACAACTCTCCCCCTCAAACCATGCATACAAAAGCTCTCCCCCTCAAACCTATGCATGAAGTAAACTTCAAGTTTATCACAAAATTCTCCCCCTTTTTGTGATAATCAAAAGTGCAAAATTTAAATAAACATAGCATAAGTATATGTTGACACATAGCCATATTTTAACAATTTACACATGTTCCTCATCAAGCATGTAATTTCCATAACAAGCATAAGATTAAATCATTTAAAGAATACAAACATGTGTTTAAGGCAATCAATAATGAATTCTAAATATTGCAAAGTGTGCATATGTTCTACCAAGAGTTCATGCGCTTATGCCCAATAAACACTAAAATTCTCAAAGCATCATTTGAAAATTTTATTAAGATCATGATAGCATTATATCAAAGATAGAGCATCTAAACAATTATAGCATGCTTAATCACATAATTTCACATTTTCACATACCATATTCAAATTTGAATTCAAGGCATATCAAGATACTTACTATAAAGGGATAAGCATATAGCATGCATCAAAAAACAATTTATATGTGCATATGCTAAGGGGTAATGCATTTTATTACCAATGAATATTGAGCTTCATTATTTATTGGTCACAATTAATTGTGCCAATGAAATTTTGAATTGCTCTTTTAAATGCACAAAATAAATTTACCTTTGATGACAAGAGTTTGTTCTTGTCATTGGTCCTATACCTCGCGCCTCTTCTATTGTGGTGAATGAGATAATCTCCTCCCTTGAGGTGCTTGTGCCTTCATCATCCATCCCATTGTTGTCCATACAAAATAAATTAACAATTGGAGGATCTTTGGTACCCATTCTATTTTTGGGTCCTTGAGGGTTATCTTTCATTGACGCATTTGGAATCCATTTCCACCTTTTGTTAGGTTGGTATTGGATTTGACAAACCTACACTTATTCTTAGAATGACCATCTTTGCAACAATAAGTGCAAGTAGGAGAATTATGCTTGGCTTTAGCTAACAAGCTTGAAAAAGTTTTAGTTTTGCTTGAGAAGCCTAGTCCAGCTTTGTCAAAGCTACAACGTTGCAAGCCAAGCAATTCATTCATCTTTAAACTACTCTCACTAAATTTGCAAAAAGATTTCTTCAAAGAATTTAACTCATTTTTCAATAAATTATTTTCTCCATCTTTCTTGGCTACCTCAAGTTTGAGTAATTTGTTACTCATCTTGGTTTTGCCAAGAACATCAATAAGCTCATGATAAGAATCTAAAAGTTCATCAAAAGATGGTACCTCATCGTCGCTTTCATCTCCTTCATCATTTGCTTCATCTTTGGCCATGAGACAAAGGTTAGTTCCTTCTTCATCGGAGTCACTATCACTCCATGTGGCTATAAGAGCTTTCTTCTTCCCTTCGTCCTCATTCTTCTTCCTAGGACATTTATTAGCATAATGACCTTTTTCTTGACAATTATAACAACTTACCTCTTGTTTTGAATCATGTTTGATAGCACCGAAGACATTTGGCTTGTTGTGTTTGTTGAAGAATTTCTTGAACTTCCTACTGAACAAGATCATCTCTTCATCATCATCATCTTCTTCATCATCGGATTGATCTTTCCTCCCGACCAAGGCGATTCCCTTCCTTATGGATCTCTCATCCTCATTTATTCATTTCCTTGTTGACACTTCAAGCTCATGGGTCACCAATGCGCCATGAAGTTCATCAAGGTCATAAGATGCACTTTCTCCTTTGTTGGGTTCAATGATGGCCGTCCTCTTTGCATCCCATTCTTTTGGCAAGCTCTTAGTGCTCTTCTCCATATTTGCTTTGGAGGGTACTTTTGTAAGTAATCCAACAAGCATGGAACGCAGCGGAATTTAAAATTTGGATTACTAGACACCGGATCTATACATAGGTTGTTCATATCGGATAAAGGAACAAAGGTCTCACCCTTGTAGCGCGTTTGAGCAGATTCCACGGAGCAGCACCACGTCCAACGCCTCCTCCGAGTCACTAGCGAAAACTTAACAAGTTTTGCCTCAACGGTATCCACACGATCAAATCGAACGAAGGAAAAGCTTAAGAACAAAGTGCTAGATTTGTTCTTAAACCAAAACAAGAAGCACACTCGATTCACAATCGAGGAACGGCACAAAAAACCACCAATCTCCCTTCGGCTATCAAGCGAAACCGAGAGAGAAGAGTGAGGCGGCCGATGGTGCTTTTGTGTAGGTTATGATATGAAAGTGTTCATTACATTAATCACCATGCAATCAAATTATATATGATTAATTAAAGGCTTTCATAAAGCCTCATGGGCTTAAGCCCATGATTTTAACTTAATCCTTATAATTATTAATTAAGACTCTTCTTAATTATTTAATTCATCCCATGAATTTAATTTCCCTTCTCGATTTAATCTTTTGTGCGACCCGATAGGATCTTGTAATGTTGGCAGTGACATAAAAACTTATTTTACGTTACAAGCAAGGAGCGGTGTCTAGCAACACATCGAGGCTACCCAAATTACAAGAATGTCAATGACTCGACATAACCTTTAGAACTTGTGATAATATTAACCATGTAACTTAATCCCTTTGTCCTTTGTGTTTAGATTGAACACGAGTCATGGAATAGTCATACTCGTATATTCAATCTTTGTTTCTTGATCCCCAAGTAGAACTAGAATAAACGAATAAGCTCGATATCTCATATCGACTCATTCGAGCATGTCCATGCATTTTAGTTCTCACTTGATCAAGGGCCAAACAGATCTCCTGTTATATAGGAGGGACAAATCCTATCTCGATCAGTCAACATCCCTCTACATAATTCGTAGTGTATCCAATAGTCGCCTTTATAGTTTACCCTGTTACGGGTAACGTTTGACAATATCAAGATACATAACTCCTTATGTTGGGATCTCTGATGATCACAAGTCGTAAGGATTACATACATTATTATCACTATGAGAATTGCATATGACGATCATATAACTATCCATGTTGCATTCTCATGGTGGGTCTGTCCAGTACATCGTTCTCTAACATGTACCCATGTGTTGATTTGATATCTCATAGAACAATTCATCAATCAACACATACTAGTCTCTACGTATTATCATTATCCTTATTCATGATAATACTTGACTAGGGACATCTTTAAGAATAATACAATATTATTCTAAGGACATTAACATATATATTAATTCATATTGCACAGTTAATCGAATAATATATAATAATGAATTGCCATTCATAAAATCATAAACATTGTATGTCAAAACAATCATCTAATGACTTGTCTTAGGGCATATCCCAACACTTTTCACCAAGTTGAGCAAGCTCATTTATGATTTGGGTGAGCCTTCTAAACATCGAGTCAACCTCTTCTCTGGACTCCATCTCAAATGTCTCATACTTGAGTTGCAATAGATCTATCTTTGTCTCATTCACTTGATTTGTGCCCTCATGACAAATTTGTAATTTGTCCCTGTTAGTTCCGGATTTTAAAGATGACAAAACAGATCAGACCGATCAAGTCGTAAAACCATGTCAAAGCAGATCACACCGATATGGTCTATTGCAAAATCAGAATGGATTGATGTAAACCAGCCTGACCAGATCGAAGACGAGATCATCTCAATAAAGATCAGATCAGAGCAGACAAAGTTGGATAAGCTTCGTTCTTCAGTCCGAATCATTAACGACTATTTATTGAAGCATTTAATGATGCAATTAATGATGATAAAGACCAAGGACTGAAGATTACCTTAAAAGGTAAGAAGACCTTAAAGAAGAGCCTACCTGACAGACGCCGAAGCTCAGACCAGAATGGAAAGTGCCTAAAAGAATAAGACTGAAGCTTGTTCAGAGATTGAACTGAGTCAAGAGTTGCACAGAAAAGGAAATAATGTTGTTGGTATAAGCAACTATATAAGGATGCAACTAAAGAGCTCAAAGGGCCGACTGATCAATCAAGAAACGAAAAGAAAACAAAAACAGCACAAGCTTACAAGTCCAGATATTCTTGAGCCGAACTGCTAAAAGTTTTCATAAGCACAGCATATTGTAATATTTGATTGTCATAGGATCGTTGTGTGCATAGACAAAAATCAGTCTGTCTTTTATATTTATACTAAAATAGAAGAGTGAGATTCTATTGTAACTGTCAGACAGTTTGTGTCTGAACAGATCGAGAGACTAGGAGTTTCAGTCTGGTAGTGGGATAAATCCAGCTGAATCGGGGTTGTACAAGTGGTTGTATTACTCAAAGTCTTCTAGTGTATGCTTCCTTAATTGGAAGAATGGGAGACGTAGAAGGATTATACCACCTTCGAACTTCCAGAAACATATCCTGTCTATTCTCATTTCGTACTGAGCCATCAACCCGTTCTTACTAGTCAAGAACAGACCGTTCCACACTTTATATTCAATGGTCTGTTCTGCTCAGAAGTTGATTAAGAAATAGATTTCACTCACTAACACGAGAGAAATCAATAAGGATTAATTTTTAAGGAGTGTTCATTCACCCCCTCCCCCCCCCCCCCCCCCCCCCCCCTCTAAACACTCTGGACCGATCCTAACAAGTGGTATCAGAGCAGGTCGTCTTAATCATCAAAGATACTTTGTCAGATGGCATCATTCAACAACATTCCCATGTTCTCAAAAGAAGATTATGATTATTGGAGAATCAGAATGCAAGCTCATCTGGCAGCACAGGATGACGATATGTGGTACGTCATAACAGACGGACCAATGAAAGTATTAAAAGTAAATCATGCGGTAGGAGGAATAAGTGGCGAACCTCAGATGATCAGAAAGGTCAACTTGGACAAATGAAGAAAGGAAGAAAGCCAATCTAGATAACGTAGCCAAAGACATCTTGTTCAAAACATTGGACAAGAATATGTTCAGTAAGATCAAAATGTGCTCAACTGCTAAAGAAATTTGGGAGAAGATAGCACAGCTATGTGAAGGGAACGACCAAACTAAAGAAAACAAGCTGACTGTAGCTCTACAAAGATTTGAGGGCATAAAAATGAAGCTTGGAGAAACTCTAAACGAGTTTGATGAAAGAGTCACTAACATTATCAATGAACTAAATGGTCTGGGCAAGGAATAATCTAACAGAGAGATTGCTCTGAAGGTAATGAGAGCATTGCCAAAGGAATGGGATGTTAAAACAATTGCAATGAGGGAGTCTAAAGATCTAAACAAAGTTGAACTCCATGATCTGTTCGCAGATCTTAAGGCGTATGAGTTTGAACAAATCACCAGAGGAGAAGCAGAACCATTCATCTCTCAACCAAACAAAGCACTGGCAGCCATTCCAGACCAGACCACTCCTTCAACAGACCAATCTATCTAACAGATAAGTAATGATGCTATGTCACTATTTATCAAGAAATTTGATAAATTCATGTCTAAGAACAAACGAAACTTCAAACCTTCTCATCACTATAAATAGAGAAAAGACGATGCTGTTAATGATCAGGCTTGCTACAATTGTGGTAAGACCGGACACTTTATTGCAGACTGCACCAGACCGAAGAAAGATGAAAGAAAAGAAAGGCATCGTGGTGAAAAGAAAAAGAAGCATTACAAAGACCATAAAAATCATCATGGGAAGTCCCAAAAGGTTCTGGTAGCAGAGGAAGGTAACAACAAGTGGGCTCAGACTGACTCAGAATCAGAAAAATCAGAATGTTCATCCAGCGAAAGCGAAGAGGAAATCCAATGTCTAATGGCAGACGAAGAAATGAGTCAAATGGACGAGGTATTCGATCTTGATTCAAATGAATTCACACGAGAAGAGCTCATGTCTGCACTGCAAGACATGGCTAATGATTATAGAATATTAGCTGAATCACTTGAGAAAACTAAAGCTAAAGCCAATGATCAAATAGATGAGCATATCAAACCAAGCTGCTCTGAGCTAGGTGAATGCAATAATCTAAAGATCGAGCTGAATAAGCTGAAAATCTCTTACGAACAGCTCCATGAAGAAAACAAGAGAATTAGCACACAAAATGCTAAACTTTCTCATATTTTGAAAACATGGACAAAATCAAGAGCATCGGTGGAAGAATTGCAAGAGATACAAAGAAATGTCGGTGACATCACTGGCATAGGCTTTGACATCAATGATTGCACCAAAGATGAATCTGAATTGTTGATGGTAAAGAACAAAATCAAACAAATGACATTTGTTAGATCTAGCACAATATATGAAACCGAAGTGCCTACAATTCAAACGGGAGTCTCCTTCGGAGATCAAGGGTTGAGAAAATGAATTGGATACGTTAACCAAGCCAAAGAAAAGGCACCAGCAAGCTTTGTGTCTATTAGACCAAACCTAAAGGTGCAAGATCTAAGGCAAGGAAGACCATCCAACTACCATAACTCAAAACCAGTTCAACGAAGATATAGATTACCTTATAAGAATCAAAGGCTTCCATATCGCACACATCATCACACACAACATCAAAACAGATCAGCTCACATCACACCAGACACACACAAGCCATTAAAGCTGATTCAGGTGTGGGTTCCCAAAGGGCTAATCCGTTATGGACCCAAGTAGGATTGGGTACCAACAGTAATTATGCTTGATGACAGGTACTGAAGAAACAAGTGTCGGACTGGTACTTAGATAGTGGGTGTTCTCGACACATGACAAGAAACGTCGACCTGCTGTCTGAAGTCACAGATTGTGCTGGTCCAAAGATTATTTTCGGGGATAACTCAAAGGGTAAGACCGTGGGCAAGGGTAAGATTGTCCATGGTAATATCACTATCAATGATGTACTATTAGTTGAAAATCTATGCTATAATCTGATTAGCATAAGTCAATTATGTGATAATGGTTATGCTGTAGAATTTCACAAACACACCTGCACTGTCAAAACTTCAGACGGTATGACCATGCTTGTAGGAATCAGAAATGGAAACACATATAAGATTAACTGGAATTTCGCTCAACCTGATAATCCTACTTGCTTCATCGCGAATAATGATAATAAACACTGGCTATGGCATAAACGCTTGAATCATCTCAACTTTAAGACTATCTCTAGCCTGTGTAAACATAATTTAGTTGTCGGTCTGCCCAAGATCGACTTTACCAAGGATAAGATCTGTGAAGCTTGCCAAATGGGCAAACAGATCAGATCATCCTTCAATAACAAGAATGACAAATCCTCCTCACGTTGCTTAGAACTATTACATATGGACTTGTTTGGTCCTATACCAATAACAAGTTTAGGTGGAATGCGGTATACCCTTGTTGTTATTGATGATTACTCACGTTTTACATGGACTATATTTTTGAGCAGTAAAGATCAGACCGGTCCGAAGTTGATCAAGCTGCTGAAACGCACTCAGAATGAGAAATCATCGAGTATAGATAGAATTCGAAGTGACAAAGGCACTGAATTCTCAAATCAGAATCTTGAATCCTTTCTAGAAGACCAAGGAATTAAGCATGAATTCTCAGCCGCTCGAACTCCTCAACAAAATGGAGTTGCAGAACGAAGGAACAGAACGCTTAAGGAGGCAGCAGGGACAATGCTTGCAGATTCTGGAATTTCCCAAAAGTTCTGGGCAGAAGCTGTAAATACTGCATGCTATACTCAGAACCGATCCATGATTAACAAGCAGTTAAATCTAACTCCATATGAAGTATGGACAGGTAACTGACCGTCTATCTCTCATTTTCATGTATTTGGTTGCAAATGTTTCGTTCACAATAATGGTAAGAATCATCTTATAGCATTCGAAGCTAAGTCAGATAATGGAATATTCTTAGGATATTCATCTAATAGTAAAGCTTTTCGCATCTTCAATAATCGAACCTTGACTGTAGAAGAATCAGTTCATGTAGTGTTTGATGAATCCTTGTGTATTAAGGGCAACAAGGAATTAATTCAAAATCAGATGGAAAATATCCATCTCGAAGCTAACAGTGATGATGAGATTGTAGCTAATAGATCAAGAGACAATCCACCGGAACCTGAAGTACCAGATAGACCGGATCAAGGCACTGAAGTTCTTCCAGATCTAGCCGATCCAGAGGTTCTGAACTCTAATATTAAAGCAGATGCTGATAATGTCACTACTACTAATCCATCTGGACCAGATTATCCAGAATCAAGCTATCGATGGACAAAGAGGCATCCACCTGATCTAGTAATTGGAAGTCCTTCTGCACCCATAAGAACCAGAGGACAGATGATGGATGAATTCACTCACGCCGCTTTTATATCTAATCTGGAAACCAAACAGATTAATGAAGCTTTGACTGATTATAACTGGATAAAGGCCATGCAAGAAGAGCTTAACCAATTTGAACAAAATCAAGTCTGGAGATTAACCCCGAGGCCAAGTGGTTTGCCTGTTATTGGAACCAGATGGGTTTTCAGAACCAAGCTAGACGGAGATGGAGTGGTGGTTAGAAACAAGGCCAGACTGGTGGCACAAGGCTTTAGACAAGAAGAAGGAATCGACTTTGATGAATCTTTTGCATCAGTCGCCAGACTTGAAGCCATCCTAATATTTCTTGCATTTGCTGATTTTAAAGACTTCAAAGTATATCAAATGGACGTAAAGAGTGATTTTCTGAATGGTAAGCTTCAGGAGGAAGTCTACATTGAGCAACCTCATGGATTTCAGAACCACTCACTTCCAGATCATGTATATCTACTGAATAAAGCAGTATATGGACTGAAACAAGCTCTAAGAGCATGGTATGATACTATGTCTCAATTTCTTCTGAACCACGATTTTCAGATCGGCTCAGTGGATAAAACGTTATTTAAATTTATTAAGGGGACATACCTTATTAGTTCAAATCTATGTTGACGATATCATCTTTGGGTCAACTAACCCCAAACTCTGCGAGAAATTCTCTAAGTTAATGCAGGGACAGTTTGAAATGAGTATGATGGGAGAACTGTCATTCTTCCTGGGTCTCCAAGTTAAACAGCTCAGCAATGGTATTTTTATCAATCAAATCAAGTATACCAAAGAGCTACTCAAAAGATTCGGAATGGAGACTTGTTCAACTGCGTCAACTCCAATTAGTCCTTCAATCAAGCTAGATAAAGACGAAGGGGGAACAGCAGTTGAGGTGACCATGTATCGAGGTCTAATCGGATCGCTATTATATCTTACAGCGAGCAGGCCTGATATTATGTTTTCAGTTTGCATATGCGCTAGATTTCAGTCTGATCCAAAGCAATCCCACTTTATTGCTGATAAGCGCATTCTTAAATATCTAAGAGGGTCTCAGAACGTTAGCCTTTGGTATCCCAAAGATTCAAATTTCAGTTTAATTGGATATTCAGACACGTGACTATGCAGGGTGTAAGATTGATCGCAAGAGCACCAGTGGAACATATCAATTTCTAGGTGAAAGATTAATCTCATGGTTTAGCAAGAAGCAAACATCAATTGCCACATCTACAGGTGAGGCGGAATATCTTGCCGCTGGAAGCTGTTGTGCTCAAATGCTCTGGATTCAATATCAGCTCAGAGATTATGGCATTCAAGCTGCTGAGTCTCCGATATTTTGTGACAACACCAGTGCCATTGCTATAACATATAATCCAGTTTTGCACTCTCGAACAAAATATATTGATATCAGACATCATTTTATTCGAGATCACGTTGGCAAAAAGGAAATTCGGATTGAGCATATCTCAACAGACCAGCAAGCAGCAGACATTTTTACCAAACCACTCCCTGAGGCTAAGTTTAATTATTTTCGTCAAATTCTTGTCTTAATAGATTTATTTGATATTTTAGAGGTTTCTTTAATTTTGTTTTAAGGACTATGTACTAGCACAGATCGATAATGCAACAATCAGAAAGACACAGACTGGTCCGAACTTTCAGACAGATCTCTGTCAAATCTGATATTATCCTATGATCTGTCTACTCAATTACAACCAGTCTTTAATAGAGTAATTGTTTTAAACAGCCCAGACTGATCGAATTTTAACCGCCTTATCTCTCTCTCATCCTGTCCGTTAATTTTGAATTGCTTAAATATCAGTCATCGAGATACAGACACGTGTCATATCTCTCCTATTTAGCGGGCTGTATATCTCACTCTCATTTCACTTTTTTTACGACTTACTGCTGTCTGTTTATAACTTTCAAATCTTTCAATTCTCTCTACATTCTTCATACAAACTCAAATTGGCCACTATCACTCACAACTCTCTATCTGTTGAGTTCGATGAAATTTACAAGGCTGAAGATCCAGAAATGGTTTCAATGTTCAAATCCTTGGAATCCTCAGGGATTAAGGAACTTTCTGGAATGTGGGACGGTGGTTTACAAGTCAGAGATTCGAGAGCTGTTCGTCAATGTTGTTTCTCAAAAGACGTTCATTTCCACATCCGTCAAGGGCAAATCTTTCGATATTTCTTAAACAACGCTGTCAAAGACCTTTGGTCTTCCTAACACCGGATCTGACTGACTTTGGCCACATCCCTCAGGCCACCCTCACCAATCTTCAGGGTAAAGTATCCATTTTTTGACATAAACTGCAGCCATCCTTCAAGAAGAAAGAAATGTTGTTTCATTTTCAAGTCCTCTGTGAGATTGTTGGCAAGCCACTGTTGGGTAAAGCCGGAAGCTATGACGCCGTAACCGTCGAAAAATTCCAGGGACATGGCTGGTATCCACTCCGGATAGAAAATGAACTGGTCCGCTATCTTGTTTGGAGTCCTGCTAGAAATAGTCATTGCATCCAAATCAGGCTGTCTGCTTTGATGTTCCTCTCAGCAAGCTCTTGGAGACAATGGACATCGAGCTGGGGAAGCCGTCTGCACTCAACCCCTTCAAGATTCTCAACCCCAAGGGTTTGGCCTTACTTAAATCCAAAGGTGATCCACCCACTCCCTCTGATCTGGTGACTGTAAAGATTGAACGGGGACAGGAACAGGCTGCTGCTAGAAAACCTAGAGTCAAGCGCAAACTGACAGTCCAGACTGACTCAAAGGAAACTCAGTCTGCCTCTGCTCCTTCATCTCCAGCCAAACCTCCTCCAAAGAAGCCAAGAACCCAGATCACCAAGCCTCTATCGACCTTAAATATCAAACCCATATCTACCTTGCCCTCAACAAAAGCCACCCTTGCAACCCAAACTCCAATTCAACCTTCAAAAACTCAACTTCAATAGCTCCACCCACTGTACCCAGGGTCACCATCCGAGTCCCTTCCACTATCCCTGTGGTTAAGGGAATTGTTCTCAATGACTTAGGGGACTACACCCAATCAGGGATTAAGCCATCGTCTACCGTTGGCAAAGGCAAGGCAGTCCTAGTTGAGCCCCTCTCTTCAAAACCCAAGTCAGCCGCTCAAACCGCAATTGACATCGCCATGGAAGATGTTGAAGACAAAGTCAAGGAGCTTACTGCGGTGTTCGATGAATGGGTTGAATACAGAACGATCAACCACTTTGGTCTGTTCTTCGGCAAGCTCAAGAGGCTCCACAAAATGGAACAAGAAGTCCTTAAAGGGACAGAAAATGATGACGTACGGATTGCGGTGCATCGCAAAGAATTGTTCCAGGCTAATCACAGGCTCAGACTGACAAACCTACTCATTACAGCCAAAAAGGCGAACTTTGATGCCAACACTCTGACTGCCAAAGATGACGGTGCTATCATTGCTCAGCTGGAGATGGATATTCGTACTCTTCACATGGCTGTTCATTTTCAACGACAGAAGCTCAATATATCCACTCCCGTTCCCAGCCCAGATCACCCCTCTGCAAGCAAGACTGTGGCAGAACCATTCTTTGAGCCAGTTACTTTTGATATAGCGGAGTAGCCACTCACCAATGCTCCGTCTGCAGCAGAGACTGACGCCATGAATGTCTTGCTGGACTCTCCCACAACTTCCATCCCTCGGGCGTCCTCCGACTCTCATATTCAGCACAGTCCAAAAGACGCAACTCCGAAAGTTGTCGCACCAGACTCCGTCGATCCGGATCTCGTGGTGTCAACAATTGTTGCAGCTTTACAGGATGAGGAGCCTACCAGACCTATCACTCCTCCAGATCAGTCTGCTGAAGATTGGGCGTTTATGGAAGAATTCTTTACGGACTTAGTTACTTTGATCCTGTCCGATACACGCCAATCTGATGTCTCTTCACTCGTACCAGAGGTTGATCCGACTGCGTCACCTTCTGATCACTCTCCGGACCATTTACCTGCTGAAACCTCATCTCTGGCCAAATCTCTTCAACACCTCTCTGATAACTGTCTCTTTCTCTCTCAACGAGTCAGAGAAGTTCATCAGAGTCAAAGGACTACACACTTGGATTTTGAATCCTTCAGAGAAAAGATGACGGCTAGCATAAGCAGTACTCAGTGCGGACTGAATGACCTGTTCTCTCAGCAAGCTTCATATAAAAACAGCCCGAGAAAAGAACAGATCGAACTGGCCACTGAAGTTCAGACTTCCATCGCCAAGTCCTTATTGCTCAAGACACTCGTCTGGATGCTATCTGCACTCAGCTCACACAGATCGTAGATTTCCTTCAGGAGATTGCTGCTGACAAAACGGGGAAAAAGTACAAGGATTTCAAGTCAGCTCAGGAAATAGATGTCTACTTGAATCAGACATATAAATGTATCTATCAGATTTTTCTTCAATAAAATCAAAGTCTTTCAGTCACTTATCTAAGTCTTATTCATTTATTTTGAATAGTTCATTTATTTTGAACAAAATGACTTAATCAATCCGAACTACAACTTACAGTGTTCATTTATTTTGAACAAAGAAGACTTAATTGATCTACTAGAATTATATTCAAAGCTTGTTAAAAGACTGAATAAGAAGACATAGAAGCTAGGTTTTGTCATCATCAAAAAGGGGGAATTTGTTAGTTCCGGATTTTAAAGATGACAAAACAGATCAGACCGATCAAGTCGTAAAACCATGTCAAATCATATCACACCGATATGGTCTATTGCAAAATCAGAACGGATCGATGTAAACCAGCCTGACCAGATCAAATACGAGATCAGCTCAATAAAGATCAGATCAGAGCAGACAAGGTTGGATAATCTTCGTTCTTTAGTCCGAATCATTAACGGCTATTTATTGAAGCTTTTAATGATGCAATTAATGATGATAAAGACCAAGGACTGAAGATTACCTTAAAAGGTAAGAAGGCAAAGAAGAGCCTACCTGACAGACGCCGAAAGCTCAGACCAGAATGGAAAGTGCCTAAAAGAATAAGACTGAAGCTTGTCCAGAGATTGAACAGAGTCAAGAGTTGCACAGAAAAGGAAATAATGTCGTTGGTATAAGCAACTATATAAGGATGCAACTAAAGAGCTCAAAGGGCCGACTGATCAATCAAGAAACGAAAAGAAAACAAAAACAGCACAAGCTTACAAGTCCAGATATTCTTGAGCCGAACTGCTAAAAGTTTTCATAAGCACATCATATTGTAATATTTGAACGTCATAGGATCATTGTGTGCATAGACAAAAATCAGTCTGTCTTTTATATTTATACTAAAATAGAAGAATGAGATTCTATTGTAACTGTCAGACAGTTTGTGTCTGAACAGATCGAGAGACTAGGAGTTTCAGTCTTGTAGTGGGATAAATCCAGCTGAATCATGGTTGTACAAGTGGTTGTATTACTCAAAGTCTTCTAGTGTATCCTTCCTTAATTGGAAGAATGGGAGACGTAGAAGGATTATACCACCTTCGAACTTCCAGAAACATATCCTGTCTATTCTCATTTCGTACTGAGCCATCAACCCGTTCTTACTAGTCAAGAACAGACCGTTTCGTACTTTTATATTCAGTGGTCTGTTCTGCTCAGAAGTTGATTAAGAAATAAATTTCACTCACTAACACGGGAGAAATCAATAAGGAATAATTTTTAAGGAGTGTTCATTCACCCCCCCCCCCCCCCCATCTAAACACTCCGGACCGATCCTAACAGTCCCATATCTCCTTTGCGGTTGAGCACATCGAGATCTGGTTGTACTCCTTCATATCTAAAGCACAATGTAAAATATTAATAGCTTTAGCATTTTTACGAAATTAAAATCATATCCGCTCTTGTGATCGTCCATTTCTTTGGGAACACTTATTCCCCCAACTTCCTTTAAAGGAATGTGTGGACCTTTCACAATAATCTTCCATAGATCATAATATACGGATTCGATGTATAGAGATATTCTATTCTTCCAATAACCGTAATTATCACCCGTAAAGAGCGGAGGGCGATATGTCGATTGACCTTGAGTAAACTCATTTGCTAGATTAGCCATATAAAAATTTTGATTTAAAAACAAAAATCAAATGGCTCTGATACCACTTGTTGGAACCGAAGAGGGGGGGGGGGGGGGGGGATGAATGAGGTTCATTGGCTACTTTAGCTTTTTAAAATGAATTTGCAAAATAAACGAGTTTGCGCTGCGGAAGACTTCAAGTCAATCGATAAATAAATAAAATAAAGAAGTAAATAAATGCGTAATAAAATAAAGCGATAAAAGACAAGCGAATTTGTTATAGAAGTTTGGCGATGAATCGCCTACGTCTCCTCTTCCCGGTTAGAAAACCTTTAACCGAGGTTCCACTAGAACGAAAAAGGTCTTGGCCTTAAGGGCTCCAAGTTAGCCACTACACACTCTTCCCGAGTACAAAAAGCTCTTCACGAGCACAACACTCTTCACGAGTCTTCTTGGCCTTAAGGACTCCAAGGATAGCCACACAAAACTCTTCCCGAGTTACCAACACTCTTCACGAGTCTTCTTGGCCTTAAGGGCTCCAAGGATAACCACAAGTCATGCACCAACTTTACTTGTTGATGACTTTAAAATTTCCAACTTGCGTCGTGTTGGAGAACCTTTGCAAATAAATCAACAACACATTCACGGTGTAACAACACGAAGAAACCAAGACTCTCACAAAATAAAAGAATCACAAACTCCAATACAACACAAATGTATGGAGATTGCAATGCTATATAAAATTTGAATAAGCAAAGCTTTGATGAAGTTTGTAGGCTTGTTTCTTATCTTCAAAATGCTCCAAAGCATCCATATTTATAGTGTAGAAGGCCCCCAAGGCTCCTACTAGCCGTTGCTACACTCAAGGCTTGAATCACTCCTCGATCGCCTCGGGCGATCACCATCGCAGCGCCCCAACGGTCACCATAATGCACGCATCGCCTCAGACGATCAATTCCACAAATCAATGTCGTAGCCTTAGCAGCTCAAAATCTTCCATCGCCTCAGGCGAAGATCACATCGCCTCAGGCGTTCAACGCATCGCCTCACGCGATCAGGCCAACGCCTCGGGCGAACTCCCCCTGTGCGCGAGCCTCGGCGTCGCCTCTGTCGATGTGCGTGGCGATGCCTCGCCTGGCTGCCATCGCCTGGGGCGATGATCACCATCGCCTGGGGCGATCCAGACCAGAATTTGCACACTTGATTTTCTTCAATCAATCCACTTTTCAACCAATAAATCTGCACACTAAGTAGACATATTAGTATAACAAACACAAGTTTTGTTGATCATCAAAACTCAAAAATAATCCGGGGATAAATTAAGCATTAAACTCAACCATGCGTTTAAGGCTCAACAAAAGTCTATTGTTATCCACAATTACACTACACTGGTGCACTTAATTTAAAGTCTAAGCAGTACAGTGAATCTAATGTTATAGTACACTTTAAAGTCTAGCGATGCACTTAATTTAATATTTTTGGGGCACTTAATTTAAAGTTTAACGGTGCACTTAATTTAATGTTGTTGGTGCATTTAATATAGCAATGTATTTAATTTAGTGTTCTCGGTGCAACTCATTTAATTTAAAGTTTATTGGTGCACGCAAATATAATACACCGGTGCAGACAATTACACTATATCGGTGCACTTAATTTAAAGTCTAGTTGTAAGAAAGATTTTTGAGTAGATTTAATTGAAAATTGTTTGACAAGTAAAACCTATATATAATTTCCTCAATTAAATTTTAATAGGACCATATAGTAGTATTTAGCTAATTGTGTAGTGAAAAACCTCCGACCAATCACTCATCTCTAGCTAGATAGTTAAACAATGGTGGATGAGGCAAATTCAATTTATATAGTTGAAGTAGAGGTAGTTCGATCCTACTCTGAGGGCTATATAGTTGAAGTAGGGGTAGTTCGATCCTAACCTGAGGGTCAATGCCCTCAGGGAGATTGGACGGCCCGAGCTGTTTTTGGGGGCATGGGGTCCACACATTTTTGTGTGGACCCACGCCCCAAAACAGCTCGGACCGTCTGATCTGGGTTGAGGGCAATGTCCTTAGAGTAGGTTTGAACTACCCCAATATCTCCAGGATCGAATAAGAAACTAATTTAAAAGTGAAATTTGGCCTATTGGTGATGGCTGTAAGCAATTGCCAGCATTCAAAGATTTCTTATATGGATTGCCGCTAAGCATTCTGTTAAAAAGTTCAACATTCTTCTTTTCTTTGAGGATTAACTAGTGATTTTTGGAAAAATAATTGTTAACAGATTTGATTCTGTTACATAATATAGTGAGATATGATACTATAATTTACTACTCTTTTTCATCTTATATTGATAACCCTCATCCAGCCACCCACATAGACCCGATCAAGGGTCATAAACGACCCTTAACCGGCCCGGAACTGGCCCGTGTAAACGAGATGGTTAACTGGGCCAACAATTCGAAGGGTCGGATCCGTAACCGGCCTGTCTATATACGTGGGCCGGTTAAGGGTCATAATTTTGTTAACCCGTGAACTGTCGTTTAACCGGCTGTTCAAGGATTTATTTTAATTTTTTTTATATTTTTAAATTTAAAATATATGTTAAGGTGTAGATTTGAACTTAGACATCCAACTTGAATAATTTGCTTCAACCACTAAGATATATGAGCATTGTTTATCTAAATATAGTGTTATAATTTATATATATTAACCAAACAAATATATATTACACATTTTGATTATCTAAGCTTGAATTTATTTCACGTTATCTTATGTTTAATTCATGGATGATAACACATTCAAATAATTTATACTTTATTTCAAATTTTAATAATGTTTTTTATTTTTTTAAAAAAATAAAGGTCAAACCATAACTGTAACCGTTGGTTAACCGTAACTGGAACCGGTGTTTATGAACCGGAATCGGAATCGTCAAGGAAGGTTAAGGTTAAGGTTAAGGGTCGATGTTTATTGAACCGTCTAATTGACGGTTCTGAACCGTGATCAAGTCTACACCCACGGCCCACCCCTACCCACACAAATAGATATATGATACCATTTATTACTCATAATAATCTAACCTTCCCCCAATCCCTCCACCACACTCGAAAACAAATATATGATAAGAAACTCCATCGTTTTGTCAACATCAAAAAAGGAGAAATTGTTGAGTACTAAATTTCGAAGATGACCAACCAAATTAATCAAACTGGACAAACCTTGCTGATTATCAGTTGATATACAACTCATTGGAATAAAATAAGCTGGACGAATTCTAAGTTTTATATTCTAAATTTTCCAAGCAAGCTGATCAGAGAAGCAGACTCAACTAATGATGATGGGTTGATTGATTTGAAACTAATGATTTCAATTCATAATAACAAATCCCATCAGTTTATTTGAGTAAATCCATTTGAGTAAAGATTTAAATGTCCAACTAGTTATTTTTTGAGTCTTAGTTGATTCTAATCCATATCAATATAGACTCATTTCAAATCATTCCTTTGAATATTTGTTAATGGGTGATGAAGTATTGGAATAATCATCGGTAAAAGAATTTAATTTTTTAATATTGTTTTAAATATTTTGAGAAATTACTTTCTACAAATTACAAAAGCATTTATGATACAGATATTGTTGGGTTTTGGAAACCCGAATAATCTTGGTTTTGATGTTAACAAAACTTGTTATTGTGTTGCTAACATATTTCATCAAGTGTGCAGTTCATAGATCATAATTAAGAGCTTGATGAATTACAAAGAAGTAGCTTGAAAATATCAAGCTGGACCTAGTCTGAAATTCTGAAAGAGCGGATTGTTTCGATCATATCTCATAGCTCGTATCGAAATGGCGTGCTTCCAAAGAGATTGAACAGCCAACTCAAAATACTAAAAGTCATATTTCACAGCAGGTCGGCTAGTTCGAATGTTATCAAGGAGAAAAGACGCCTGCAAGATCGAGTTGTACCACGAAGAAACAGCAAGCTGTTTCAGCAAGCAACTGGCAGTCTGTTGGCCATAACACTTAGCTCGCTTATCAGAACGGAACGATTTAGTATGGGTTGGAAAGCTAAAACAAAGATCTACAAGTCATCTTTGTAAATCAAAGACTGAATCGGACGTTAAGATGGCCAAAAAGCTTCTGCAAGTCACGCCATGTGCTGCTGCATCCAGCAAACAGACAACAGGAGCATTGCCTCGTATTTCGAGCATAACTCTCTCATACAAACTTGAAATCAAACGATTCTTGATTCCATGGAAATATAAGAGAAAGGGCTACAACTTTGATGTAGATTACTTTGCCCAGAAATCAAAGAATCAAGAGCTACAAGCAACAGATCAGAAGAGCAAGTTTGTCAAGCTGTTTTTGTATCAAGCTTGTCTTGCATCAGACTGACTTGTCCAGACCAGACCAGCAGACCAGACATGCTGACCAGACCAGCAGAACAGACTGAACCAGACTGAACCAGACCAGCTGACCAGACCAGTAGACCAGACCTGTCCGATCCGAAATACAGATAGCCCAGAAACCAGAATATGACCGTTGCAAGCTCGGGAATGGTGCAGAACCTTCTCCAACGGGCATATTCTTGTGTCTAACGTATATATCATTACTTGGGGCTATATATACATGATTTGAAAGCTCAATAACAGCTGATTGAAGATCAATCCAAGTCTCCAAAGCAAACCCACTTGGGATTCAATTGGGGAACTTCAAAGATAAAAGTTGCTAAATGAAGAGCACTCCCCAAACCTTTGGCACCACTTACCTTGCTATATCAGATCTAGTTAGAGATCATTTGTGCCATATATATTCACTCTATTCATTGTATATGAGAGCTTAATAGATGAGTGAATATCATTGTAACGGTTGATGATTCATCACAACCGATTGAGAGGTCTTTGTATGTGAGACATTAAAGAACATACATAGTTGAGTTGCTAGGAGTTCTAGTTGGACGGGAATTCCCAACTGGATTGGGTTTGTACAACGGGATTGTATAAATCAAAGTCTTCTAGTGGAATCCTTCCATGAGGTGGAAGAAGGGGAGACGTAGAAGGATTACACCACATTCGAACTTTCATAAACAAATGCTTGTTTGCTTACTTTAATTGCATATCTTTAAAATGCCTTTCAAATGTTTAATTGGTTATAGAGCGGGTTATGTCGAGTGTCTTTCGCTCGGTTTTGTAACCGAACTCGATATAATCTCTCGGTGCAATTATTTCAAGAACACGAGCTATTGAAGCTCAAGTTGGTTGAACTCGGGTGTGGAATGACAACCCACCCCCGGAATCGATCCTGACAAGTGGTATCAGAACAGGTTGTTCTTGGAAAGCATTTTAACCGATTTTTTAGCGGATATCTTTTAAAATCTTTTTCAAAATTTTCTCATGAGCATGAAATATTTTCATAGCATATTTTTTCAAAATATGGTGTATGAAAATTTTTAGCATAAAAATCAATTTCATTGCATTCATTTTGTACGAAAATAATTTTAAAATCTATTTTAAATGTTCAAATTCTTGTTCAATATGTTCTAAACTCATTTTAAGTTTAAAATTGTTATTTTGAGATTTTTTCTAACAATTTTCGAAGCATTTTAGTTTTCTGGCAGCTTGCAGCGACTTTGGGAAAATTGGCATAACTTCTTGCTCGGATGTCCAAATGACAAACCGTTTTTTTTGCGTTGCAAACTAGACTAATAGAGGATCGCAACGGTATAGGTCTTGCAGCCTAATTCTTCACGAGGAGATACAGTTTATTCTGCAAAGTTGGACTAACTGTGCTGCCACCGCTGAAAGATGAAATGTACATTGTTGAGTTTTGTCAAGAAATTCAAATTTGTTGCCCAGTATGCTTCATCCATCATCAAAAGAGGTTATTTTTGTTCAAAAATTAATGTGCATTGCATTTTTTTAAATTGTTTTAGCCTACCCCATTTGCCCCTCACTTGCTCAAATTTTCAAACATTTTAAAATTAAGGGGGAGAGTTTAATCTCAATCCTTGAGGGGGAGTAAATTTTATTTGTCGTCCTTTTTGATTCACACAAAAAGGGGGAGAAATATGTTGTTTAAAATATGATTTTTCTTGTTATGCAACATTGTGCTTTAATGTTCATATTTTTATTCAAGTTTTGTGATCATCAAAAAGGGGGAGATTGTTGGGTTTTGGAAACCCGAATAATCTTGGTTTTGATGTTAACAAAACTTGTTATTGTGTTGCTAACATATTTATCAAGTGTGCAGTTCATAGATCATAATTAAGAGCTTGATGAATTACAAAGAAGTAGCTTGAAAATATCAAGCTGGACCTAGTCTGAAATTCTGGCATAGCGGATTGTTTCGATCATATCTCATAGTTCGTATATCGAAATGGCGTGCTTCCAAAGAGGTTAAACAGCCAACTCAAAATACTAAAAGTCATATTTTACAACAGATCGGCTAGTTCGAATGTTATCAAGGAGAAAAGACGCGTGCAAGATTGAGATATACCACGAAGAAACAGCAAGCTGTTTCAGCAAGCGACTGTCAGTCTGTTGGCTATAACTCTTAGCTCACTTATCGGAACAGAACGATTCAGTATGGGTTGGAAAGATAAGACAAAGCTCTAAAAGTCATCTTTGGAAGTCAAAGACTTACTCGGACGTTAAAATGGCCAAAAAGCTTCTGCAAGTCACGCCCTAAGTCACATAAGTCGAATGCGGGAGCGGATGCGGATGCGTGAGTGCGTCAATTTGCAAAAAATTTGAGTGCGAGTGCGCCTTAATGCGCCTATTAAAAATTAATAAATATATAAATATATATACATACATACTGATGAAATGAAGTTAAACATACATAATATACATCATATTTAACAAACTCACATCATTATTATATTATTTACAAATTTACAATATGAAGTTCTTAACAACTTTGGTGTTTGCAACTTTACCATTCTTAAAAAGCATTAAAATTAGATTTTATTGAAGAATCTAACATTTGCAGCTTTGCAAAAATGTTATAGCCAGTGATACAACGTAATTTGAATCTTGTATTTGATCGTTCGTCTAGTAAGAATTCTCCGAAAAATATATTGTAGAAATAGAAATGAAGTATTAAAGTTTTGTTTTATTTTAAGATATAAAATAACGAATTTGAAAAATGAAACCAAATTGTTCATATTTATTTCAACATGTTTGATAATAGTATGAATTTATTAAAAATGACTCATATTATTTCCGGAGACTTATATTATTACTTTATGAAATGACTAATATAAACATTTAAATTAACTCAATAAAAATAAAAAGTTTTATTTATAAAGTTCATTCTATTAATTTTCATGCAAAAAACTAAGATATCAAATTTATTATTCTTTACTCCGTAAAATGTTACAAAATCACAGATTTATCATACTTTCTTTTATCACATATTTTAATCTTTCATATGTTATTATGTCTTTTCATGATTCATTATCTATCTATTTACCATATAAAATAATTTTCTTACCAACCTGAAATACCTAGAAACCATAAAAATTCATCTAAACCCAAAATCGAAGAATTTTTTTTATAATTACAAAAAAAAAAAAAAAATCGAAGAATTAAGGAGGATTAACAAGACTTAGTAACTTAGTGCGCGACTTAGTAAATCTTAATGCGTGAATTAGGAAATCTTAGTGCGCGAATTAGGAAATCATAGTGCGCGAATTATCAAATCTTTGTGCGCGAACTAGAAATTCTTAAAGCGCGAACTAGAAATTCTTAAGTCGCCTTAATGTGCCGCACGCGCACCGAGTTCGCCAGTTCGCGGCCGGAGCGCCAGTGCGTGGAGGGGGGTAGGAGGATTATGTGACTTAGGTCACGCCATGTGCTGCTGCATCCAGCAAACAGACAGCAGGAGCATCGCCTCGTATTTCGAGCATAACTCTCTCATAAAAACTTGAAATTGAGCGATTCTTGATTCCGTGGAAAGATAAGAGAAAGGGCTACAACTTTGATGTAGATTACTTTGCCCAGAAATCAAAGAATCAAGAGCTACAAGCAACAGATCAGAAGAGCAAGTTTGTCAAGCTGTTTTTGTATCAAGCTTGTCTTGCATCAGACTGATTTGTCCAGACCAGACCAGCAGACCAGACATGCTGACCAGACCAGCAGACCACAGAACCAGACCAGCTGACCAGACCAGCAGACTAGACCTGTCCGGTCTGAAATACAGATAGCCCAGAAACCAGAATATGACCGTTGCAAGCTCGGGAATGATGCAGAACCTTCTCCAACGGGCATATTCTTGTGTCTAACGTATATATCATTACTTGGGGCTATATATACATGATTTGAAAGCTCAATAACAGCTGAGTGAAGATCAATCCAAGTCTCCAAAGCAAACCCACTTGGGATTCAATTGGGGAACTTCAAAGACAAAAGTTGCTAAATGAAGAGCACTCCCGCACCACTTACCTTGCTATATCAGATCTAGTTAGAGATCATTTGTGCCATATATATTCACTCTATTCATTGTATATGAGAGCTTAATAGATGAGTGAATATCATTATAACGGTTGATGATTCATCACAACCGATTGAGAGGTCTTTGTATGTGAGACATTAAAGAACATACATAGTTGAGTTGCTAGGAGTTCTAGTTGGATGGGGAATTCCCAACTTGATTGGGTTTGTACAACGAGATTGTATAAATCAAAGTCTTCTAGTGGAATCCTTCCATGAGGTGGAAGAAGGGGAGACGTAGAAGGATTACACCACCTTCGAACTTCCATAAACAAATGCTTGTTTACTTACTTTAATTGCATATCTTTAAAATGTCTTTCAAATGTTTAATCGGTTATAGAGCGGGTTATGTCGAGTGTCTTCCGCTCGGTTTTGTAACCGAACTCGATATAATCTCTCGGTGCAATTATTTCAAGAACACGAGCTATTGAAGCTCAAGTTGGTTGAACTCGGGTGTGGAATTGCCACCCACCCCCGGAATCGATCCTGACAGTTATCATATTTTAAAAACTAAAATAGTATACATGTGTTTATTGGCTAATATTATAATTAAATATATTACTCATTGACCAATTGAAGATCTATTTACAGCAAGTAGTATAATTTAAACAAGAGAGTTGTCAAAGACGTGAAAAATAAATTATTATATTTAATATTTTATACAATATATAATTATCACAACCACATTTTGGAATCTAACATCACATGCTATTATTTGAATTATTCTTTATTGGTTTTGTTCAATAATTTAATAACTTGAGTACTTAAAAAAATTAATTAGTATCCAATTTTTCAAATACCCTCATCTCATTTCTTAAGCAATAAAAATTAATTAAGTGTCCGTTGCCAAATGGTCACCAAACCAACCGGTTCAATGTATACTTTTTTCTTTGTTTTTGTCCAAGATTAATTGTCTATTCTTTTTTTTTCAATGGCCAAGCTTATTAAGTTACTATTTAATTTTGTGAGAAATTCTTTTATGAATATTTGGTTCCAAAAGTTGGATATATTTGATTTTATTACAATTCCAAAAGGTTAACTTAAGATCATTTTAGTCATATCACAGACAATACTTGGACTTTGAATTTTACCCAAATTTGTATCAAGATTGTTGATGTATAAGAACTTGTATTGTTGGATGCAAAATTGTTCAAGAGTGTTATCTCTGTTTGTATGTTTTTGAACTGAACCAACGTGACTCAATCAATCCCACACAATATGAAAACAAAGAACATAATGAAGAAAGTGAACCTGGTTCGGATAAACTTATCCTACTCCACGGAAGTAGACAACAAGCAAACAATTTAAACTATGAACGAATTGAGATAATGTACATCCAGAGGTATATTTTACACTATAGCCAAGCTTATATACAAGATAACAACTCAAGATCCTAGCTTCTAGTTTTAACCGCTAACCACCACTTGAATCTTCTTGATCCTTGGCTGTTCTCTCAATCTTCGCTGTGGATCCAAACATTTGTTTGTTTAGCTTTACTACTGGTCATGATTTCCTGCTTTATTCCCTATCAAACAGTACCAACCCAACATATCTCCACCTTGGTGCTGTTTCTAGCTTACTTGCTTCTCTCGATTGTTGGCTGCTTCATCTTCACCTGTGCTAAATCTCTGTAAGTTTACCAAGTTTAGGCCATGCTTAAACATGGAAACTCTTGGTTAATAAGTCTGCTGGGTTATCTTCTGAAGCTATTTTTTGATATGTTTGGACCTCTCATGATATGTCGGATTCCTTTGTAAAACCTTGTAACCACATTGCCTCTTTTATAGCTTATGTTGCAGCGATATACACGATTTCAGTGGTTAAAAAAACCACTACTTTCTGTAAACTAGCCTTCCAGCTTATAGCTCCACCATGCAATCTGAATATGTAGTCAGAGAGTAATTTCCTAGTGTCTAAACAACTAGCATAATCTGTGTCAACGTATCCCTTTAGCACAATTAATGAGTTATCATTTGTTCTATAATGAAGACCTATCTTCTTACTTCCATTCAAATACCTCAAAAACCATTTGAGTGCCTGCCATTGTTCTTTTCCCGAATCTGCCATAAAGCGGCTTGCCTTGTTTATCGCATAGGCTAAGTCTGGCCTAGTGCATACCATGTAATATGTGATACTTCCTACCACAATAGCAGGGGACCTTCGCATATAACTCTTCTCTTCAATATTCTCTCAGCGACTGAGGCACCGAAAGCTTAAAGTGTTGAGAAATGAGAGTACTTACAAGCTTTGCCAATGCCATACCATACTTATCAAGTATTTTGTGATGCCTGGAAATCAATCATCTTAATTAACTTGAATTAATGTGATAGTTAAGGGATAACTATGAATAATTATTGTTTTTGTGTTTGAACTCGGTTTCGAGATAAATCGAGTACGATTGAGAATTATGATTGAGTCATAATTATTGAATTAGAAATTGGTTTGAATGAATCATGTGTATTATGAAAGTGATGATGAGTATGCATTGGGAGATAATTGTTGAAGTGGAGCGATAATTATGGAATTTGGGGATAAATAATTATTGGGTAAAATTTGTTTTATGAATTAAAATTGGGGGACTAAACCGCAAAATTTAATTAATACACCCAACTCTTCTTCACACTTTACACCATTCTTCACACACTAAACCCCTTCACTTTCTCTCAAACCCATCTTTCCCCTTCTCTTCTCAATCTCTTGTGGAGCTTGGATCAAGGTTTGGTCTTGATTTAGAGTGGCTTGTTTTGATTGTGTTGAGGTAAGCATTTAAAGCTCTAAATTGTGTGTTGATTATTGTATTAGTAGAGATTGGGATTATGAATTATTTTGGGGAAAATATATAATTGAAGTGGGTATGTGATTGTAGTTGAGAAATGAAGAATTACGGTGTTTCAATGTGTTTTTGTTGAAATATAGAAAGAAATGGGGTAGTGTTATGATTTGGGTTGAGTTTGATTGGGATTGGAGTGATTTGGAGAAGACATTTTCGAAGTTCAGAGCTCCGTGATCGATCGCGATGTGTCCTTAGATCGATCGCGACAGAGCGTAACAAAATATGAGAAAATTCAGAGGCCGCAATCGATCGCGAGCAATGTGCCGGTCGATCGATCGCGAGCGTAGCAAACCAAGGCTGGGTTTTGAGTGAGCGATCGATAGTGGCTGGGTGCCGATCGATCGCCGCCGTTTAATTTTTTTGAAAAAAATGTTTAGTTGTGGGATTTCGAAGTGTGGTATATTATGGATGATTTTTATGGTGTTTATGACATTCTAAGGAAATCTTAAACAATGAAATAAGATTGCATGAACCTAGAAATGAATATACTACTTGATTGAGTTAATTGCTTACTCAAGTTAAATAATAAAATGGGATGATTTGAGTAGTATACCGAGTACGATTAATCGTGACTGATTATGATAGGAAGCACGGCAAATTTGTATGATATATGTGTTATAGTTGTGAGAGTTATTGTTGAGATATTAATATTGAATTAGTATTCAATATAGATACCGTACGAGTCTCGGATTGTCGAGGACGTCTAAAATGTTGTCGATTTTAATGCTAATGTTAGTTATGAACTATGAGCCATAAACATATGAAAATTTGATGTGGTAAGTTAATGAACTGAGAGCTCACTATAGAGTTGTAAATATTGTTGTATAAAATGAATTGTGATAGAATGGTGATATAATGTCATGGTACATAATGAATTTTTGTGATGCCGCTGTTGAGCGTGCGATGGTTGAATGTGCGATGAGTGATAGTGCCGCCGTGCGATGTGATGTGATGAAATATGATGATTAAATTGATGATTGAACTGTATTTGATTTCAGTAGATTATGTCGTAATTGTTGAGTTGTTATCAATATTAGAACTGATGTTGGATTTGGGTTTGGGTTCGAAAATCTTCATTGAAATGAATTTTTTTCGGAAAAATCACAGGTTGTGATCGATCGCGGCACTTGCGCTGATTGATCGCGATGAGGCGTGAGAATTTGGAGGAGATGTACAGTTTTGGCGATCAACCGCGTGTAGCAACCGATCGATCACGGGGTATTTCGATCGATCGCGAGGACCATTGCGATCGATCGCCGAGGATCGAAAGATGGTCCTGATTTTGTGAGGCTGGCGGAGCGATTGATCGCCAGACCAAATTTTGAGATTATTTTTGTTTGGATGTCAACGTATGCTTTGCCCGAGTCTTTTTATGTGTTTAATCATCATGATTGGATGATATATATATATATATATATATATATATAGAGGTTGAGTACGTGCTTAAGTATGTAATTGTGTGCACGTGATTAATTGTGAATTATGAATTGTGTGTAACGAATAATTCACCAGGTCCGGGGCAAAGGCAAGGAGTGGCTTGCAATTAAGGTACATGCGACGTACGAGCATAGGAAAATATATTATTGTTACGGTTAACGAATAATATATATTGTTGTTGCGATAAAATTGTAAGTGTTATGATTTCGTTGTTGAGCGAGCAATGGTTATGATACCACTACTGTTGAGCGTGCGAGAGGTTAAAGTGCTGTAAATCATTGTAGTAATGATTCAGCTATTATTGACTATGGAACTGACAATTTTGATTATGAGTACAGTAAATCATTGTAATGATTTAACTGGTCTTGGAGTTGACGATCTTGGACATTATGAGAACATGAATAGTATGTGAGATCTGTAAGGAATCCAACAATCAAATACGAAGCGGAATAAAAAAAATTTGGATTCCCAACCGAGGATCTATACGGGTGTTCATATCGGGTGTATCGAATTATACCTTTAAACGCGTGTTTGATGCAGAAACCTCAAAGCTGGATGTCCACGAGTCACGAGCAAAGCTATGCAACTTTGCCTCTACGGTATCCACGATCAAATCGAAAAGGGATGTTGAAGAACAAGTTGCTAGACTTGATCTTCAACAGGGAAAGGAACGAACGAAAAGAGACGAATGGAGGTGACAACAGCGCCTCACTGATCGTCTGCTAGGGTTTTGCGTTAATCACTATTAACCTCATACGTAACCTAATATGCATGTATATATATAGACATAATATTAGGCGGCTATTTTAATGGGTTTTCGAAAAACCCTATGGCCCATATCAATATTATATCAGTCTATGTATATCCAGCATATTTAATATATATACCTTTATATATAATCGGCCCCCTTTAATTAATGTTTAGGACTCTTCCTAATAAACTTAATTCATCCAATGAATTAAACTCTCTTTATTGATTTAATCTTTTGTGCGACCCGTTAGGATCTTGCAACCTTGGCAGTGACATAAAATCTAATTTTATGTCACAAGCAATGAGCGGTATCTAGCAACACATCAAGGCTACCCAAGTTACAAATGTCATTGACTCGACATAACCTATGGCCTGTGATAATATTCACCGTGTAACTTAATCCCTTTGTCCTATGTGTTTAGATTAAACACGAGTCATGGAATAGTCATACTCGTATAGTTCAATCTTTTTATTTTTTTATCCCCAAGTAGACTAGAATAAACGAATAAGATCGATATCACATATCGACTCATTCGAGCATGGCCATGCATTTTATTCTCACTTGATCAATGGCCAAAACACTTCTCCTGTTATATAAGAAGGACAAATCATATATTGATCACTCAACATCCCTCTATGTAATTCGTGGTGTATCCAATGATTGTCTTTATAGTTTACCCTGCTACAGGTAACGTTTGACAATATCAAGATACACGACTCCTTATGTTGGGATCTCTGGTGATCTCAAGTCGTAAGGATTACATACATTATTATCAATATGAGAATTGCTTATGACATTCATATAACTATCCATGTAGCATTCTCATGGTGGGTCTGTCCAGTACATTGTTCTCTAACATGTACCCATGTGTTGATTTGATATCTCGTATCCATGAACAATTCATCAATTAATACATACTAGTCTCAATGCATTATCATTATCCTAATTCATGATAATACTTGACTAGGGACAATCTTTAAGAATAATATAATATTATTCTAAGGACATTAACATATATATATATATATATATATTCATATTACACAGACATTTGAATAATATATAATAATGAATTGCCTTTAATAAAATCATATTACGTTGTTTGCCAAAATCAATCATCTAATGAGTTGTCTTAGGGCATATCCCAACAAATCTCCCATTTACACTAAGACCAATCAGACATGTACTTAATGCCTAAAGATCTAGTATGACGATCATGCTTCTGCTGTCACAGAGGTTTCGTCAGTGGGTCAGATACACTATCATCAGTTAGTACTTTGCATATTTTTACATCTCCTCTTTCAACGATTTCTCGAATGAAATGAAAGCGCCGAAGTATGTGTTTGGATCACTGGTGAGATCTGGGTTCCTTAGCCAATGCGATGGCTCCATTGTTGTCACAATAGAGTTCAATCAGATCTAGTATGCTAGGCATAACCCCAAGCTCAGAAATGAACTTCTTGATCCGAACGGCTTCCTTTACTGCATCTGAGGCAGCAATATATTCAGCTTGAGTTGTAGAATCGGCTACTGTCTCTTGCTTTGAACTCTTCCAGCTCACAACACCTCCATTTAGGCAAAACACATATCCTGATTGCGATCGAAAATCATCCTTGTCAGTTTGGAAGCTTGCATCAGTGTAACCTATTACATTGAGCTCTTCCTCACCTCCATAAATCAAGAATGTATCTTTAGTTCTTCTCAAGTACTTCAGGATATTCTTGACAGCGATCGAGTGACAGTCACCTGGATCAACTTGATGTCATGCTCAAAGCATACGAGACATCGGGATGAGTACATATCATGGCATACATGATAGATCCTATAGCTGACGCATATGGAATCTTACTCATGCGTTGTCTCTCATCTTGTGTTGAAGGACACTGATCCTTCGAGAGAGATATTCCATGTGTCATATGCACGAATCCTTTCTTTGATTCTTGCATGCTAAACCGTTTTAGCACTTTATCTATGTATGTACTTTGACTTAGGCCAAGTAATCTTCTTGATCTATCTCTATAGATCTTGATACCTAACACTTAGGTGGCTTCACCCAAGTCTTTCATAGACAAGCAACTCCCTAGCCAAATCTGTACAGATTGCAAGGCAGGGATATCATTTCCAATGAGAAGTATGTCATCTACATACAACACTAGAAAGATAATTATGCTCCCACTGACCTTCTTGTAGACACAAGGTTCATCTACGTTCTTGATGAAACCAAACTCTTTGATTGCATCATCAAAACGAAGATTCCAACTCCGAGAAGCTTGCTTCAATCCATAAATGGATCATTGTAGCTTGCATATCTTTCCAGCATCCCTTGGATCGACAAAACCCTCGGGTTGTGTCATGTACACATCCTCAAGTAAATTTCCATTAAGGAAATCTGTTTTGACATCCATCTGCCAGATTTCATAATCATGAAATGCAGCTATAGCAAGTAAGATCCTAATGGATTTAACCATGACAACTGGCGAAAAAGTTTCATTATAGTCAATACCATGAATTTGTTTGAAACCTTTAGCAACCAGTCGTCATTTAAAGGTTTGTACATTACCATCCATGTCGGTCTTTTTCTTGAAAATCCATTTCCACCATATGGGTCTTACCCCTTCAGGTGGGTCAACCAAAGTCCATACTTGGTTTACATACATGGATTCCATCTCAGATTTCATGGCCTCTTGCCATTTCTCAGAATCAGGGCCCATTATAGCATCTTGATAGGATGACGACTCATCCTCATCAATGAGTAGTAAGTCACCTTGTTGAGTCACAAGAAATCCATATCTCTGTGGCTCCCGGTGTACTCTTACTGACCTACGCTGGGCTTGTGTCTCTTGAGCAGGTATTTCATCCACAACAACTCGTGGTGTCTGCTCTGTTTCCATCTCAATATCATGTTCAGTGTTTTCTTGTGGTTGTACTTCACTAAGTTATATTTGTCTCCCACTGGTTCTTCTAGAAATAGATTTTCTTTCAAGAAAGACACATGTCCGAGCAACAACCATTTTGTCCTCGGTGGGATAATAGAAATAGTATCCTTTTGCTTCCTTAGGATACCCCACAAATAAACACTTATCAGATTTGTGTCCAAGTTTATTGCAGGTGTGACGTCTCACGTAAGCCTCACAGCCACAAATCTTCATAAAAGACATACTAGGACGCTTCTTAGTCCATATCTCATATGGTATCTTTTCAACTGATTTAGATGGAACACGGTTCAGTATAAATATTGATGTTTCTAAAGCATGTCCCCAAAAGGAAATCGGAAGATCTGCATGACTCATCATAGATCGAACCATGTCCAACAAAGTTTTCATCCTTTCAGATACGCCATTCCATTGTGGAGTATACAGAGGTGTGAGTTGTGAGACTATCCCACACTCCTTTAGATAGTCATGAAACTCTTGGTTTAAGTATTCACCTCCTCGATCTGATCGAAGGATTCTTTTGATACTTTTGCCAAGCTGGTTTTGTACTTCATTCTTGAAATCCTTGAACTTTTCAAAGGTTTCATGTTTATGTTTCATTAGGTACACATACACATATCTACTGAAGTCATCAGTAAATGTAATGAAGTATTGAAAACCACCTCTAGCTTGTGTGCTTATTGGGCCACATACATCACTATGTATGAGACTCAATAAATCACTTGCCCTTTCAACATGTCCCTTGAAATGGGCTTTAGTCATCTTGCCCATTAAACAAGATTAACATGTTTCATATGATTCAAAATCAAATGAATCTAAAGCTCCATCATTATGAAGTTTTGATATGCGATTCTCGTTTATATGGCCCAAGCGACAATGTCAGAGATAAGTTGGATTAGAATCATTATTCTTAATCCTTTTAGTATTTATGTTATAGACAGGCATATCAAGATTTAAAACATAAAGACCATTAATCAATTGTGCATTAGCATAAAACATCTCATTCAAATAAATGGAGCAACATTTGTCCTTTATAATAAATTAAAAACCAATCTTGTCCAGACAAGAAATTGAAATTATGTTACTAGTAATCGACGGCACAAAGTAACAATCTTGTAAATCTAAAATCACGCCAGAAGGCAAAGTTAATGAATAATCTCATATAGCTAATGCAGCAACTCTTGCTCCATTTCCCACTCGGAGGTCAACTTCGCCTTTAGCCAAAACTCTACTCCTTTTGAGATCCTGCACATTAACACAAATGTGAGAACCACATCCAGTATCTAATACCCATGATAAAGAAGTAGATAAATTGACTTCTATAACAAAAATACATAAAGTAGAAGTCACACTTCCCTTCGTCTTCTTAAGATCTTCCAGGTATAACTTGCAGTTTCTCTTCCAATGTCCAGTCTCACAGCAATGGAAGCAATTTCCTTCCTTAGACACTCCTCCCTTAGGCTTAAGTGCAGTAGCATTAGGCTTAGGTTTGACAAAGACTTCTTGTTCCTTTTAATGCCTTTTGCTTTAGCCTTTCCCTTGCCCTTATTCACAATAAAAACATTTGTGGGCTTAGACTTCTTTGAGTTGGCTTCGTAAGTTCTCAACATACCAAGCAACTGTGGTGGAGTCTTCTCAATTTCAATCATATTGTAATTCAAAACAAATTGATTGTAGCTATCAGGCAACGATTGCAAGATCACGTCAGTAACGTTGTTTGATGCCATGGATATCTACAATATAAATATGCAAAATAAGTTTAAGATTTTAATCATTTAATGAGGTCTTATATTAAATGATACTTCCACTATTTAGTTAAAAACATCAACCCTCAAAAACAATTAGTGGGCCAAGATCCGTATTTCACCTAACCTTGAGTTAGCTTTGGCTAATCACCCAAGACTCGGTTATTTAGGTAGACAACGCTTTGTCAATTACATCACATGTAACTCTTGGATGGTTGGCGAACAACACTTTGTTCTAGTTCATCTAATGAATTATTACACAACCTCATGCCTCTAGGTTCCCAATCCTATTGAGATAACGCTAGTTAAGTCGAACCCAATTTAAAAGAACACGGATATCACTTTTATCCTATCGCGCCTTACTAAGATTGTCACGATACTTTGCTTTGGCAAACACACACATGTTCAATCGAAGTCTTGACGAGTACTTTTAATTGGAAGGCATCTTGATTGACTTAATATTATTAGAGGGATTTAAAGATCTCATAATTTTATTAATATTGAAAATATGTCTGGTACATATACATATATACATATCTACATATATGTATATCAATTATCAATATTAAATAAAATGATAAACATGCATCACATACATCAACATAAAATAAACGTGACATGGTTATAGCCCCAACTACTGATTTTCTCAAGCCAATGAGAAAATCTAAAAGGTCAACCTAATGGTAACTTCTCCAAGCACTGATAAGTGTCATTTTTACACTTATATTTGCATATATTCTTGCGATTTTTATAGTGATTCTTGGAAGATTTTATACTTTTGGTTGTGTTTTGTTATATTTCCAGGAATCCAGTAGAAGTGCAGTAATACAGGAAAAAATCCCGGTTTATGGACTAGAAGGTGGAACTGTGACAAGACGAGGCAAGCCATGGGAAAATAAGTGAAAAAGATTATAAAAGCTACAGGCGATCGATCGCATGCACCAAGAGATCGATCGCCTAAAGCCAGAATGGTGACGGAAATTTGAAGCGATAAGCGATCGATCGCAACAAACCAAGCGAGCGATCGCCTCGGGGCAGAACACATAGGCGATCGATCACCTATCACAAGAGACCGATCGCCGAGGAGAAAAAGTTGAAGGCGATCGATTGCCACATACGAAGAGATTGATCGCATGCAGAGTCCCAAACTTACAAAATTCCTTAATTAAGTTTTGGGCTATTTTTGGTACCAGACTTCTTGGGCTCGTGAAGGAGCATATAAATTGGAGTTTTTAGGTCAAATGGAGGTTTTTTCAGCTCTGAAGAGGCAGCCTACCATTGGAAGAGAAATCACATTCAAGACGATTCAAAGCAACGCAGCTAGAGACGGAAACATCGGATCGACGCACGATTTCACATCGAGTGTTTATTAGTATTTCTGAACCTTAATTTAGTTTTATTTTCGGTTTTCAATGTTTATAATGTTGTTAGATGTTAGTAAACGTTGTTTTTCCGTTAATATGCTAGGCTAAGTTTGTATATCAAGACATAGGGGATCCCATGTTTGAACCTTGAGTTAATTAATGGTTTTGATTTGATTTCTATGATCTTTGCGCATAATTTATGTTTTTAATGCTTGTAAAAGATTTTGCATGATATTGGTAATCGTAATTGAATTGACCATAGGAGATTATGATACGACGTAGTAAATTAGGCCGTGGGTTTTAGGTTGAGACGGACCAAGTAAAATCTAGCACACATGTGATAGCAATAGATTTACCAAAATCGAAGGCTAGTAGTTTTCACAAAGCGTTTTTCGCTATTAATCATTCAATAAAGACACAGGAGTGGTTTGTAGATTGATGCTAGACTTGTTATAACCGGACCAAGGTATAACAAATGGAATAGTAAAACTCGTCACCCAAGAACATAGAATTTTGAATCTTAATTAATAGAAAACTTTTGGGGGACTACATGGGTGAACCGACATCTTGATATTTATCTCTACTGTTTAATATCTTAATTCTTTATGGTGTGGTTGAATCTTGGAGTTGAGTAAATTAGTTAATCTTTCAAACAATTTCGTAGGTTAAATATAGAACGCTAGCTAAATTTGGTAATTACTACTAGTACTCGTGGGTTTGACACTCGTACTTTTAATTTCATTATACTAAAACTTGACACCGTGCACTTGCAGTAATTAGTCGTTACACTGAAATTTTCTGTTTAAAACAAAAGCGATCAAGTTTTTGGCGCCGTTAACGGGGACTAGTTTAAGTAATATCATAGGAGATTAGTTGACTATAATTTAGCCATAATTTTTTATTTTTACTTTTATTACGGTTTACACGATTTCACTACTGTTATTCCTTCGTTGTGTTGAATTTTGCAGGGAGTTGTCTTGTAGTGCATGCTACGAAGTGAAAGACCTATACTAGAGCCACTTGACTTAGAGATTGAACGAACTTGCAGAAGTCTTCGGAAAGAAACTATAGAGGCTGAGAATAATCGAGGGAATGGTGAACAACACAATGATGAAGTGCCAATTACAAGATCCATGATGGACTATGCACAACCATCTTTTCAAGGCACCATGTCTAGCATCACTAGACCAAGGATTCAGGCTAATAACTTTGAGATCAAGCCTGCCATAATTCAGATGATTCAACATTCTGTGCAATTCGGAGGATCGCCTACTGATGATCCTAATGCTCATATCTCTAACTTTTTGGAGATATGCGACACATTCAAGCACAATGGCGTCACTGACAACGCCATCAGGTTACGACTCTTTCCCTTTTCTTTAAACGATAAAGCTAAGAGCTGGTTGAATTCATTGCCTGCAGGGTCGATCACTACTTGGGAGGGGATGGCTCAAGCCTTCCTATCAAATACTTTTGATAGGGTTGAATATTACGCGTTTTTAGGCTATGATATGTATATGTTTTGGTGTTGATTCTTGGATTATTTTACGGTTTATGGTATATATTTCTATATTTCAGGAATCAATGTTGAAATGCATAAAAGTAGAAGAAATGAACCAAAAATGATGAAAGAATGAATAAAGTTGAAGAAAAGAGGAAAAAACCAGAATCCAAGACACATGTTGCTCCTTTCTCCTCAAATTACTATATGTTCGAGCCATGTTTTGGAAATGTGGTCCATATAAAAGTTGTAGAACTTTCTCTTATCTTCGCGTGGACAGCTGATTCATCAAATTTGGAGTTCATATGAGAAAGTTATGGAAAAATACGAAACTCGCCAGAAGCTGAAAAAAGGCGAAGAAACATCATTGAATTAATTCAACAGGCGTAATTATGCCTACTTTGAGGCGTAACTACGCCTAGCCCACGGCTTTTGAAAATTTAAGTGGCGTAATTACGCCACTTTGGAGGCGTAATTACGCCTATCACGCAGGAAGCCAGATTTGTTGACACATCGACAGGCGTAACTACGCCACTTCAGAGGCGTCATTACGCCTGATGAATTTTGGAAATTTTGGACTGCTTTCCTTATTTGATGCACGGGATTTTTAAAAGGCAGGAAGGAGACCTACTCAAGAAGATTTGAACCTAGGGAATAGCCTCCATCATTATTCCACACCATACACACGTCCAACCTTTCTTCACCTTCATCCACCATCACCACAACCCTTTTTTCCTTCAAAAACCACACGTAAAAACCTCCACCATAACCTCCATCTTTCTTCCATATATCACCATCACCAACCTTCATCAACCCTTCATCCTAGGATTTGGAACAACCCAACAAGGTGATAAAAAGAGACGATCGAGAAGGAAGCGAGAGAGGGAGCAAGGATCTACGAACGAAGTCGACATTGGGAGTTTATTCTTGTCTTTTAATATTAGTTTTGATTTGTTTTGATATACTATGTTGAACTAATTTATTTATCGAGGCTAGGCGAATCCTTTGTCAAGAACCTATGATTTGATGATTTATTTGATTGAATTCCTTTAATTCTTTGTGTATAATTTATTGATCTTCATGCTTTTGAGGGGTTGATCACCCTTGAATGATTGTTATATTGCGATTGAATTGACCATAGGATATTGCAATACGATAGAGTAAATTATACCGTGGGTTTTAGGTTGAGACGGACCAAGTAAAATCTAGCACACGTGTGATAGCAATAGATTTACCAAAATCGAAGGCTAGTAGTTTTCATAGATCTTTATTCGATATTAATTGTTCAATAAGGACACGGGAGTGCTTTACTGCAACATTAATATTAGACTTGTTATAACTGGACCAAAGTATAACGAATGCATTCGGAGAACTCGTCACCTTAGAAATATTTGGATATTCAATCGAGAATTGTAGGGGATTGCATTGGTGAGCCAAAGTCTCGATAATCTTCTCTAGTGGATTTTTCTCGTTTACTTTTATTGACTTGGTTGGATTAGTAGTTAATTTAATTAATTAGTAGTTTAATTATTAATTCAATTTCGTAGGTTAAATATAGTTAAAAGCGTCTTATTTGGTACTTGCTTGTTAGTCCCTGTGGGTTCGACAATCCGTATTCTTCCTATCTATACTAAAACTTGACACCGTGCACTTGCGGTCTAAAATCGCTAGATTGGAAATAATTGTTTAAAATAAAAGCGATCAACTTTCCCCCTTCCAAGACAGCTAAAATACACAATGATATCACCACATTCATGCAACATGATCCGGAGACACTATACGAAGCTTGGGAGCGCTTCAGAGATCTACTTCGAAGATGCCCACATCATGGCCTTCCGATTTGGCTTCAGGTACAGACATTTTACAATGGTTTATTTTTTGCTAATAGATCCATGATCGATGCAGCAGCAGGAGGTACATTATGAGAAAGTCACCTGAGGAAGCTTATACACTCTTGGAAGAGATGGCATCCAACAGTTACCAGTGGCAGTCCGAAAGGAATGTGCCCAAGAGACCGATTGGGTGCATCAACTTGATGAGGTAACAGCAATAAAAGCTCAATTGGAGGCGTTGAATAAGAAAATGGATGGCTTGAGCATGACAGCGACGCAAGCTCAAGTGGTCATATGTGATTTGTGTGGAAGCAACCATTAGAGCACGGAATACCAGGCAGGTAATCCTTTTGTGCAATCTACTGAAAATGCTAACTTTGTAGGAAACATGCCACAACAGGGTAATTCTTACTCCAACAACAATAACCAACCGTGGAGGAATAATCCAAACTTCTCTTGGTCCGACCAAAAGAATGTTTTGAACCCCCAACCACAACCGGGTTACCAACCAAAGCCGAGCATGGAGGAATTACTTGTCAAGTTTATATCATCTACTGAGACCAGGATGAAAAACCAAGATGCATCTATCAAGAATTTGGAAACTCAAGTCGGACAATTGGCAACCATCTTGATTCTTCGTTGATTCTTGATTCTTCCGCGCTTCTTCGTTGATTCTTGATTCTTCCTCGCTTCTTTCTCGAGCGTGCTCCTTGATTCTCTTGTTGGCTTGTTCCAATTCCTAGGATGAAGTGGTGATGGTGGATGAAGGTGATATGGAGTATGGAGGTGTGGAGGCTATTCCTAGGTTACAAAGTCTGATTTTGGTTGTTATTTTCGTGTATATATATCAAGGAATAAGAATCAAGGACTTCCCTCTTGGACCCAAACTCTATAAGGAATTTATTTTTCAGAAAATTCCTTTGGCCGATCGATCGAGACTGACTGCTCGATGCCAGCACCGATCAATCGAGAGTTGGGTCTCGATCGATCGGCCCTTTATATTTTTTTTTTATTTTCTTTTGATTTTTTCTTCATTTCCCGGATTTGACGTGTTCACTCGGTTTGATCCTTTTTCATCATTTTTGGCTCATTTCCTCTACTTTTATGCATTCCAACATTGATTCCTGAAATATAGAAATATATACCATAAACCGTAAAATAATCCAAGAATCAACACGAAAACATATACATATCATAGCATAAAAACGCATAATATTCAACCCTATCAACTCCCCCAAACTTATCACTTAATCGTCCTCGATTAAGCATTAAAATCATAAGGTAGAGTTCATTCTTGATATTTGAAACAATTATTTCATGACTTGCTTATTCTCAGAAATCTCATGCACATATACAGAAGTTGACAAGACATGTTTTCTCCTAATTCAAGCAACACATCTCAAAATCGGAACGTGTGTGTGTGCTATAGTCAATCTCAAGTTTCATGCACATATTCAAGATCAAATCATGTTAATCAACTCGAAGTCGAGATTATCATCAAGCATCACTTAGGCCTATTTTCAAACAACTTCTCCACTAATGATAGTTACTCCCTAGACTTGGATCAAAAGGACTTTTTAAGCTTGTAATGTAAGGCCTTTGGTGTTGGCTTCAAAGAAAAGATAGGGTAACACAAAGAAGAGAGTATAATCATGGAAAGTTCAAATTTTTAGCACAAGTTTGAGCTTCTCTTCTTTTTCTTTTATAGCCTTGGCCACTTTGGGTCTTATGTTGTCTTTTTTTTTTTTCTCAAGGCTTTATCTATCTTTTTCTTTTCTCATTCTTCAATTTTTTTCAACAATTAGCTCATCAAAATATAGCAAATTATGTGCATCTAATGAGAACCATTATACTCCCTTTAGGTAAAGATAATTCTTTCAATTTAGGCTCATAAAGGTGGGTATAATGAGTTTGCCAAAGAATGTTGAATGGGGTCTAATTATATGTGATGCATATACCATTCTTTTTCAATAAAGCTCAAATGGGACACTATGGATTGATATAGACTAGGTAAGCTTGAAAGGCTCATACGGTCCAAATATCGCCTAGATCATTTCCAAGTCAAGTTTGTAACTATAAAATTTCGCCTCAAAGTGTCATCATCAAATAAGTTCTAAGGTACTCTAAGATGCTCAAGACAAATCATTAAGTTCACAACAATTATCACTATTCAACATGCAATCCACAAGATCATGACTCATTGTGCTCAATATATTCCTCATTCTTGACATGCTAACTCAAATTAGGATATTCATGTACAAGTCCAATCAAAATCAAGTTCATATGCATAGTGAGATCAAAATCTTCATTAAATAGTCACTACTATAATTCATTCTTTCCTCAAGTTTGAACTCATAAAAAAAAAATTAGCTCATAATAATCGGACGATTCAAGTGTCATTTAAGCACACAACATGTGGTTAAAACAAGTAAAACATGCAAGCCACTCCCCCAAACTTAAATCAAACATTGCCCTCAATGTTCAAATGAATCAAAAGGGAAAAAGTAAACTCCCCTGATCAAGACGCTTGCATGAGGGTTGAGGAAGATTTGCTTTTGAAAATTCCACTGTTGTAGAGGTTCATTGCTCCAACTGAGTACCTAGCAAAAGCAGATAGCAAATGGTAAAATATTCGACTCGAGAGATAAACAAAACTAAAAACAAAAACTGAAAATCAAATAACAAAACTAAATAACAAAGGGATACGTTTGGGTTGCCTCCCAAGAAGCGCTGATTTCTAGTCTTCGGCTTGACCATCAGAAGTAACCATCAAAGAGCGGATGCCGCCCATAGTAAGTATCGTATGATACCACTAATGGGTCTTCATTCAGTATGCCCTCAAGATTGGCAAAATTGTAACAGTGTAAGCTCGTCGCTCCAACAACATTCATCTTAAAGTGGCAGGAATGGGAGAATGATTCTTGACTTGGCTTCATATCTTGGAGGATGTAGTGCGGTGAAGTTGGCATCGATGGAAAATACGGATCCACATATGGCATAGAACATGTCTCCATCAATGGGCTCAAATCTGAATCTTCGAAAGCTTCTTCCTTCTCCAACATCACATTCGACTCATCTTCACATGGGAACTTCTCGGATGACATCTCTGAAGTAGTCTCAATCTCTTGAAGAGGCTCAAGTTCCCTTGACTCTTCCACACTAGAAGGATCACTCCCCCAAACTTGGTTGGTTGAGTGATCGTCATCGTATAACCAAACTCGATTCGTCGCCTCTTGATCTGTAGCCCTCATCTCTTCCTCTTGGCAACTAGTTGAAATTGTTTCCATGAGGACCGCCATTTGCTGCTCCAGGTGACGCATAGAGCTGGTTTGGCACTCCAAACTGTTCTCAGTTGATGCCATGAATTTTATTAAGGTATCCTCTAACTGAGTTGTGACGTTTGCAGAACTATCTCTCCTCTCTTTGTGATGTTCAAATGGTTGTGGCGTATCAATAGGGTAGTTAGCTCCGGTGGGTATTGGTGACTCCAACCTTGTAGTGAAGGATCACAATGACAGTGATGATTGAAGTTCGTCATATCATTGAACAGGTGAACCACACTGTCCTCATCTCTATCAACCAGGGGACTCCCAGTCACCAGTGCTCCGCTCAATACCCATTCTCGTGTCTGTACATCCAGCCCTTCGAAGAAATATTGCAAGAGAGTATAGTTTGAAAAGTTGTGATACCGGAATGTGTTGGTCAATTCATTGAATCTCTCCCAAACAGCGTAGAATGGCTCAGAACGTTGTTAGGCAAAGCTTGTGAAGGCTTGTTGATGTAGCATCTCCAAGTACCTCACAAGACAAACAAAACAAAACAAAATAAATATATATAATTTTTTTTTTCGAAATATATAAACAAAAATGGTTAAATTACAGTTAAAGAATCTAGTATGATATTACTAAAGTTATTCCCCGGCAACGGCGCCAAAAACTTGATCGCTTTTATTTTAAACAATTAATTCCAATCTAGCGATTTTAGACCGCAAGTGCACGGTGTCAAGTTTTAGTATAGATAGGAAGAATACGGATTGTCGTACCCACATGGACTAACAAGCAAGTACCAAATAAGATTTCTTTTAACTATATTTAACCTACGATAATTAATTAATAATTACACTACTATAATCCAACCAAAATAATCGACGATCACGAGAAAAGTCCACAAGAAAGAATTATCAAGACAAATATTCACCTAACCCAACTCTTACAATTCTTTTCTTCATACATCTCTAAGGTGACGGGTTTTTCGAATTTATTCAATATACTCTCTCGAGCTATATTAAGTCTAACATCAAATTGCAACTAGTAACTCTCGTTCACGTAATTAACAATTTAATATTGAATGTGCTTTATGAAAACCACTAACTTTAGATTAAACAACCCAAAGCTATCACTCGTATGTGATTTTATCTCTCGATCTCAATCTTTAACACACGGCATGAATTATTATATAGTATTATAATTTCATCTCTCGATCTCAATTATAATAAAATACCATTCAAAGGTGACCAATCCTTCAAAAGCATTAAAAACAATAACACATGCTCAAGAAGATGTATGAATTCAATCTTAACATCAATAGGAAAAACTATGTTATTGATATCTCTCAATCATCAAAAACACATTAAATCCAATAATAATTCAAAACAATAATAGAAAAGTAAAAGCAAACTCCCAAGTCGACTTCTTCATTGATTATTGATCCTTCCTCGCTTCTTTCTCGATCGGGGTCCTTGATTCTCTTGTTGGCTTGTTCCAATTCCTAGGATGAAGTGGTGATGGTGGATGAAGATGATATGGAGTATGGAGGTGTGGATGCTATTCCTAGGTTACAAAGTCTGATTTTTGTTGTTATTTTCGTGTATATATATCAAGGAATAAGAATCAAGGACTTCCCTCTTGGGCCCAAACTCTATAAGAAATTTATTTTTCAGAAAATTCCTTTGGCCGATCGATCGAGACTAACAGCTCGATCGATCGCCAATGTTCTGCCAGCACCGATCGATCGAGAGTTGGGTCTCGATCGATCAGCCCTTTATATTTTTTTTTCTTTTGATTTTTTCTTCCTTTCCCGGATTTGACGTGTTCGCTCGGTTTGGTCCTTTTTCATCATTTTTGGCTCATTTCCTCTACTTTTATGCATTTCAACATTGGTTCCTGAAATATAGAAATATATACCATAAACCGTAAAATAATCCAAGAATCAACATGAAAACATATACATACCATAGCATAAAAACGCATAATATTCAACCCTATCAACCGTGCAACAAGGGTAAGTCCATTGGAGCCACTATACCGATCTCACCATAAGAAAAGGTACACATTCCTCTCCCATTCCCTGAAGCAATTAATAGGGCAAAGGTTGATTCAACTTTGCCAAATTTTTAGACATGCTTAAGAATTTGCATATCGATATACCGTTTATTGATGCATTACGAGAAATGCCTAATTATGCCAAATTCTTAAAGAAAATGTTGTCTAAGAAGCAGAAATTGGGAGAGCACGAGACTGTCTTTTTTAACTGAGGAATGTAGTGCTATGGTGCAAAAGAAATCGATCACGAAGTTAAAAGATCAAGGGAGTTTCTCTATTCCTTGCACTGTTGGGCCTATTTCTTCTATTAAATCATTATGTGATTTGGGTGCTAGTGTGAATTTGATGCCTTTGTCGATTTTTAGGAGACTTGGATTGGGAGAGCCGAAGCCCACAATGGTAGTGTTGCAAATGGCGGACAAGTCTATCACCTACCCACTAGGAATCATTGAAGATGTGCCAGTAAAGATAGATCAATTCACCTTCCCGGTGGATTTCCTTGTGCTGGATATGGAGGGGGATGTGAGAATGCCATTGATCTTGGGACGCCCATTCTTGGCTACTGGAAGAGCCATCATTGATGTTGAAGAAGGGAAGTTGATCCTCTGAGTAGGAGAGGATCGGGTTACATTCAATATGTTCAAATCTTCAACACACGCACACAACGAGCATGATTATCTAAAAGTTAACATGATTGACACTTTGCTTGTTGATGTGGTGCAAGGTACTAATGAGGCAGATGTGGAGCCCGAGTTAGAGCCTAAAGACGGCATGAACTATGACATGGTAAAGTCAAAAAAGGCTAAGAAGCTCAATGAGAAAAGGGCATTCATGAAGGGAGAGACAGTGCAATTGCATAAAGCACCACCACCTCGCATTTTTCAAAGCAAGCGAAAGGCGTCATGGGTTGGACCATTCATGGTAACTACCGTCTATGCTCATGGAGCAATTAAGGTAAGTATCCTAATCTAGGCACTTATGTGGTAAATGATCAGCGGTTAAGACACTGCAATGTGGATGACACTAATCAACATACTCCGAACCGTTAAAGCGATGTTGGTAAGAAGTCCAGTTTGGGACTATAAATCAAGAACTATTTTTTCTTCCTTCTCCTTCGTTTTTGAATTTAGTAGGTAGTTTTCTTGATTTTGGTTTGGTGATTGACTCGTTAATTTGTCTTCTTTTCAGGAAATGGCTTGTTAAAAAAAAAATTTACTGGAGGCAGGCGATCGATTTCTTCCTTTTAGGCGATCGATCGCCTTGTTAAGAAACAAATCGCTCAAAAGTTTCTAGACGTAGGCGATTGGTCGCATCATATGAGGCGATCGATCGCCTTGAACTTAAATTTTTTTAAATAAGCCACTGGAGACAGGCGATCGATCGCTAATATTAGGCGATCGATCGCCTCAGCATAATTTTTTTTAAAAATGGGTACTGGACACAGGTGATCGATAGCATCATATGAGGCGATCGATCGCCTGTCACAATTTTTTGTTTTTAAAAGACTCGATCCACTCACTCTGCACAAATCCACCAAACATCCTCTTCTCAAATCCCTAATTCCCTCATCCCTAAATCCCCAAATCCCCAATTTCCTTCCAAATCTCCCCTCAAATCTTTATCCAAGAGTAAATTCATCTCCTCTCTACTACACTTAGCTAAGTTGTGCCAATTGTTTCTACATATTACAAGCTAGGGTGGACATTCAAGCACAAAGTGGAGATTACTCCAAGCCAAGGACCACACACCATCAATGTTTCGAAATTTAGAGGTAAATTGGCTTGAGATTTCATGGTCATGCTTAATTGCTAAATATTTGGGGAATGTTGGAAGGGATTCAATTTTTTGTTGGTGTGAAAGTTAATATTTGATATTGGTGTAAGAAGCTTGCACTTGTCGATGTTGTTGGGGCTTAGTGGTGCTAAGTGAATTATTGAAAGTTGTGTAAGACAAGTTGGACATTGTTGGAAATTATTGAGGAGTTGATTGTCGTTTCCATACATATCGTATCATGGCACCGAGAAAGAAGCCAAGAGGAGAGGCTTCATCTTCATCCTCCATACGATACGACCCGCTTTGCTAACCATGCCGCATCTGAATTCTATGAAAAATGGCATGCTAGGCCCTTGTTAAGGGAGAGGCGAATGGACATGGACACACCAGATTCGGCCATCCTCCGAGAGGCGGAACGCCATGGGTGGTTGAGCTTTGTGACACCCCTTGCCATGCAGTCATCCCCGTCGTCAAGGAATTCTATGCAAACTTTAAGGTCGCAGTGAACGGACCGTATCTAACTATCCGGCGGAAGAAGTTTCTTTTTGATAGCGAACGAATCAATCGCATATATGAGATGCCGAATATAGGAGACGATGAATACTTTGCTTATGTGCATCACCACATTGACTACAACGAAGTCATTGAGACCATATGTGGGGAAGGGGCGGGATGGATTCTGAATTCGGAGGGGCAGATCAAACATTGCAATAAGACTCAGACATCTGGTTTACATTTATTTCTCATCAAGTCCTTCCATCTACTCACACTGACGTGGTTACCAAGGAGAGAGCGGTGTTGGTTTTCGCTATCATGACGCGCCGCTCGGTGGATATTGGGAGCAAAATCTACTCCTCGATGAAATTAGCGGTGGAAGGCTCTACATCGATTGGTCTACCCTTTTCTTCTTTAGTCACTGAGCTGTGCTGCCAGGAACAGGTACCTTGGGAGTCTCATGAGGAGACAAGTGTGCCATCATCCCTCTTCGCCTTCCTCGATCGCCGCCGGAGCCCGAGTCAGAACCAGGGCCATCACAAGCGGCCGAGCTGCCCGAGTCATCGAGCCGACATGTTCCACGTCGCTATTCTACCATAGCTAACCCAACCACCAATGCTCAACGGTTCCAATCTCTTGAGGAGGAGTTGATGGCTATGAATTTTTGACAGAGATTGATGCAGGGCGAGAATAGACGACTTCAGCTAAACCAAGAGGAGATTTTACAGAATCAGGAGGACATGCGCACAGAAATGAGAGAGTTCATGCGGTTCTCCTATGATTGGCATACAGTTGCGGCTCAAGCTCATCCCCACCTGGTTTTCCCCACGCCACCCACTCTCCAACCATACCTGCCACCCACCGATGACGATGATGATGATGATGATGATGATGATGATGGCAATGCCGATGCGGATGAGGGTGACGACCACTGACGGTTGTCAACACAGGTATTACGTTGTCCTATTATTTATTCTTGTTCACTACATTGAGGACAATGTATTACTTAAGTTTGGGGGAGTAATTGTTGAACTGTGATTTGATATTGAGGAGATGAGAATTGTGTTTTTGCTTATGTTTGAGGTTTGATGGTGTTGATACTGAGTCTTAATATGTTTAATTGTGCGTCTGAACACGTCTACTGCTATGGAATGTATGATTAGCTTGTTATTGTCTGATGAAGAGCATGTAAATTTTGCACTGGTGTAATTGGATTAAAGTAGTGACTCTATGCTATGAGGATATTAGTCTTACTCTACTTATGACTTGAATCTTGATGATTGTAAACATGTTGGTAATATTTTGAGTTGAATTGACATGTTGAAAATGAGGAATAATTTGAGCACATTGAGTCATGAACTTGTTGATTACTTTTAAAGTAGTGACGATATGTGTGAACTTGATGACATGTCTTGAGCATCTTAGAGTAATCATAGAACCCAGTTGATGATGGCACTTTGAGGCGAAATTTTTATAATTATGAACTAGACTTGGGTATGATTTAGGCGATCTTTGGAACGTTTGAGCCTTTCAAGCTTACCTTGTCTATATTTATCCCTAGTGTCCAACTTTGAGCTTGATTGAATAAGAATGGAAATTAGCCACCATTCGACTTTTGTTGATAAACTCATTATACCTATCTTGTTTAGCCAAAAAAATGAAAAAAAATTATCTTCACCCAAGGGAGTATAATGAATCTCATTAGATGCACATAAATGGCTATTTTTGATGAGCTTATTGTGAAAAGAATTTGTGAATGAGAAAAAGGAAAGGATAGAGAAAGCCTTGAAAAACAAAAAATGATTAAATAAGACCCAAAGCGGGCAAGGCTAAAAGAAAAGTAAGAGAAATCCGATATGTGCTGCATAAAAATGAACTTTACATGATATACTCTCTTCTTTGTGCTATTCCTATCTTTTCTTTGTAACCGACACCAAAAGGCCTAACATTATAAGCTTTAAAAGTCCTTTTGATCCCAGTCTAGGAATTGATTACATTAGTGGAGAAGTGCTTGAAAACTAGGTATATGAGATACTCGATGAAAATCTTGATTGTTATTGATTAACACTGTTTTGATCTATGATGATTATATGATATTTGGGATTGACAACAGCACACACACACGTTCCGAATTGGAGACTGTTATTGACTAAAGAGAAAACACTTTGTGTCCAACGATTTGAAGGATTCTTTGTTGCGGTATGAGTAAAAGTTCTGAGATAAACATATGAGCACGAAATGATCCATGTCACTTATCTGTTGTGAATTCACTGTTTTTAATTCTATTCTTGCTCAAGGATGATCAAGAGTTAAGTTTGGGGGAGTTCATAAGTGTCATTTTTACACTTATATTTACATATATTTCTTGCAATTTTTATAGTGATTCTTGGAAGATTTTATACTTTGGTTGTGTTTTGTTATATTTTCAGGAATCCAGTAGAAGTGCAAGAATACAGGAAAAAACCCCGGTTTATGGACTAGAAGGTGGAACTGTGACAAGACGAGGCAAGCCATGGGAAACGAAGTGAAAAAGATTAAAAAGATGATAAAAGCTACAGGCGATCGATTGCATGCACCAAGAGATCGATCGCCTGAAGCCAGAATGGTGACGAAAACTTGAAGCGATAAGCATCGCAACAAACCAAGCGATCGATCGCCTTGGGGCAGAACACATAGGCGATCGATCGCCTATCACAAGAGACCGATCGCCCAGGAGAAAAGGTTGAAGGTGATCGATTGCCACAAACGAAGAGATCGATCGCATGCAGAGTCCCAAACTTAAAAAATTCCTTAATTAAGTTTTGGGCTATTTTTGGTACCAGACTTCTTGGACTCGTGAAGGAGCATATAAATTCGAATTTTTAGGTCGAATGGAGATCTTTCAGCTCTGAAGAGGCAGCCTACCATTGGAAGAGAAATCACCTTCAAGACGATTCAAAGCAACGCAGCTAGAGACGGAAACATCGGATCGACGCACGATTTCACATCGAGTGTTTATTAGTATTTCCGAACCTTAATTTAGTTTTATTTTCGATTTTCAATGTTTATAATGTTGTTAGATGTTATGAAACGTTTTTTTTTCGTTAATATGCTAGGCTAAGTTTGTTTATCAAGACATAGGGGATCCCATGTTTGAACCCTTGAGTTAATTAACGGTTTTGATTTGATTTCTATGATCTTTGCGCATAATTTATGTTTTTAATGCTTGTAAAAGATTAGCTACATTTTGCATGATATTGGTAATCGTAATTGGATTGACCATAGGAGATTACGATACGACGTAGTAAATTAGGCCGTGGGTTTTGGGTTGAGACGAGCCAAGTAAAATCTAGCACATGTGTGATAGCAATAGATTTACCAAAATCGAAGGCTAGTAGTTTTCACAAAGCGTTTTTTCGGTATTAATCATTCAATAAAGACACGGGAGTGGTTTATTGTAGATTGATGCTAGACTTGTTATAACCGGACCAAGGTATAACAAATGAATAGGAAAACTCGTCACCCTAGAAAATAGAATTTTGAATCTTAATTAATAGACAACTTTTGGAGGATTACATGGGTGAACCGACGTCTTGATATTTATCTCTACTGTTTAATATCTTAGATCTTTTGTGGTGTGGTTGAATCTTGGAGTTGAGTAAATTAGTTAATCTTTCAAACAATTTCGTAGGTTAAATATATAACGCTAGTTAAATTTGGCAATTACTACTAGTCCGCGTGGGTTCGGCACTCGTACTTTTAATTTCATTATACTAAAACTTGACACCGTGCACTTGCGGTAATTAGTCGCTACACTGGAATTTTCTGTTTAATACAAAAGCGATCAAGCACCTCTCTGGTCCTTTTGTGAATGGCCTCCTCGTCCAGGCACCATGGCCCAACGGCATTGATCTCCATCAACAAACTTTAACTATACTATATAACAATTACATGAGATAGAGAAGTCCTTGAGTTACATTCGAGGGGGAGCATAGGGGAGGGAATACATTCAGAAAAAAATAGAGAAGGCACGACACGCATGCCGTATTAAAATTACAATCATTCACAAAATTCCTATCTAATAGGTCATAGGGCTATAACCATTCATCATGCTCAAACAACACATAAAACATACTAGGACACCATAACAATTAATGAATTAAATTCTACACATTTTAAAATGTAATTCTATGTCCATAAACTGTAATAAAATTTGAAAAGAGAAAAAAAAATTGCACTCTCGGACACCGCCCAGCCATGTCGGTCGCCCGCCCAGCCAAGTCGGTCCCCAGCCTGGACATGGGCGGTCCCCCACCCTGCCTTGGGGGGTCACCCTCCTTGCCTTGGACGGTCACCCGCCCATGCGTTGGCGCGTTCGCCCACCTTGCGATCTCTGTCCGCCCAACTTTTGAGCTACGATCACCTGCCTTGCTTGCTACGTTTGCCCGACTATCGAGCTACGTTCACCCTCCTTGCTAGAGTCAGTCGCGCGCACACATATGTATCTTATACATAATTAATATATCATATATATTTTACGATTCTTTCCACACACATATCTCATATGTTGATTATAACATATCTAATATGTATTACAGTTTCGATTAGCATGTAGCAATAACTCAAAGCATGATAAAACAATATCACTGATATGAGCTTCGTACATGGCTCTGATACCACTGTAAGGAATCCAACAAGCATATACGCAGTGGAATAAAAAATTTGGATTCCCAACTGAGGACCTATACGGTTGTTCATATCGGGTGTATCGAATTATACCTTTGACGCGTGTTTGATGCAGAAACCTCAAAGCTGGACTTCCACGAGTCACGATCAAAGCTATGCAACTTTGCCTCTACGGTATCCACGATCAAATCGAAAAGGGATGTTGAAGAACAAATTGCTAGACTTAATCTTCAACAGGGAAAAGGAACGAACGAAAAGAGACGAAAGGAGGTGACAGCAGCGCCTCACTGATCGTCTGCTAGGGTTTTCCGTTAATCACTGTTAACCTCATACGTAACCTAATATGCATGTATATATATATAGATATAATATTAGGCGGCTATTTTAATGGGTTTTCGAAAAACCCTATGGCCCATATCAATATTATATCAGTCTATGTATATCCAGCATATTTAATATATATACCTTTATATATATAATTGGCCCCCTTTAATTAATGTTTAGGACTCTTCCTAATAAACTTAATTCATCCAGTGAATTAAACTCCCTTTATCAATTTAATCTTTTGTGCGACCCGTTAGGATCTTGCAATGTTGGCAGTGATATAAAATCTAATTTTATGTCACAAGCAATGAGCGGTATCTAGCAACACATCAAGGCTACCCAAGTTACAAGAATGTCATTGACTCGACATAACCTATGGCATGTGATAATATTCACCATGTAACTTAATCCTTTTGCCTATGTGTTTAGATTAAACACTAGTCATGGAATAGTCATACTCGTATAGTTCAATCTTTTTATTTCTTGATCCCTTAGTAGACTAGAATAAACGAATAAACTCGATATCACATATCGACTCATTCGAGCATGGTCATGTATTTTAGTCTCACTTGATCAAGGGCCCAAACACTTCTCCTGTTATATTGGAGGGACAAGTCCTATCTTGATCACTCAACATCCCTCTACGTAATTCGTGGTGTATCCAATGATTGTCTTTATAGTTTACCCTGTTACAGGTAACGTTTGACAATATCAAGATACACGACTCCTTATGTTGGGATCTCTGGTGATCTCAAGTCGTAAGGATTACATACATTATTATCACTATGAGAATTGCTTATGACATTCATATAACTATCCATGTAGCATTCTCATGGTGGGTCTGTCCAGTACATTATTCTCTAACATGTACCTCAGGGTGCTTATTGGGCCGGACCAACCGGAACCGGACCGGTCGGTTCCGGTTCTGAACCGAAACCGGTTGGTTCGGTTATAAACCGGAATCCGATCCGGGTTTTACCCGGATCAGATCGGTTCCAGAGATCCGGAACCGCCAATCCGGTGGTTTTGATTCCGGAACCGGTGAAAAATAATAAAAAAAAAATTAAAGCTAATGTTGGCCAACTGCATTGTAGCCGTTGGCCAACGGACTGTCGTTGCTCAACGGCTAAAATAGCCGTTGGGCAACGGCTTCATAAAAAAAAAAAATTAAAAAAAAAATTTGCTTCTATATATACCTCATTTTTCCTCTCCAATTTTCATCTCCAACTCTCTTACTCTTACAATCCTAATCTTGTAATCAATTATCTCGTTTTTTCCATATTTCTACTAATACGATGGCATCTTCTTCTAGTGGTCGTGGTGGTTCCTCAAATCCACCTTTATTCCAAGAAAATTATGATATTTTTGCCGAGTTTGATAATGCTTATGATGTTGAAGAAGAGGAACACGTTGCAGAACCGGCGGCCCCCCCAAAATCCGGCCCCCGGCGGGTCATACGCGACTACTGCCGCTTCGAGTCGCACGAGTAACCGTCCCAAACGAAGCAAGGTATGTGATCATTTTGACGTCGAGACAAAACCAGGTACGAACGAATCTGTTGTTATTTGTAAAATATGTAAAACCACATATAATTATAAAACAGGTGGTTCCGCTGGCGGTACCGGAACTTTTAAGAAACATCTAGTTAAAAAACATAATTTTGATGATGTTACTTTACAAGCATTAGGTAGAGAACCAACCCAACTTCAAATTAATCCTCAGTCTGGCACTAATTTTATATTAACACCGGAAATGAACAAAAGATTTTTCGTTCGTTTTATTGTAAGATGCGAACTTCCCTTTTTGTTTTCTGAAAAAGATGGCTTTATTGAATTTTCTTCTGGTATCCAACCATTTTTAGACATATTTCTAGGCATACTTTGAAAAGAAATATTGTGGATGTGTTTCTTGATTACCGTAAGACTTTAGTTGATCATCTTTCTTCTATTAACTGCAGATTAAGTTTAACTACTAATATTTGGACGAATACCGCACTACTCTCTTTTCTTGTTATTACTGGTCATTGGATTGATGATAACTGGTGTTTGCAGAAAAGAATTTTGTCACTGGATGAATTAAAATCTGCACATACTGGTTCCCAAATTGCTAAATATATTGTTAATGTTTGTAGATTTTATGGAATTGCAGATAAAATTTGTTCGGTTACACTTGACAACGCTTCAAATAATAACGCGGCAATGCGTGAACTTAAAATATATTTACGACCAATGCTTTATGGTGTTTTTTCCCATGTTAGATGTGCATGCCATATAATTAATTTAGCAGTAAAAGATGGTTATGAAGATGCTGAATGTAGTAGCATAGACAAACTTAAAAATTGTTGTCAATGGATATGACAGTCACGCATTAAGCGTGATTGGAAACATACGTGTGCAAGTCAGAACCTTCGGTTTACTCTTTTTCCACCGCCCATTGTAAGTCGATGGACTTCTTTGCACAAAATGTTAGAATCGATGTTACCTTATCAAGATGCTTTAACTTCTTTTTATAACTCTTATCAAATGCCTGAAAGTGATGAAAGTTATTTATTGTCTGATAAGGATTGGTTTTTTGTTAACAATTTAACTGCTTTGTTATCAACCTTTAAAGATGCAACATATCGTTTCTCCGGTGTTTGAAATCCTACTTCTCATTATTTTCTTCCACTTGTATTTAACATGTTTTGTAAATTTATTGAATTTAGAGATGATATTGAGTTGACATCGTTCGTTTATCGTATGGAGTTTAAAAAATATTGGGAACAAATTCCACACGTGCACTGTATATCTACATTGTTAGACCCAAGTCAGGTGTAGGATCTTTCGATACTTTCTTTGAATATTACATTACGTTTTTGGATAAGGATGTTGACGATCAAAAGACGTCAATCATGCATTCTCTCCAAAACTATGTTTGGATTGTACCATAGTGAACAGAGACAGAGCTCATCGGCGCGTGTAGTAGGAGGAGAAGAAGAAGATGCTAGTCATTTACGAAGCGGAGGGATTAATCTGTTGCGGAGCCTTGGAAGAAAGAAGCAGAGAGGAAGTGGAGTGTCATCTACCGCTTCAAATGAGTTGCAGTTCTTCCTGGGTCAAATGTTCAATACAGATGAATATTTTGACGTACTAGAGTGGTGGAAAGCAAACGCAAGATAATATCCAGTCTTAGCCAAAATGGCTAGAGATGTATTTGCAGTCCAAACATCCAGTGTCGCATCAGAGTCGGCATTTTCAACTTATGCTTGGCTCATTGGAGACTTTAGAGTTTCTCTACATGCAGAATCATTGTGCATGCTTACGCTGCTAAGAGATTGGTTCGATGCTGAGAGAAGAAATAAGAGAGAAGGAGGAATCGACGAGTTCCGCAATGAAAGTTCCGAAGAAGAAGAAGAATTGGCCAAGACTATACTTATAAATTATGATGAGTAATGTATTTTTATTATAAATTTCAAATGATGTATCTTTTATGTTGTTTTCCATATTCAATAAATGATGTATTTTTCCTTTACGATTTGGGTTGAAAAAAAAATATTAAAAATATTCGGCTTGGCGATCGATCGCCAAGACCCCGTGGGTTAAAAAAAACAGAAACAATTGGCGATCGATCGCCGAACATGGTGATCGATCGCCAAACCGGTTCCGGTTGGAACCGGTTTACCCTGGACCAATCCGATAATTCGGATCCGGGGTTCCGAACCGGATCGGTTCCATGGCATTTGCCATGGAACGGGAACTGGACCAATCCGGTTCAGAATCGGATTGGTCCGGTTCCACACAAAACGAGCCCGGGACCGGTCTGATCCGGTCCGATCCGGCCCGTGAACACCCTGACATGTATCCATGTGTTGATTTGATATCTCATATCCATGAATAATTCATCAATCAATACATACTAGTCTCAATGCATTATCATTATCCTAATTCATGATAATACTTGACTAGGGACAATCTTTAAGAATAATACAATATTATTCTAAGGATATTAACATATATATATATATATATTAATATTACACAGACATTTGAATAATATATAATAATGAATTGTCTTTAATAAAAGCATATTACATTGTATGCCAAAATCAATCATCTAATGAGTTGTCTTAGGACATATCCCAACAAGATCCCATATGGCTATGGCGTGTACAAGGAGTATTATCTAAATTTACAGTTTTATATTCTGTAAATTATTAATCATGCATTCGATGATATTGAAATTATGATGTTGGTATGCTCACCCCATGTGGGGGCTGTTTCTATTGAAACATGTAGAACATGTACAATATTGGCTCTGGAAAGGAGTTCGAGCTGTGGAATGGGAATGCTTACAGGACTGAGGTATCAATGTTGGTATCGATAATGAGGCTTATGCGTGTAGATACTACTAGAAGCTCGTGTGTGAGCAATTTGACTATGTGTATATGGCATGTATACAATTGAGACTTATCTTTTCAATTACGTATTGCCTACAATTATCTGATAATATAATTACATGATGAATCGAGAATATGATTGGTGCAATTGTGAAGTGTATACTTATGCTAGTTGAGTTGTGCTGGGGAATTGGATGTTAAGAGGATTTAAGTCGAAAATTTTATAGACGATATGCCAGTGTTATTGAAGCATGAAATGAGAATTCCCTAATGCTATGAATGTATGCACTAATATAGATGACAAATGCACTAATCACGAGATTAGGACGTTATTACATGGAGGGTTTTGTTCGGAATTTGGAACAGACAGAATGTGTGTTGTCCATTAAAATATTTCAATGACGCGCGGATTTTTTGTTTCGACACTATTAGTAAGTGGGATTCAAATTTTGAAAACAAAATTTTATTAGTAGGGGAGAATTGTAATGCTTGGAATTTAATTATCTTAACTAAAGCGAGTTAATATGATAATTAAGTGATAATTATGTGTCAGGATCGATTCCGGGGGTGGGTTGCCATTCTACACCCGAGTTCAAACAACTTGAGCTTCAATAGCTCGTGTTCTTGAAATAATTGCACCGAGAGACTATATCGAGTTCGGTTACAAAACCGAGCGGAAGACACTCGACATAACCCGCTCTATAACCGATTAAACATTTGAAAGTCATTTTAAAGATATGCAATTAAATTAAATAAACAAGCATTTGTTTATGGAAGTTCGAAGGTGGTGTAATCCTTCTACGTCTCCCCTTCTTCCACCGCATGGAAGGATTCCACTAGAAGACTTTGATTTATACAATCCCGTTGTACAAACCCGATCCAGTTGGGAATTCCCCATCCAACTAGAACTCCTAGCAACTCAACTATGTATGTTCTTTAATGTCTCACATACAAAGACCTCTCATCGGTTGTGATAAATCATCAACCATTACAATGATATTCACTCTTCTATTTTAGCTCACAAATACAATGAATAGAGTGAATATATATGGCACAAATGATCTCTAACTAGATCTGATATAGCAAGGTAAGTGGTGCCAAAGGTTTGAGGAGTACTCTTCATTTAGCAACTTTTGTCTTTTAAGTTCCTCAATTGAATCCCAAGTGGGTTTGCTTTGGAAGGCTTGGATTGATCTTCAATCAGCTGTTATTGAGCTTCCAAATCATGTATATATAGCCCTACGTATTGATATATACGTTAGACACAAGAATATGCCCGTTGGAGAAGGTTCTGCACCATTCCCGAGCTTGCAACGGTCATATTCTGGTTTCTGGGCTATTTGTATTTCGGACCGGATTGGCCGGATCAGCTTGGGCAGATCAGTCTGGCGTGATCAGCATGGTAGATCAGTCTGGCAGATCAGCACGGGCAGATCAGTCTGGTCCAGATCAGCAAGGGCAGATCAGTCTGGTCCGGATCAGTATGGGCAGATCAGTCTGGTCCGGATCAGTCTGGACAATCAGCTTGATACAAAAGCAGATTGATAAACTTGCTCTTCAATCTGTTGCTTGTAACTCTTCATTCTTTGATTTCTGGGCAAAGTGATCTATATGAAAGTTGTAGCCATTTCTCTTAGCTTTCCACGGAATCAAGAATCGCTCGATTTCGAGTTTGTATGAGAGAGTTATGCTTGAAATACGAGGCGATGCTCCTGCTGTCTGTTTGCTGGATGCAGCAGCACATGTCGTGACTTGCAGGCGTCGTTTCTCCTTGATAACATTCGAACTAGCCGATCTGTTGTGAAATATGACTTTTAGTATTTTGAGTTGGCTGTTCAACCTCTTTGGATCACGTCATTTCAATATCCGAGCTATGAGATATGATCGAAACAATCCGCTCTGCCAGGATTTAAGACTTGGTCCAACTTGATATTTTCAAGCTACTTCTTTGTAATTCATCAAGCTCTTAATTATGATCTATGAACTGCACACTTGATGAAATATGTTAGCAACACAATAACAAGTTTTGTTAACATCAAAACCAAGATTATTCGGGTTTCCAAAACCCAACAATCTCCCCCTTTTTGATGATCACAAAACTTGAATACAAATATGAACATTAAAGCACAATGTTGCATAACATGAAAAAATCATATTTTTTAAACAACATATTTCTCCCCCTTTTTGTGTGAATCAAAAAGGTAGACAAATAAAATTTACTCCCCCTCAAGGATTGAGATTAAACTCTCCCCCTTAATTTTAAAAGGTTTGAAAATTTGAACAAGTGATGGGCAAATGGGGTAGGCTAAAACAAATTAAACAAAATGCAATGTGCATTAAATTTTTGAACAAAAATAACCTCTTTTGATGATGCATTTAGCATACTTGGCAACAAATTTGAATTTCTTGACAAAACTCAACAATGTCCGTTTCATCTTTCAGCGGTGGCAGCACACTTAGTCCAACTTTACAGAATAAACTGTATCTCCTCGTGAATAATTAGGCAGCAAGACCTATACCGTTACGATCCTCTATGAGTCTAGTTTTCAACGCAAAAAAACGGTTTGTCATTTAGACATCCGAGCAAGAAGTTATGCCAATTTTTCCAAAGTCGCTGCAAGCTGCCAGAAAAACTAAAATGCTTCGAAAATTGTTAGATAAAATCTCAAAATAAAAATTTTAAACTTAAAATGAGTTTAGAACAATTTGAACGAAAATTTGAACATTTAAAATAGATTTTAAAATTATTTTCGTGCAAAATGAATGCAATGAAATTGATTTTTATGCTAAAAGTTTTCATACACCATATTTTGAAAAAATATGCTATGAAAATATTTCATGCTCATGAAAAATTTTGAAAAAGATTTTAAAAGATATCCGCTAAAAAATCGGTTTAAAATGCTTTCTAAGAACAACATGTCTCTGATGCCACTTGTCAGGATCGATTCCGGGGGTGGGTTGGCATTCCACACCCGAGTTCAACCAACTTGAGCTTCAATAGCTCGTGTTCTTGAAATAATTGCACCGAGAGATTATATCGAGTTCGGTTACAAAACCGAGCGGAAGACACTAGACATAACTCGCTCTTTAACCGATTAAACATTTGAAAGTCATTTTAAAGATATGCAATTAAAGTAAATAAACAAGCATTTGTTTATGGAAGTTCGAAGGTGGTGTAATCCTTCTACGTCTCCCCTTCTTCCACCGCATGGAAGGATTCCACTAGAAGACTTTGATTTATACAATCCCGTTGTACAAACCCGATCCAGTTGGGAATTCCCCATCCAACTAGAACTCCTAGCAACTCAACTATGTATGTTCTTTAATGTCTCACATACAAAGACCTCTTATCGGTTGTGATAAATCATCAACCGTTACAATGATATTCACTCTTCTATTTTAGCTCACAAATACAATGAATAGAGTGAATATATATGGCACAAATGATCTCTAACTAGATCTGATATAGCAAGGTAAGTGGTGCCAAAGGTTTGAGGAGTGCTCTTCATTTAACAACTTTTGTCTTTTAAGTTCCTCAATTGAATCCCAAGTGGGTTTGCTTTGGAAGGCTTGGATTGATCTTCAATCAGCTGTTATTGAGATTCCAAATCATGTATATATAGCCCTAAGTATTGATATATACGTTAGACACAAGAATATGCCCGTTGGAGAAGGTTCTGCACCATTCCCGAGCTTGGAACGGTCATATTCTGGTTTCTGGGCTATTTGTATTTCGGACCAGATTGGCCGGATCAGCTTGGGCAGATCAATCTGGCCGGATCAGTATGGTAGATCAGTCTGGCAGATCAGCACAGGCAGATCAGTCTGGTCCAGATCAGCAAGGGCAGATCAGTCTGGTCCGGATCAGCATGGGCAGATCAGTCTGGTCCGGATCAGCATGGACAATCAGCTTGATACAAAAACAGAATGATAAACTTGCTCTTCGATCTGTTGCTTGTAACTCTTCATTCTTTGATTTCTGGGCAAAATGATCTATATGAAAGTTGTAGCCCTTTCTCTTAGCTTTCCACGGAATCAAGAATCGCTCAATTTTGAGTTTGTATGAGAGAGTTATTCGAAATACGAGGCGATGCTCCTGCAGTCTGTTTGCTGGATGCAGCAGCACATGTCTTGACTTGCAGAACCTTTATGGCCATCTTAACGTCCGATTCAGTCTTTTACTTCCAAATATGACTTGTCGATCTTTGTCTTAGCTTTCCAACTCATACTAAATCGTTCCGTTTCGATAACCGAGCTAAGAGTTATGCCCACCAGACTGACAGTTGCTTGCTGAAATAGCTTGCTGTTTCTTCGCGGTACAGCTCGATCTTGCAGGCGTCTTTTCTCCTTGATAACATTCGAACTAGCCGATCTGTTGTGAAATATGACTTTTATTATTTTGAGTTGGCTGTTCAACCTTTTTGGAATCACGCCATTCCGATATCCGAGCTATGAGATATGATCGAAACAATCCGCTCTGCCAGGATTTCAGACTTGGTCCAGCTTGATATTTTCAAGCTAATTCTTTGTAATTCATCAAGCTCTTAATTATGATCTATGAACTGCACACTTGATGAAATATTTTAGCAACACAATAACAAGTTTTTTTAACATCAAAACCAAGATTATTCGGGTTTCCAAAACCCAGCAATCTCCCCCTTTTTGATGATCACAAAACTTGAATACAAATATGAACATTAAAGCGCAATGTTGCATAACATGAAAAAATCATATTTTTTAAACAACATATTTCTCCCCCTTTTTGTGTGAATCAAAAAGGAAGACAAATAAAATTTACTCCCCCTCAAGGATTGAGATTAAACTCTCCCCCTTAATTTTAAAAGGTTTGAAAGTTTGAGCAAGTGAGGGGCAAATGGGGTAGGCTAAAACAAATTAAACAAAATGCAATGTGCATTAAAATTTTTGAACAAAAATAACCTCTTTTGATGATGCATGTAGCATGCTTGGCAACAAATTTGAATTTCTTGACAAAACTCAACAGTGTCCGTTTCATCTTTCAGCGGTGGTAGCACACTTAGTCCAACTTTACAGAATAAACTGTATCTCCTCGTGAATAATTAGGCTGCAAGACCTATGCCGTTACGATCCTCTATGAGTCTAGTTTGCAACGCAAAAAACGGTTTGTCATTTGGACATCCGAGCAAGAAGTTATGCCAATTTTCCCAAAGTCGCTGCAAGCTGCCAGAAAAACTAAAATGCTTCGAAAATTGTTAGATAAAATCTCAAAATAAAAACTTTAAACTTAAAATGAGTTTAGAACAATTTGAACGAAAATTTGAACATTTAAAATAGATTTTAAAATTATTTTCGTGCAAAATGAATGTAATGAAATTGATTTTTATGCTAAAAGTTTTCATACACCATATTTTGAAAAAATATGCTATGAAAATATTTCGTGCTCATGAAAAATTTTGAAAAAGATTCTAAAAGATATCCGCTAAAAATTCGGTTAAAATGCTTTCCAAGAACAACCTGTCTCTGATGCCACTTGTCAGGATCGATTCCGGAGGTGGGTTGCCATTCCACACCCGAGTTCAACCAACTTGAGCTTCAATAGCTCGTGTTCTTGAAATAATTGCACCGAGAGATTATATCGAGTTCGGTTACAAAACCGAGCGGAAGACACTCGACATAACCCGCTCTATAACCGATTAAACATTTGAAAGTCATTTTAAAGATATGCAATTAAAGTAAATAAACAAGCATTTGTTTATGGAAGTTCGAAGGTGGTGTAATCCTTCTACGTCTCCGCTTCTTCCACCGCATTGAAGGATTCCACTAGAAGACTTTGATTTATACAATCCCGTTGTACAAACCCGATCCAGATGAGAATTCCCCATCCAACTATAACTCCTAGCAAAGTATGTTCTTTAATGTCTCACATACAAAGACCTCTCATCGGTTGTGATAAATCGTCAACCGTTACAATGATATTCACTCTTCTATTTTAGCTCACAAATACAATGAATAGAGTGAATATATATGGCACAAATGATCTCTAACTAGATCTGATATAGCAAGGTAAGTGGTGCCAATGGTTTGAGGAGTGCTCTTCATTTAGCAACTTTTGTCTTTTAAGTTCCTCAATTGAATCCCAAGTGGGTTTGCTTTGGAAGGCTTGGATTGATATTCAATCAGCTGTTATCGAGCTTCCAAATCATGTATATATAGCCCTAAGTATTGATATATACGTTAGACACAAGAATATGCCCGTTGGAGAAGGTTCTGCACCATTCCCGAGCTTGCAACAGTCATATTCTGGATTCTGGGCTATTTGTATTTCGGACCGGATTGGCCGGATCAGCTTGGGCAGATCAGTCTGGCCGGATCAGCATGGTATATCAGTCTGGCAGATCAGCACAGGAAGATCAGTCTGGTCCAGATCAGCAAGGGCAGATCAGTCTGGTCCGGATCAGCATGGGCAGATCAGTCTGGTCCGGATCAGTTTGGACAATCAGCTTGATACAAAAACAGATTGATAAACTTTCCCTTTGATCTGTTGCTTGTAACTCTTCATTCTTTGATTTCTGGGCAAAGCGATCAATATTAAAGTTGTAGCCATTTCTCTTAGCTTTCCACGGAATCAAGAATCGCTCGATTTCGAGTTTGTATGAGAGAGTTATGCTCGAAATACAAGGCGATGCTCCTCCTGTCTGTTTTCTGGATGCATCAGCACATGTCGTGACTTGCAGATGCTGTTTGGCCCTCTTAACGTCCGATTCAGTCTTTCACTTCCAAAGATGACTTGTAGATCTTTGTCTTAGCTTTCCAACCCATACTGAATCGTTCCGTTCCGATAACCGAGCTAAGAGTTATGCCCACCAGACTGACAGTTGCTTGCTGAAACAGCTTGCTGTTTCTTCGCGGTACAGCTCGATCTTGCAGGCGTCTTTTCTCCTTGATAACATTCGAACTAGCCGATCTGTTGTGAAATATGACTTTTATTATTTTGAGTTGGTTGTTCAACCTCTATGGAATCACGTCATTTCGATATCCAAGCTATGAGATATGATCGAAACAATCCGCTCTGCCAGGGTTTCAGACTTGGTCCAGCTTGATATTTTGAAGCTACTTCTTTGTAATTCATCAAGCTCTTAATTATGATCTATGAACTGCACACTTGATGAAATATGTTAGCAACACAATAACAAGTTTTGTTAACATCAAAACCAAGATTATTCGGGTTTCCAAAACCCAACAATCTCCCCCTTTTTGATGATCACAAAACTTGAATACAAATATGAACATTAAAGCACAATGTTGCATAACATGAAAAAATCATATTTTTAAACAACATATTTCTCCCCCTTTTTGTGTGAATCAAAAAGGAAGACAAATAAAATTTACTCCCCATCAAGGATTGAGATTAAACTCTCCCCCTTAATTTTAAAAGGTTTGAAAGTTTGAGCAAGTGATGGGCAAATGGGATAGGCTAAAACAAATTAAACAAAATGCATTGTGCATTAAATTTTTGAACAAAAATAACCTCTTTTGATGATGCATGTAGCATACTTGGCAACAAATTTGAATTTCTTGACAAAACTCAACAATGTCCGTTTCATCTTTCAGCGGTGGCAGCACACTTAGTCCAACTTTACAGAATAAACTGTATCTCCTCGTGAATAATTAGGCTGCAAGACCTATACCGTTACGATCCTCTATGAGTTTAGTTTGAAACGCAAAACACGGTTCGTCATTTGGACATCCGAGCAAGAAGTTATGCCAATTTTCCCAAAGTCGCTGCAAGCTGCCAGAAAAACTAAAATGCTTCGAAAATTGTTAGATAAAATCTCAAAATAAAAATTTTAAACTTAAAATGAGTTTAGAACAATTTGGACGAAAATTTGAACATTTAAAATAGATTTTAAAATTATTTTCGTGCAAAATGAATGCAATGAAATTGATTTTTATGCTAATAGTTTTCATACACCATATTTTGAAAAAATATGCTATGAAAATATTTCATGCTCATGAAAAATTTTGAAAAAGATTTTAAAAGATATCCGCTAAAAAATCGGTTAAAATGCTTTCCAAGAACAACCTGTCTCTGATGCCACTTGTCAGGATCGATTCCGGGGGTTGGTTGACATTTCACACCCGAGTTCAACCAACTTGAGCTTCAATAGCTCGTGTTCTTGAAATAATTGCACCGAGAGATTATATCGAGTTCGGTTACAAAACCGAGCGGAAGACACTCGACATAACCCGCTCTATAACCGATTAAACATTTGAAAGTCATTTTAAAGATATGCAATTAAAGTAAATAAACAAGCATTTGTTTATGGAAGTTCGAAGGTGGTGTAATCCTTCTACGTCTCCCCTTCTTCCACCGCATGGAAGGATTCCACTAGAAGACTTTGATTTATACAATCCCTGTGAGACCCCGTTATCTCAATCATAATCTTAGGTGCAATTAAGAGAACTAAACATTCATATGTATAAATCAGAGTAGTAAGTCGTGTTGATTAACCTGAGCTTAAGAGGTTACAGTACCTTAATTTAAAAGGAATTTCACGTATTCCTACAAAAGGGTACTACACTATAGTCTTACTCTACTACATGTAGAAGCTATACAAAAATTCCCTAACATGCTATCCTGTAGCACTCCTTACAGCTCAGCATATCAACCCTGACCTTGGTTCTCCTCATCAAAAGCACCTACAAAGACAACCCCCAAACATATGAGCATATCCTAATTCATATTCAACATAATATGAATGTAAAGCGTAAATGCACAAATCATAAATACAAAGCACTTCCTGTATTTCCAAGCATTTACAACGCCCGTTGGTTGTCCCTGTACCATAACTCATAATAAAACATTATATGAACATATGGTTTCATAAATAAATGTCATGACATATCCTTCCTTCTCAAATCCTTATTTCAATCCTGTGTCACTTATCAATAGTGCATTCAATGCTTCTTACTTTTCCACGTAAGCGGAATTCCTCCTCGCTTCCTATGGAAATCCACGTAAGCGGAATTCTTCCTCGCTTCTTATGGACGTTAGCGTAAGCATTAAATCCTCACTAGGATAACCTTGACTCGTGAAATACACCTCTTATATTTCACACGTGAAATACACCTCTTATATTTCACAACATATATATGCAAAAACGAAGCATATCAACATGTATCATATCATCATGCACTATCTTATGCATATCTTACTTTGCCTTGTGTTAAATAAATAAACACACAATACATGTTACCGTTGGGGTGCCCGTACGTCGCTTACGTACCTTTCCAAAATGTAGTGTGTTGTGGGACTCTATCCCCTGCGCTGTGTAGCTGTATGTGAAGGCTCTACACCAGTGTACAACACAATATTAGATGTCTCATTACAATCCAATATCAAATTTAAAAACAAATTCTACATTTTTAAAAAAAGGCACTACCGATCGATCGGCCCTCATCACCGATCGATCGGTGAACTGTTTGAATTAAGGAAAAAAGCTACGGCTTTTGCCGATCGATCGGTGTTCTTCACCGATCGATCGGTCGATCATATTCAACCCAGATTTTTCAGAATTCCCTAACACCGATAATCATACCCTACAATCTAACATGTAAGTCATACAACATGCCAAGCTCAACATGCTAGCAGTTATAAAACACCACCCTGAGTGTATTCATATCAAATTTACTCCTCAAACATAAGTCCACATGCATAAACGTCGACCATTTATACAAGTACTCGATCAACATTTCCGGAAATAGGGCAACATATTTTATTTCCAGATTTTTGAGTACTTCATTTCATGCTATAAAAACTACCACATATTTCATAAAACATGCTCAAACATGAAATGTCCTGGGCTTTACAAACTACCATGCATGTACTCAAATCGAAGGTTCACCCTAAAACCCATCTAACATGCATAATATCACCTCCTCAAAATCACTCCCAGTCCACATTTCCAGAAAAACAGGGCATACCCCTACCCAGATTTCCGAACACCCTACTTTACATGCTTATTTCCTCAACATAAAACATGTAATACACATAAGGAAAAACACTGAGAGTTACATAATAACACCATGTAAGCATTTAAATCGAAGGTTTTAAGAAACCTAAGCTAACATGCCATTTTCACGCCACCTAAAAACATGTACTTAAACAAGTTTAAAACAAAAACAGAGCATGGTTTCTCACCCTACTTTGCTTCGATTTTTGAAGGACTTCCAGGCGATGAAAAAGGGAAAGCTCCTCAGAATTTTGCTTAGCAAGTGCTGGTGTAGAAATGGGAGAGAAGGACCGAGATTTGGGATGGCTGAGAGTGGTCAAATGATTGAGCCAAGTGGGGTGGGAAGTCAGCCTGTGCACAGTGTGATTGGCATGGGTTGGGGGGGTGGTTGGGTGTTGGGTGGTTTGATGTGTTATGTTTTGGTCCTGGTATTTAACACGATGTATTAAAATATCCTCACATGATATTTATAGTATTTTCTCAATAAAATACTTCAATTCCCATTAACATGCTTTACCAAAACAAACAACACACACCCCAAATAAACATGCCACAACCCCAAAATCCCAACATATATCACATGCACCCTGAAACATATCTCCCCAATAATATTAATTCAATCCCATGAATTAACACTTAAATCATCATAATTTAAATTAAATGATTAAAAACATATAATCATTTCGGGGATATCACAATACTCCCCTACTTATAAGATTTCGTCCCCGAAATCCAACATGCTTACCAACATGAAGTAAAGCAATAAATAACGCATACCAGAAAACAGCTCTGGGTAATGCTGCACCATGTGTCGCTCTGTCTCCCACGTAGCCTCCTCGACACCCCTACGATCCCACTGAACCTTAATCATAGGAATAACTTTGTTCCGAAGCCTGCGGTCTGCTCTATCTAGAATCCTGATAGGCCGCTCCACGTAGGAAACATCGGACTCAATCTGCACCTCTGAAGGCTGCGACACATGTGAAGGATCCGGCTCATACTTCCTTAGCATAGACACATGAAATACATCGTGTATACCAGACAGAGAAGGCGGTAAAGCCAAACGGTACGCCAGCGTACCCACACGCTGTAAGATCTCATACGGCCCCACATATCTCGGGGATAACTTTCCTCGCATCCCAAACCGTACTACGCCTCTGAAAGGCGAGATCTTCAGAAAAACTCTGTCGCCTAACTGAAACTCCAACGGTCTACGCCGTTGATTGGCATATGCTGCCTGCCTGTCCTGAGCTGCCTTCATCTTTCCTTTGATAACCTTAACTTTCTCTTCCATTTCCTGACCCAACTCTGGTCCTCCAACCGACTTACGGTCCATGTCATCCCAACACAAGGGTGACCTACAACGCCTACCATAGAGGGCCTCGAAAGGAGCCATCTGTATACTTCCCTGGTAGCTGTTGTTGTAAGAGAACTCCACCAAGGCTATCGAGTCCTGCCATGAAGTGTTGAACTCTAGCACACAAGCTCTCAACATATCCTCGAGCGTCTGTATCGTACGCTCAGTTTGTCCGTCCGTCTGAGGGTGATAGGCTGTGCTCAGCCTCAACTCTGTACCTAGAGCTGTCTGCAGACCCTCCCAGAAGTGAGATGTGAACCGCGGATCTCGATCGGACACAATCGAAACAGGGATCCCATGCAGTCTCACCACATCTCTGACATATAATTGTGCCATCCTCAAGTGCGTATATGTCATACAGTAGGGAATGAAATGAGTCACTTTAGTCAATCTGTCCACGACTACCCAGATGGCATCAAAACCCGACACAGTCCTCGGTAAATGGGTCACGAAATCCATAGACACGTGCTGCCACTTCCACTCGGGTATCTCCAAACTCTTTAGTTCACCTCCAGGCCTCTGTCTCTCGGCCTTTACCTGTTGACAAATCAAACATCGCTTGACGAACGAAGTAACATCCCGTTTCATTCGCCTCCACCAGAACTGGCTGTATAAATCCTTATACATCTTCTTCCCGCCTGGGTGGATACTCATCCTGCTACAGTGAGCTCGCTGTAATAAACCCTGACGCAACTCGGGTGCATCTGGAACCACCCATCTGTCGCCAAGTCTCAGAGAACCGTCCTCAGCCACTCTGAATCTCGATGGCTGATCTGAATGAACCACTGACATCCATCTCTGAACCTCTGCATCGGTCCCCTGAGCCTTCCTGATGTGATCATAAATAACAGGCTCAGCTAGCAAGGTCAATACCTGTACTGGTGAAGCAGACACATCATAATCAAAACCCAAATGGCAGTAGGAGCCCAACATAGCTGATAGACACATGGCATCCTCTGCTGTGCTCCTCACCTTCCGACTCAAAGCGTCGGCTGTCAGATTTGCTTTCCCGGGATGGTATAGGATTTCACAATCATAATCCTTCAGCAGGTGCATCCATCTCCTCTGCCTCATGTTCAGCTCAGCCTGTGTAAACAAGAACTTCAGGCTCTTGTGATCAGTGAAGATGGTAAATGAGGTATCGTATAAGTAGTGTCGCCATATCTTCAAGGCGAACACTATAGCTGCCAACTCCAGATCATGGACTGGATACCTCGTCTCGTGTGGCTTCAACTGTCTCGAAGCGTAAGCCACTACATGTCTGTCTTGCATCAGTACGCACCCTAAGCCTTGTATCGATGCGTCGGTTCTCCTTGGGAATCACTAGAACTGGTGCAGTAGTCAGTCTGTGCTTCAATTCCCTAAAACTCTGCTCACAAGCATCTGACCAACAAAATGAGACTCCCTTCTGAGTCAGCTGTGTAAGTGGCTTGGCGATCTTTGAGAAACCCTCGACGAAACGTCGATAATAGTCAGCCAGACCAAGAAAACTTCGAATCTCACTGACTGAAGTAGGGGCAGACCAATCCATAACTGCCTCTATCTTCCTCGGGTCTACTGATATCCCCTCTCGTGATATGATATGGCCCAAGAATGCAACACTGCTCAGCCAAAACTCACACTTGCTGAGTTTGGCGTACAACTGATGATCTCTGAGGATCTGGAGCACTATCCTCAGATGATCGGCATGATCCTCCTCACTCCTTGAATAGACCAGGATGTCATCAATGAACACGATCACAAACTGATCGAGGTACTCCTGAAATACTCTGTTCATCAGGCTCATAAATGTAGCAGGGGCATTCGTCACCCCGAATGGCATCACTAAGAACTCGTAGTGTCCATACCGAGTTCAAAAAGCCGTCTTTTGGACATCACCAGCTCTAACCCGTACCTGGTGATAGCCCGACCTCAAGTCTATCTTGGAGTACACCTCTGTACCCTGAAGCTGGTCGAACAGATCATCAATCCTCGGAAGTGGATACCTGTTCTTCATTGTAGCCTTGTTCAGTTGCCTATAGTCAATGCACAGACGCATTGAACCATCCTTCTTTTTCACAAACAAGACTGGTGCACCCCCAAGGCGATACACTGGGACGGATGTATCCCTTGTCGAGGAGCTCCTGTAACTGTACATTCAGCTCTCTCAGCTCTGCCGGTGCCATCCTGTAAGGTGCACGGGAAATAGCAGGAGTCCCCTGCAGTAGCTCAATGGCAAACACAACATCCCTGACAGTCACGTAACAAATGCCATCCTCCACAGTTATTACACCTGTTTCCCCCTGCCTTGCTTCCCTGTGTGGGTCCCCGATTGTTCTGCTTCTGCCCCTGAGACTTCTTCCCACCTAATCTGGAAGATGATGAGGCCCCACGAGCCTTGAACTGATCCCCTCGTGGCCTCAAACTATCAGCAACAGGCCTCGGTGGTGGTACTGAAGGGGGTACATCATTCTTATACGCGCCTACCGCAATCTCCGCCAACTCTGCCCGTGTCAGGGCGTCATCAAATGAGCTGGGGTTATTGGAGATAACCCTATCAAATAGCTCTGGCCTCAATCCTTTCAGAAAGTTCCTCATCTTTGCATGGCTGCTCACAGCGATATTAGGTACATACCTCAGCAGTGAGGAATACTGCATAGCGTAGTCTGACACTGACATGCTACCCTGCTTTAAAGCGTTAAACTCGTCTTCCTTTAATTGTCTGGCAGCTGCAGAGAAATACCGGTTAAGGAACCGGGTCCGGAATACAGTCCAGTCAACTGCCATACCTAGAGCTCTCAGGTCTTCCACCACATAGCAGGCTTCTTAGCCATCTGAAACTCGGCTAACCTCAGCCATGCCGTGCGTGCACAGGGTGCAGTCACAAGTATTTGCTCTATACGCTCCAACCACTCCTCGGCTACTTCACCAGACTCAATCCCCTCAAACATGGGCGGATGGAAACTCAGAAACTGCTTCAAACTGAGCTCCCCTGGCAGTAACATCTGCTCACTGGGCTCCACGCCTACAGCAGGTGGTGGTAAAGGATTCAGCTGAGCGATACTGGCATTCCTACTGTCCATATCCCCTACCTCCTCATTAGGGTTCTCCGGGTTAATCTCAGCCATGATGTAACACAAGAGTTAACAACAATACCAAAAGCAGTTCATAATATAAGCCGTTAGATAACAAGAGTATCATATTCAAAGCATGTTAGTATAACACTTATACAACCATATGCATCACAAGCATAAGCATGCCCAAATGAATGCCTAGCCAACTTGTTTCTAAAGGCTACCCTTCACTCTTCCCTGGTTATCTAACCACTGCTCTGATACCACTAAATGTGAGACCCCGTTATCTCAATCATAATCTTAGGTGCAATTAAGAGAACTAAACATTCATATGTATAAATCAGAGTAGTAAGTCGTGTTGATTAACCTGAGCTTAAGAGGTTACAGTACCTTAATTTAAAAGGAATTTCACGTATTCCTACAAAAGGGTACTACACTATAGTCTTACTCTACTACATGTAGAAGCTATACAAAAATTCCCTAACATGCTATCCTGTAGCACTCCTTACAGCTCAGCATATCAACCCTGACCTTGGTTCTCCTCATCAAAAGCACCTACAAAGACAACCCCCAAACATATGAGCATATCCTAATTCATATTCAACATAATATGAATGTAAAGCGTAAATGCACAAATCATAAATACAAAGCACTTCCTGTATTTCCAAGCATTTACAACGCCCGTTGGTTGTCCCTGTACCATAACTCATAATAAAACATTATATGAACATATGGTTTCATAAATAAATGTCATGACATATCCTTCCTTCTCAAATCCTTATTTCAATCATGAGTCACTTATCAATAGTGCATTCAATGCTTCTTACTTTTCCACGTAAGCGGAATTCCTCCTCGCTTCCTATGGAAATCCACGTAAGCGGAATTCTTCCTCGCTTCTTATTGACGTTAGCGTAAGCATTAAATCCTCACTAGGATAACCTTGACTCGTGAAATACACCTCTTATATTTCACACGTGAAATACACCTCTTATATTTCACAACATATATATGCAAAAACGAAGCATATCAACATGTATCATATCATCATGCACTATCTTATGCATATCTTACTTTGCCTTGTGTTAAATAAATAAACACACAATACATGTTACCGTTGGGTGCCCGTACGTCGCTTACGTACCTTTCCAAAATGTAGTGTGTTGTGGGACTCTATCCCCTGCGCTGTGTAGCTGTATGTGAAGGCTCTACACCAGTGTACAACACAATATTAGATGTCTCATTACAATCCAATATCAAATTTAAAAACAAATTCTACATTTTTAAAAAAAGGCACTACCGATCGATCGGCCCTCATCACCGATCGATCGGTGAACTGTTTGAATTAAGGAAAAAAGCTACGGCTTTTGCCGATCGATCGGTGTTCTTCACCGATCGATCGGTCGATCATATTCAACCCAGATTTTTCAGAATTCCCTAACACCGATAATCATACCCTACAATCTAACATGTAAGTCATACAACATGCCAAGCTCAACATGCTAGCAGTTATAAAACACCACCCTGAGTGTATTCATATCAAATTTGCTCCTCAAACATAAGTCCACATGCATAAACGTCGACCATTTATACAAGTACTCGATCAACATTTCCGGAAACAGGGCAACATATTTTATTTCCAGATTTTTGAGTACTTCAATTCATGCTATAAAAACTACCACATATTTCATAAAACATGCTCAAACATGAAATGTCCTGGGCTTTACAAACTACCATGCATGTACTCAAATCGAAGGTTCACCCTAAAACCCATCTAACATGCATAATATCACCTCCTCAAAATCACTCCCAGTCCACATTTCCAGAAAAACAGGGCATACCCCTACCCAGATTTCCGAACACCCTACTTTACATGCTTATTTCCTCAACATAAAACATGTAATACACATAAGGAAAAACACTGAGAGTTACATAATAACACCATGTAAACATTTAAATCGAAGGTTTTAAGAAACCTAAGCTAACATGCCATTTTCACGCCACCTAAAAACATGTACTTAAACAAGTTTAAAACAAAAACAGAGCATGGTTTCTCACCCTACTTTGCTCCGATTTTTGAAGGACTTCCAGGCGATGAAAAAGGGAAAGCTCCTCAGAATTTTGCTTAGCAAGTGCTGGTGTAGAAATGGGAGAGAAGGACCGAGATTTGGGATGGCTGAGAGTGGTCAAATGATTGAGCCAAGTGGGGTGGGAAGTCAGCCTGTGCACAGTGTGATTGGCATGGGTTGGGGGGGTGGTTGGGTGTTGGGTGGTTTGATGTGTTATGTTTTGGTCCTGGTATTTAACACGATGTATTAAAATATCCTCACATGATATTTATAGTATTTTCTCAATAAAATACTTCAATTCCCATTAACATGCTTTACCAAAACAAACAACACACACCCCAAATAAACATGCCACAACCCCAAAATCCCAACATATATCACATGCACCCTGAAACATATCTCCCCAATAATATTAATTCAATCCCATGAATTAACACTTAAATCATCATAATTTAAATTAAATGATTAAAAACATATAATCATTTCGGGGATATCACAATACTCCCCTACTTATAAGATTTCGTCCCCGAAATCCAACATGCTTACCAACATGAAGTAAAGCAATAAATAACGCATACCAGAAAACAGCTCTGGGTAATGCTGCTGCACCATGTGTCGCTCTGTCTCCCACGTAGCCTCCTCGACACCCCTACGATCCCACTGAACCTTAATCATAGGAATAACTTTGTTCCGAAGCCTGCGGTCTGCTCTATCTAGAATCCTGATAGGCCGCTCCACGTAGGAAACATCGGACTCAATCTGCACCTCTGAAGGCTGCGACACATGTGAAGGATCCGGCTCATACTTCCTTAGCATAGACACATGAAATACATCGTGTATACCAGACAGAGAAGGCGGTAAAGCCAAACGGTACGCCAGCGTACCCACACGCTGTAAGATCTCATACGGCCCCACATATCTCGGGGATAACTTTCCTCGCATCCCAAACCGTACTATGCCTCTGAAAGGCGAGATCTTCAGAAAAACTCGTCGCCTAACTGAAACTCCAACGGTCTACGCCGTTGATTGGCATATGCTGCCTGCCTGTCCTGAGCTGCCTTCATCTTTCCTTTGATAACCTTAACTTTCTCTTCCATTTCCTGACCCAACTCTGGTCCTCCAACCGACTTACGGTCCATGTCATCCCAACACAAGGGTGACCTACAACGCCTACCATAGAGGGCCTCGAAAGGAGCCATCTGTATACTTCCCTAGTAGCTGTTGTTGTAAGAGAACTCCACCAAGGCTATCGAGTCCTGCCATGAAGTGTTGAACTCTAGCACACAAGCTCTCAACATATCCTCGAGCGTCTGTATAGTTTGTCCGTCCGTCTGAGGGTGATAGGCTGTGCTCAGCCTCAACTCTGTACCTAGAGCTGTCTGCAGACCCTCCCAGAAGTGAGATGTGAACCACAGATCTCGATCGGACACAATCGAAACAGGGATCCCATGCAGTCTCACCACATCTCTGACATATAATTGTGCCATCCTCAAGTGCGTATATGTCATACAGTAGGGAATGAAATGAGCCACTTTAGTCAATCTGTCCACGACTACCGAGAAGGCATCAAAACCCGACACAGTCCTCGGTAAGTGGGTCACGAAATCCATAGACACGTGCTGCCACTTCCACTCGGGTATCTCCAAACTCTTTAGTTCACCTCCAGACCTCTGTCTCTCGGCCTTTACCTGTTGACAAATCAAACATCGCTGACGAATGAAGTAACATCCCGTTTCATTCGCCTCCACCAGAACTGGCTGTATAAATCCTTATACATCTTCTTCCCGCCTGGGTGGATACTCATCCTGCTACAGTGAGCTCGCTGTAATAAACCCTGACGCAACTCGGGTGCATCTGGAACCACCCATCTGTCGCCAAGTCTCAGAGAACCGTCCTCAGCCACTCTGAATCTCGATGGCTGATCTGAATGAACCACTGACATCCATCTCTGAACCTCTGCATCGGTCCCCTGAGCCTTCCTGATGTGATCATAAATAACAGGCTCAGCTAGCAAGGTCAATACCTGTACTGGTGAAGCAGACACATCATAATCAAAACCCAAATGGCAGTAGGAGCCCAACATAGCTGATAGACACATGGCATCCTCTGCTGTGCTCCTCACCTTCCGACTCAAAGCGTCGGCTGTCAGATTTGCTTTCCCGGGATGGTATAGGATTTCACAATCATAATCCTTCAGCAGGTCCATCCATCTCCTCTGCCTCATGTTCAGCTCAGCCTGTGTAAACAAGAACTTCAGGCTCTTGTGATCAGTGAAGATGGTAAATGAGGTACCGTATAAGTAGTGTCGCCATATCTTCAAGGCGAACACTATAGCTGCCAACTCCAGATCATGGACTGGATACCTCGTCTCGTGTGGCTTCAACTGTCTCGAAGCGTAAGCCACTACATGTCTGTCTTGCATCAGTACGCACCCTAAGCCTTGTATCGATGCGTCGGTATAAAGAACAAATCCTTTGTTCTCCTTGGGAATCACTAGAACTGGTGCAGTAGTCAGTCTGTGCTTCAATTCCCTGAAACTCTGCTCACAAGCATCTGACCAACAAAATGAGACTCCCTTCTGAGTCAGCTGTGTAAGTGGCTTGGCGATCTTTGAGAAACCCTCGACGAAACGTCGATAATAGTCAGCCAGACCAAGAAAACTTCGAATCTCACTGACTGAAGTAGGGGCAGACCAATCCATAACTGCCTCTATCTTCCTCGGGTCTACTGATATCCCCTCTCGTGATATGATATGGCCCAAGAATGCAACACTGCTCAGCCAAAACTCACACTTGCTGAGTTTGGCGTACAACTGATGATCTCTGAGGATCTGGAGCACTATCCTCAGATGATCGGCATGATCCTCCTCACTCCTTGAATAGACCAGGATGTCATCAATGAACACGATCACAAACTGATCGAGGTACTCCTGAAATACTCTGTTCATCAGGCTCATAAATGTAGCAGGGGCATTCGTCACCCCGAATGGCATCACTAAGAACTCGTAGTGTCCATACCGAGTTCTAAAAGCCGTCTTTTGGACATCACCAGCTCTAACCCGTACCTGGTGATAGCCCGACCTCAAGTCTATCTTGGATACACCTCTGTACCCTGAAGCGGGTCGAACAGATCATCAATCCTCGGAAGTGGATACCTGTTCTTCATTGTAGCCTTGTTCAGTTGCCTATAGTCAATGCACAGACGCATTGAACCATCCTTCTTTTTCACAAACAAGACTGGTGCACCCCCAAGGCGATACACTGGGACGGATGTATCCCTTGTCGAGGAGCTCCTGTAACTGTACCTTCAGCTCTCTCAGCTCTGCCGGTGCCATCCTGTAAGGGGCACGGGAAATAGCAGGAGTCCCCTGCAGTAGCTCAATGGCAAACACAACATCCCTGACAGTCACGTAACAAATGCCATCCTCCACAGTTATTACACCTGTTTCCCCCTGCCTTGCTTCCCTGTGTGGGTCCCCGATTGTTCTGCTTCTGCCCTGAGACTTCTTCCCACCTAATCTGGAAGATGATGAGGCCCCACGAGCCTTGAACTGATCCCCTCGTGGCCTCAAACTATCAGCAACAGGCCTCGGTGGTGGTACTGAAGGGGGTACATCATTCTTATACGCGCCTACCGCAATCTCCGCCAACTCTGCCCGTGTCAGGGCGTCATCAAATGAGCTGGGGTTATTGGAGATAACCCTATCAAATAGCTCTGGCCTCAATCCTTTCAGAAAGTTCCTCATCTTTGCATGGCTGCTCACAGCGATATTAGGTACATACCTCAGCAGTGAGGAATACTGCATAGCGTAGTCTGACACTGACATGCTACCCTGCTTTAAAGCGTTAAACTCGTCTTCCTTTAATTGTCTGGCAGCTGCAGAGAAATACCGGTTAAGGAACCGGGTCCGGAATACAGTCCAGTCAACTGCCATACCTAGAGCTCTCAGGTCTTCCACCACATAGCAGGCTTCTTAGCCATCTGAAACTCGGCTAACCTCAGCCATGCCGTGCGTGCACAGGGTGCAGTCACAAGTATTTGCTCTATACGCTCCAACCACTCCTCGGCTACTTCACCAGACTCAATCCCCTCAAACATGGGCGGATGGAAACTCAGAAACTGCTTCAAACTGAGCTCCCCTGGCAGTAACATCTGCTCACTGGGCTCCACGCCTACAGCAGGTGGTGGTAAAGGATTCAGCTGAGCGATACTGGCATTCCTACTGTCCATATCCCCTACCTCCTCATTAGGGTTCTCCGGGTTAATCTCAGCCATGATGTAACACAAGAGTTAACAACAATACCAAAAGCAGTTCATAATATAAGCCGTTAGATAACAAGAGTATCATATTCAAAGCATGTTAGTATAACACTTATACAACCATATGCATCACAAGCATAAGCATGCCCAAATGAATGCCTAGCCAACTTGTTTCTAAAGGCTACCCTTCACTCTTCCCTGGTTATCTAACCACTGCTCTGATACCACTAAATGTGAGACCCCGTTATCTCAATCATAATCTTAGGTGCAATTAAGAGAACTAAACATTCATATGTATAAATCAGAGTAGTAAGTCGTGTTGATTAACCTGAGCTTAAGAGGTTACAGTACCTTAATTTAAAAGGAATTTCACGTATTCCTACAAAAGGGTACTACACTATAGTCTTACTCTACTACATGTAGAAGCTATACAAAAATTCCCTAACATGCTATCCTGTAGCACTCCTTACAGCTCAGCATATCAACCCTGACCTTGGTTCTCCTCATCAAAAGCACCTACAAAGACAACCCCCAAACATATGAGCATATCCTAATTCATATTCAACATAATATGAATGTAAAGCGTAAATGCACAAATCATAAATACAAAGCACTTCCTGTATTTCCAAGCATTTACAACGCCCGTTGGTTGTCCCTGTACCATAACTCATAATAAAACATTATATGAACATATGGTTTCATAAATAAATGTCATGACATATCCTTCCTTCTCCAATCCTTATTTCAATCCTGAGTCACTTATCAATAGTGCATTCAATGCTTCTTACTTTTCCACGTAAGCGGAATTCCTCCTCGCTTCCTATGGAAATCCACGTAAGCGGAATTCTTCCTCGCTTCTTATGGACGTTAGCGTAAGCATTAAATCCTCACTAGGATAACCTTGACTCGTGAAATACACCTCTTATATTTCACACATGAAATACACCTCTTATATTTCACAACATATATATGCAAAAACGAAGCATATCAACATGTATCATATCATCATGCACTATCTTATGCATATCTTACTTTGCCTTGTGTTAAATAAATAAACACACAATACATGTTACCGTTGGGGTGCCCGTACGTCGCTTACGTACCTTTCCAAAATGTAGTGTGTTGTGGGACTCTATCCCCTGCGCTGTGTAGCTGTCTGTGAAGGCTCTACACCAGTGTACAACACAATATTAGATGTCTCATTACAATCCAATATCAAATTTAAAAACAAATTCTATATTTTTAAAAAAAGGCACTACCGATCGATCGGCCCTCATCACCGATCGATCGGTGAACTGTTTGAATTAAGGAAAAAAGCTACGGCTTTTGCCGATCGATCGGTGTTCTTCACCGATCGATCGGTCGATCATATTCAACCCAGATTTTTCAGAATTCCCTAACACCGATAATCATACCCTACAATCTAACATGTAAGTCATACAACATGCCAAGCTCAACATGCTAGCAGTTATAAAACACCACCCTGAGTGTATTCATATCAAATTTACTCCTCAAACATAAGTCCACATGCATAAACGTCGACCATTTATACAAGTACTCGATCAACATTTCCGGAAACAGGGCAACATATTTTATTCCAGATTTTTGAGTACTTCATTTCATGCTATAAAAACTACCACATATTTCATAAAACATGCTCAAACATGAAATGTCCTGGGCTTTACAAACTACCATGCATGTACTCAAATCGAAGATTCACCCTAAAACCCATCTAACATGCATAATATCACCTCCTCAAAATCACTCCCAGTCCACATTTCCAGAAAAACAGGGCATACCCCTACCCAGATTTCCGAACACCCTACTTTACATGCTTATTTCCTCAACATAAAACATGTAATACACATAAGGAAAAACATTGAGAGTTACATAATAACACCATGTAAGCATTTAAATCGAAGGTTTGAAGAAACCTAAGCTAACATGCCATTTTCACGCCACCTAAAAACATGTACTTAAACAAGTTTAAAACAAAAACAGAGCATGGTTTCTCACCCTACTTTGCTCCGATTTTTGAAGGACTTCCAGGCGATGAAAAAGGGAAAGCTCCTCAGAATTTTGCTTAGCAAGTGCTGGTGTAGAAAAGGGAGAGAAGGACCGAGATTTGGGATGGCTGAGAGTGGTCAAATGATTGAGCCAAGTGGGGTGGGAAGTCAGCCTGTGCACAGTGTGATTGGCATGGGTTGGGGGGGTGGTTGGGTGTTGGGTGGTTTGATGTGTTATGTTTTGGTCCTGGTATTTAACACGATGTATTAAAATATCCTCACATGATATTTATAGTATTTTCTCAATAAAATACTTCAATTCCCATTAACATGCTTTACCAAAACAAACAACACACACCCCAAATAAACATGCCACAACCCCAAAATCCCAACATATATCACATGCACCCTGAAACATATCTCCCCAATAATATTAATTCAATCCCATGAATTAACACTTAAATCATCATAATTTAAATTAAATGGTGAAAAACATATAATCATTTCGGGGATATCACAATCCCGTTGTACAAACCCGATCCAGTTGGGAATTCCCCATCCAACTAGAACTCCTAGCAACTCAACTATGTATGTTCTTTAATGTCTCACATACAAAGACCTCTCATCGGTTGTGATAAATCATCAACCGTTACAATAATATTCACTCTTCTATTTTAGCTCACAAATACAATGAATAGAGTGAATATATATGGCACAAATGATCTCTAACTAGATCTGATATAGCAAGGTAAGTGGTGCCAAAGGTTTGAGGAGTGCTCTTCATTTAGCAACTTTTGTCTTTTAAGTTCCTCAATTGAATCTCATGTGGGTTTGCTTTGGAAGGCTTGGATTGATCTTCAATCAGCTGTTATTGAGCTTCCAAATCATGTATATATAGCCCTAGGTATTGATATATACGTTAGACACAAGAATATGCCCGTTGGAGAAGGTTCTGCACCATTCCCGAGCTTGCAACGGTCATATTCTGGTTTCTGGGCTATTTGTATTTCGGACCGGATTGGCCGGATCAGCTTGGGCAGATCAGTCTGGCCGGATCAGCATGGTAGATCAGTCTGGCAGATCAGCACGGGCAGAACAGTCTGGTCCAGATCAGCAAGGGCACATCAGTCTGGTCCGGATCAGCATGGGCAGATCAGTCTGGTCCGGATCAGTCTGGACAATCAGCTTGATACAAAAACAGATTGATAAACTTGCTCTTTGATCTGTTGCTTGTAACTCTTCATTCTTTGATTTCTGGGCAAAGTGATCTATATGAAAGTTGTAGCCCTTTCTCTTAGCTTCCCACGGAATCAAGAATCGTTCGATTTCAAGTTTGTACGAGAGATTTATGCTTGAAATACGAGGCGATGCTCCTGCTGTCTGTTTGCTGGATGCAACAGCACATGTCGTGACTTGCAGGCGTCGTTTCTCCTTGATAACATTCGAACTAGCCGATCTGTTGTGAAATATGACTTTTATTATTTTGAGTTGGCTGTTCAACCTCTTTGGAATCACGTCATTTCAATATCCGAGCTATGAGATATGATCGAAACAATCCGCTCTGCCAGGATTTAAGACTTGGTCCAGCTTGATATTTTCAAGCTACTTCTTTGTAATTCATCAAGCTCTTAATTATGATCTATGAACTGCACACTTGATGAAATATGTTAGCAACACAATAACAAGTTTTGTTAACATCGAAACCAAGATTATTCGGGTTTCCAAAACCCAACATTTTGGATGATGGTCGTTTTGCATTTGAACTCGGCTTGAGAAAAATCGAGTGCAGTTGAATAATGTGATTGAGTCAAAATTATTTAATGGGTAAATTGTTGAGATTAATAATGTGAATTAGTAAAGTAATTATGAAATTAGTAGAGTAATTATTGAAGTTGAGTTATAATTATTGAGTTTTGGGGTCGAATTTATAATGTGGATTAAACCTAGGGACTAAATGGCAATAGATGATAATAATTTTATCATCTTCCCCTACACACACAATTCACTTCCCCCACACTCACCCAAATATCAATTTCTCTCCCCCTTCCCTACTCCAACTTTCTCTTCTCTAAATTCGAAGAATAATGGCATGTATTTTGTGGAGTACTGAAATGATTATGTAGAGCATGAAATTTTGTTGATAGTTGAGAGTTAATTATTTGTGTTGATTAATGGTTATTAGTTGTGGTTTGAGTTGGTAAAGAGTTTTGGTGAATGGATTGTTAGTGTTTGTGCAGAAGAGGAGTTTGTAGGGATAAAAATGAAGATTTTTTCATGTAACTCCATCGATCGATCGGTTAGGTGACCCGATCGATCAATCAAGGGTCGTCGCTATGGTTGGAAATTCTGGCACTGACCGATCGATCGGTGGAGGCGAGCGATCGATCGGTCGTCCCAACCGATCGATCGGTTGCCTTAAAATGTCGAAACACATTCTTCTTCTAATTTTGAATGATTTAGTGGATGTTGATGTTATTCCATGAATTCTCATTATATTATTGAGCATGAGTACTTACATTGGAAATCGAAATATCTTATTTCGTGAAAGTGACAACTTTGTACTAATATAAGATTGTTGGAATTGTACAACGCTTCATCTAGATTTTGGGTATTCAGGTACTTAGTGACGTACGAACATGTATGCTATGAGGTAAATTGATGATTATACAATTATGAGATGTCAGTCTATGAATGAAGATATGTACGTATACAGACTCGAAATATGTGTTTGGTCTAAATGGTTGTGATATGTTGGATATTTAATTGTATTTAATTCGACTTTTATGTTGAATTAATAATGATAAATGATATAGTTGTTCAAATTACTAGTAAAATCACAGTGGGGACAAAGTGTTACTGTTGTAATTTAGAAGCGGGGTCAAAGTGTAGCTGGCAGTGGGGTCAAAGTGCCACTGTTGTAATTTAAAAGCGCGGTCAAAGTGCCACTGTTGTAATATAATCACAGTGGGGATAAAGTGTCACTGTTGAAGTATATAGAGGGGACAAAATGCCGCCATTGATAAAGTATAGTTGTTATAATAAAACGGAGATAAAGTGTCGATGTAGTAGGGACAATGTGCCACTGTTATAGTTTAAAGCGGAGATAAAGTGGTGTTATTGGTAGAGTTGTCATTACTATTATAAAGCAAGGACAAAATACCACAGTTAATGAATATATTTTGAATTAATAATGTCGAATTTATTGTATTGATAAACATTACATTTGGAATTAAAGATATTGAACTTGATCTTATAGAATTGTGTAAGATTGATACATGAATAACAAGTGAAAGCTTGGTTTGGAAAGTATACATGGAATACATCTTATAGATAATCAATAATCTCAATTTACTGTTTTACAATTTATATATTGATATGATCTTGATTAGTGTGTTTGAGTTTGCACACCCGTGGTGGTGGGCTGTTTCTGTTGAAACAGGTAAATAGGTACGAAGTTAAATCAGGAAGTAAGCTGCAGGTACATGCAACACAATTACTCCAGATGTATTGTATGAGAATTGATGACGGTAGATAATGTTAAGAAATTCGATTTATGGTATGTATTAACACCCAAAGTTTCACCTTTTATTTGGTTGGATTATGAGTTTTTAAATTATGAGGAGAATAAGCTTTATGAATTCAGTATATACGGTTAGTTAGATGAAGTTAATTTGATGAACGTTGGGATCAAATTATGAAATGCTGCTTGTGAGTTTAGTTTTTGTCATGTGAAAATATTTATGATTTGTTTGTTTTCGGTTGTCAAAACTTTTATAAAATCCCGTATGAAAGTGAAATCTGTGTTGAGAGTTTTAAAGAATGAAAAATTTTATATACTTATAACGTCATAAACGAAATATTGTCGATATTTGGCGTTGGGATCTTACATAATACGATCATCAAATTTCCAAATATTATATATGTATATCCAACCTATGCCAACAACTACAAGCCTGCCTACACAGTCACGAGTCCGGTCATTGTCATTTCTTTAGTTCTGAGACCCATATTTGTCATTCATATCACCCATTCTTCTTTTTTTATAAACCAACCTTCTCCCCCCTTTCTCTTCTGCACTTTCCTCATACCTTCACCGAACTTTACACGCACAAACAACACCTCATACTTTTTGTTTATGAATTGGTTACATTTGCACTATAATTATCTAATTAAAATTTAATAAACCAAAAAAAAACATAACAATATAATTTGTGAGGTAATTAGATTAAATTAAATAAAACTATTTATTAATTATATGAAAATTTAGTTTTTTATTAAAAAGAAAAAAAATGAGTGGTAAAAATAATTTGTATTTACTATTGTCTGAATTAGATCTACAAATTTTAAATTATGTTCAAATAGTTTTATCTAAAATTGTATTAATGCATTTATTATTTTTAAATTGCACTTATAATATGATATTAAATTGGAATTTACACGGTATATTATCTATTATTATTAATTTATTATTATTGTTAATAACAATGACAATAACTATTATCATTTTTTATTAATTTATTTGCAATTACTTCATTCAAAAATTTTAAATCATATTTATCGTTGCAATTTACTTTATATGATATTCATATTTTTAATAAATCTTTAAATATTTAGTTTATTTATCATGTAACTTTCGGAACTTTATTTTTATTTTTTAAAATTAATTAAAGTATCAAAAGATTATAAAATATTTTTAAAAATAATAAAAAATGTATTATATAACAATAATTTTTATATATTATTTATATACTTTAATAATAATTATTTTTTATTATTTATTCTTAAAATATAAATTTTATATTTGTAAATAATAGTTATATAATGATATTTTTAATTATTATAAATATTATCATTATATAATTATTGCATTATTTATATAATATTTTAATAATTTCAAATATAATATATATATATCAATTTGAACATTTTGGAAAAACAAAAAGGAAATTGCACTTGCTATTCCACATAGTATTACAAATGCAATTGCAACATTTGCAAGTTGTAAACTTGTAAGCTCGCATTATAACAATATAATTGGGATTGCAGTTGACAAATTAGATGTCAATTTGCAATCCGATTAAAGATGTGATCATAATATTTTATAGAGAACTTTTTCAAGAACTTTTAAGTCTGTAACCAAAAATACCTATATGCGGTCATCAAATTTCAAACATATAATATATATATATATATATATATATATATATATATATTACCATATTATAATGGTTAAGCATCTTAGTGGTATGACCATTTTACAAATCCGAAAATACAACTACTATTATGTGCTAAATGATCGCAAGACCTCTGCTAATTTAGATAACCACAATAACACCAAAAAAATATTTGGAAAAATATTAAACTACAAAATCAATTTTTAAAAAGTTTATTACATCCCAAAAGCAAAAATTAAAAATTAAATTTATAATTATCATCTGATTTTACAAAAAAAAATACTATATATGCACACAACGTGTTCAATGGAACACTAAGTATATATAATATATATATATATATATATATATATATATATATATATATCCATCCAACCTATGCCAACATGACAACCGAACCACAAGTCTGCCTAGAGAGTCCCCTCACTTGTCATTTCTCCAGTTCCGAGACCCATATTTGTCATTTCCCATCACCAATTCTTCTTTTATATAACCACCCTTCTTCCCCCTTTCTTTTCTGCACTTTTCTCATACCTTCACCAAACTTTACAGTTTACACGCACAAACAGCACCTGGAAAAACATTCATTCTGCCTACACGAAGCTCCGACGGAGAAAAATATGGGATTCCCTGTTGGATACAGCGACTTTTGTCTCCCCAAAACGTTGGTTTACTTGCTGACAGTTCTGGGTTTCATCCGCAAACTTGTCGGCGCATTCTTTTCTCTTCTGGGTTTGGGAGATTTCCTGGAGCCTCAAACGGCGTCGTACCTTGAGCCCATGGCAGAACCCAGGTCTGTGTCGGCAGCCCTTATCAGGGAACTGCTTCCAGTGGTGAAATTCTCGGATTTAGCTGAGGTGGAGCCACCGGAGAACTGCGCTGTCTGCTTGTACGAGTTCATCAACGATGACGAGATCCGGCGCCTGAGGAACTGCAGGCACGTGTTCCATCGGAGCTGCGTGGACCGTTGGATGGACCACGATCAGAAAACGTGCCCCCTGTGCCGGATGCAGTTTATTCCCGAAGATATGCAGGATGTTTTCAATGAGAGGCTGTGGGCGGCGTCGGGGATTTCGGATCTCTACGGTTAAAACTCCACCATTACTAGGGATTTGTAGCCATTTCTTCGTGTTCTTGATATTTGTTGAAATGTAAATATGACAATAAACGAGAATATTGCAAATTATGTAAAATGAGAAAGAAATTATACTCTTTTATATATATTTTAATCTATATTTTTTTGTAAATTCTTACAAAATTAAGGTGATAGTTTAAAAAATGCAAATTTTAGTTTAAAATTTTCTTCCAAGATTAGGTTGATGATAATTAAAAGAACAAAAGTTGAAATCATTGAGATTGTGTTTGGATTGAAAGATTTGAAATAAGTGCATTTCAAATTCCTCACTCAAATCCTTTTTTATATAATCCTCTTTATATTTGAGTAAAAAATTGATATAGATATTTCAAATTTCTCGTCATTTTTTCTATGTATTTCCTTTATATTTTTAATGAATTTGAAATGACAATAATATACATGTCATTTCAAATTATTAGGTTTTAAATTATTTTTTCTAAATCAAATCCTTTCATTTCAAATGATTAGATTTTGAATTATTTTTTCTAAATCAAATCCTTGCATTCAAATGTAATATGAGATAATTAAATAAAAAATCAGATTGTAAAATGAGTGTCCGCTATGAAAAGTGACGTTTGGAAATCGAGTTGAAGACCAAGGTCTATATTTGAGGGGGTGGACATAAAAATAGCAAAGATCGAGGATGAAACAAGTCAAGAGAATTCGAGCCCAAATGTTAATGGTTGGGGCACTCAAGCCATGACAAATATATCGACACCTTGACAATGTTTTGTATATATAATATATTTTTCAAGTATATTTGATTTAACTCTTTTGATAAAATCGGGAAGAGAACAAGATATTTAGTCTGAATCTATCAGCTAAGGTCATGCCGATTGACAAGGAACATGATGGAATTATAATGACATCAGAAGTGGTATATCCTATGATACGAAAAATTATATGATTGACACTGATATGATACGATGACACAGATTTTCAAAAAAATATTAGGATACGACATGATTGGAACGCTTGGATATCTTTATTTTGGTTCCGCCCTTGGATATCCTCGAGGACATCGTTTTAAGAAGGCTAATGTTAATGCCAATGCAATATTTGTTTTTGCCAAAGTAATTTTAGGAAAATTCTCATTATACCCCTCCAAACTTCAATTCTAATAAAAGTAGCTATTGAACATGCCTCAATTTCTGTCATCTTAGGATGAATCCAAGAGCATACTTTTGCAAATGACTCACAGCTCATGATTCGAAGAAAATAAAGAATCGGCCCATCATGTTTCCATATTACAATAAAATTTTAACAAACCAATTAATACCGTTTTGACCGAACTACTGTCGGGTACTCACAATCAACTTTTACGATGGCTCCTCACCACCAACCACACGATCGCAACAGATGGTTCTGTTAGAGAGCCCTTCAGCAATAGCCAGCACAACCCTATTTCGTTTCCACGTAGGGCGTAAAGTAAAATCAGATATATGAAAGATTTAAAGAAATCTGGGAGATAGATGGGCAACGACCTTATTTTATTCTGGAAATACTTTTAACATCTATTACATTAAAACGTCTCCTTTTGGGAGGAGACGAACTTGTTTAGCCTCTCATATATTTGAGGCTTGACTCAAGAACACAAAAACTTGAAATACAAAACAAGATCACAGATGTTTACAAAAAAGTAAGAAAAGAAAAGAAATATTACCAAACTATGTAAGTCGAAAGATTACAAAGCTTGGAGACTAGAATTTTTATTCTCGGAAAACTATGGAGAATTTTCGATGTCCTTAGCTTCCTGAATGAGTGCCCTTATATAGGCATGGATCCAGACTTCAACTTCGGATTCCAAATCTTGATAATTGTTAGGTGCTCCCGTGAGTGCGCCTTCACTTTCACATGGTTTGACATCTTTGTCTGGTCATGCCAACTTTTCTTGTGAGTGGTCCATTATTTTTGTCGAGTGCGTTGAACAGTTACTGCACTAATTTTTAAAGGTCCACACATTTTCCTTTGTCGGGAAACCTTTACATTATTGGTTTTTATGGTCCCCAAACTTTAGGAAATAGGCTTTCTTGTCAGCAGGTCCTTCGTGTTTTCCCAAAGAAATCTCTTTTTTGTTTCGAAGAGTTCTTCAGCAAATGTTGTTGATGTTCCTGCCATTGAATTCATCATGAAAGTACTGTTGGCTGAATTCTGAAAGAACTTGAATGAGTATTTGACTTTATCCATTTCTGTTAGAGAAACCCAAAGACCCCATGCGCGTCTGGTTGAAACCTCATCTTCTGTGATAGTTCCAGCCAAAACTGGTTTGCCATCTGGTAGTGCTATTCTTATATTTTTTAAGGCGTTCCCATCTGGTCGTCTGAGCTTGATAAAATGAAAAGATTCAATGAAGCCCTTCTTCGCTGGTTCTGGAGCAGCACTGAAAAAATACAACTCCAAGATATCTCGTCTGGCCAAATGTGGATTATTGGCTCATGTCTCGTGAACAGCTTCTCTGATCCATTTTGCTAATTTTGAAATTTCAGAGAATGCTGGTGCCAAAGTATAAACCGAAGCAAGAGCTCCGATATTATACTATTCTTGAAATTCATTTGGATGGCTTCCTGGTTTCATCCAAACCCTCAGATATTTTTCGGAGATATTAACAATAGTTTTGTCTGGGTTGATACCCCGTCTGGTTATTAGTTTCTTTCATGTATTTAGTGCATACAATCACATGTAATCAGGGGAAACCACATGCAACCATAGTATAATGTACCAACAATAAAATTTCTTACATTATTCCATATAATGTTCAAATCCCCCATACCACTCAACCCTTATGTATGCATCTTATAATACACTAACATTGTTCTTAATTCATTTAGCAATTCCTTAGTTAATTACATGCAACACATGAATGAAAAGAGAAAGGCCGTTGCCTATTTATACAAGCCATATACACATATAGTAGTGCTCACATGCGAGAATCTAATGAGTGAATGTGTATTAAATGTATAAAGTACCCTACTCAATACCGGCACTGGTACCTCGATCATGGAAGTACCTCCAATCCATAGCTTGACCTCTACGTCGAAGCTACCATCGTACATGTTCCTCCTGCCCCAACAGATACAGCCCCCACACGGGGTGAGCATACCAATACCATCATTCCAATAATCACAATATATAATTTACAGAATATAAAACTGTAATGTAAAGGATATTCCTTGTATAGTATCGTTACCACATGGGATCCCCGTACTGTTCCTATTCTCAAAATAACCAAAACCATCAGATTCCAAAATCAGTTAATCACCACAATGATTAACTAATATCATTCCTGCCATGCTAGTTTCATAATCAAATATGATTAAATCATTAAATGAAGGACCATAGATATCACATATGTCTAACCAATGATTTCATAGTTCTATTTCATCGCTCGCTCCATAATAGCGGCATTTTAACCTCACAACGCTCAACAGCAGCGGCGTCATAACCGATGTTCGCTCAATAGCGACAACATCCAATCATTGCTCGTTCAAAAGCGGCACTATATAATTCCCAATGCATATCCATTTATTGCAAATACAGTATACCATGCATTCAACAATTGCAATAAGATATAAGATTATGCTCGTACGTTATATGTACCTTATAATTCCTCAGTCCGAATCAAATCTTGCCTTAGTCCCGTGACCCGATGAATCACGTTCTAAACACATTAAATAATTCACAATTATTTATGAGCATGCACTCACGTGCTCAAGCACGTTCACAATCCCCAAATATATCATCAATCGATGATGATTAACCATTTTCAAAGACCGTGGGCGAAGCATGCATCGATTTCATAACAACAACACAAAATATACCATGAAACAGGGCCTCTCGATCGATCGGACATAAGCCCCCGATCGATCGAGAGCCACGGCAAAAATGGCAACGAAATTTCTTTGCTCGATATCGATCAGCGAGACTGACCGATCGATTGCCACGCGCCCGCGATCGATCGGTAGTCCTGCTCGATCAATCGTCAACACTGTTCACCATCTTTCAATTTTCAGAATTACGTGCAATCGATCAAGCCCCTATTGCCGATCGATCGGCGAGCACTGAACAAGCCCAAAAATGGCATTTTCGAGTTTAAACCCCCATATAAAAAAACCCAACACCCAAAATACCATTAATCCTCAACATAAATCTTCCTTAAATATACCATCCCAAAAATCTTTAAAATCCAAAAAAACTCAAACCCAACCAAACCATAACCAAAGAGCACAATACTACTATCAAATCGAAGATAAAGAAGAGGGGTAGCGTAATACCAAATTTTCTTCGAGAAATCCGGCTCCCAAGCCGAGCTTCCATCGATTTTGCTCCAAGTAAGAAAAGAGGGGAAGGGTTGGGGATTGGATTGAGCACGAGAGAGAGGAGAGAGAGAGGGTAGAGTTCGTGCAATGACTGAACACCGAGTCCACTTGGTATATATATTACCAAGACTCAAAAATTCCAAGTCCTCCACAAATACATCATGACTCATTAAAAAGCATCTGTATTCAATAATTATCTCTCAGTCTCAATTTTCATTACCAGTCCCAAACACAAGGCACCCAAGATCCCACAAATAACCCAATTCCAACGTTTAATACCACGATGAGAATACAATCTCAACCTTGGATCCAACTATCCCAAATACTGGATTTGAAATCCTCGGGAGTCCCAGTACCGCAATTAACTCATAATTGTCACAATTAAAACCCATTAAGGATCATTACCACATCGGGATTTACACCAATAATTCCCGGGCATCATAATCATCCCCCACTAATAAAATTCATCCTCGAAATTTGCACTGGTGTACCCCACGTACTGCCAAAACCACACAAACCAAATGGATTCACATCGTCGAATCATGAGCGCATCATGAATGACACACCAACTGCGAGGACACCGACCTCGCACCAATTCTGGAATGGAGTAAACCTCTCAAACCATTACAATCTTAAAAGGACGTTAGCATACTTCGATGCTAACCACCCAAAAGCATTCAGTCAACTTTAACTGCTAGCTACTCGAATCATCCCTGATTCCAACGTAGATATCTCTTCCATGATATCTCCACCACTTAGTCTACGATGTTAAACATACATTGTTACCCAGGAGATCACCAATACACACACTAAACCAGGTTTCCGCTCTCCAAATCCATCTCCGTCGAGGGAGTAGTTGCGCCATTTGCAACTCGGATCGGGCAACTCATGGCCACTGATCAACACAAGCACATCTCCAAAGATGCCTACATCCGTGTGTTCCAAGAAATCATATCTCGGTCCAAATACACCATCGAGACTCCACAATGCCTCAAGTTTCCATAGAGGGCATGCAAGAAAAAAAATCAATTGCATTCTCGCCACGTGTGTCGACAACGACACCCAACAAATCCAATCCTGACCATCTCTCATTTACCCTAGGATTCAACAATCCTAACACAGGGATGCTATCGAATTGCCCAGTAATGAACTACCATGGCCCCAAAATACGACAATCCCTCCTCAGAGGAAGTCAACCGGACCTCACGATCATTCTTCAGAATATATCGTGTCGTTGAGATTACCAATCTCAAGATGCCCCAATCTCTCACCAGAGAGTCATCTATCCAAGTATACTAATCCGATGCTCGACAAGTATCACAATGCTGGCATTTGTATACACACCGGTATACATGCTTAAGTACCAGCACCACATGCATACACAATGCACTCGGCTCGGGTATCACCAATCATACCCATAAACCCCAAATACAACTGTTAATCCTCAGTTATTCTCACCCCACGGAGAATATTGATTGACAAACCAACAGCAAATGGTGTGAACTCCACATCAACACCACGCGTACCGAATCATCGGATCTCTCAAGGATTCCCAATAGGCATATCAACACGGCCTTCCTCACAAGGAAAGTGTCATGAACCCATGACCTTACAACCTCGAGCCACCGTTAGGAAAACCTTGATATATTTATACCAAAATGTATCCCGGAACCAATAAATACACAATTGGTTCAGAATAGTGCATCCCCGCTACTATTACCAAATCGAAATCCTTATACACAATGTATACACATTCTAATGATGCTCTGTACTAATACCATAGTACTCCACATTCTCGAGCATCTTCCCAGAGACCTCTCATCGTATGTCTCACCGAAAATAGAAAGCCATTACTCAGTCCAACACCAGTAATGCTTACCATGGCTGATTCACAATCAACTCTTGATGAACACCAGTTGTCTCCATGACAGTATGTTCCAAATCTCCAAGAGATACAATCAATATAGTAGTGTCGTCCCACTAACTATATCCGATCCTGTCCCCCATTGCATTCTATATGCAAGGATTCTCAACTAGCGCTAACAACGACTTGTTGACACTCAAGTTTGTACTCCCAACAAAATTGAGCTGTCCCAGTACAAGTCCCTCAAAACATTTAACGTATAAACGTCATCGTGAGGTATTCCCTGCCTCTAGCCTCATGCAACATAGTGACCACACGAGTCCACCATAAATCCTCATCATATCATCATACGATTCACCAAACTCGGTTCCAACGAGCAGTATAATGGCTACAACAAGCTCACTATAGCACTGCAACAATACCTGGCTAGCAGATCGCTGCCTCCTTAGGTTTATACCAAACCTACGGACGTATCATACATTTCACCCCGGTATACAACACCATACCATCAATTAGGGTAGTGGGTCATCACCCAATATTTCTCTAATACAACGCACAACGGACATCCCAGTGTCCTTACTCAACCACAATGCAATCCTAATCTATTAGGATTTATTCCACACCTTCATGTGTGGGTGTGACCATGTCCACCATACGTCACATCGGTACATGCAAGTAGTTTCCTCAATAACTACTCTTATCACCAGCCACTTGGCCATAGCCATCCCAACGAGTATACCCAAAGGTATCACTACTCGTAAAATATTTAACTCAAATACGTGTTGCGGTACACTTACCTGTACGGCGCATCAATTTATTCATCGAGCAAACTTGCTCGGCACAATGGTCTCGTCAACCGGTGACGCAGATACCATTATGTGTCCACCACCGGCACTCAAACCATACGATAAATACATGTTCCTAACTGTATTTTTTCATCGTAACGACGACACACGTCTACATAGAACATCCACTATGTCATCGTCATCCTGTGACAGTACATGTCAACACATGACATCCACAATAACATCGTCAACTCGTGACGGTACATGTCAATACATGACATCCACAATTTCATCGTCAACCCGTGACGGTACATGTCAATACATGACATCCATAATAATGCTAACAAAACAGCAATATACCATAACTCATTGCTAACAAAATAGCGGCATACATGTATTCGTCGCCCAGCAGCGGTACGCAATCAGCACCCATCGCTCAAAGGCGGCACAATCCGGTGCTACGTACATAGCGGCATAACCCATTGATATAAAATCAACGGCATAAGTCCTCACTATATAATCAGCCACATGAGCCCTCGCTATATGAATCAGCGGCATAGACCCTCGCTATATAATCAGCGGTATGGAACATTGCTATATAGAATCAGCGGCATAGACCCTCGCTATAGAATCAGCGGTATAGACCCTCGCTACAGAATCAGCTGTATAAATCATCGCTATAGATGTCCGGCGTTATGAACCATCGTCATAGAATCAACAGCATGTACAATCGCTATATATATACCCGGCGGCATGAACCATCGCCATAGAATTAGCGGAATGTACCATCGCTATATGTACCCGACGACATGAACCATCACCATAGAATTAGCGGAATGTACCATCGCTCTATGTGCCCGGCGGCATGAACCATCGACATAGAATTAGCGGAATGAACCATCGCTATATACATATCCGGCGGCATGAACCGTCGCCATAGGTTTAGCGGAATGAACCATCGCTATAGAATTAGCCAATCCTTAGCCTTGTTATAGCATTGCATTTTAATGCACCTCGCTTGTCATGACCGCGGCACTAATACCCCTCGCTTCGACATAATAGCGGCATAGAATAACCTCGCTTTAATGCGACATGCGGAATTTACCATCGCTTCAACATTTAGCGGCAAATATTCTTTCCTCGCTATGATATGACAGCGGCAAGTATTCTATCATCGTTTCAAATGACAGTGGCAAAGCATTCAAAATCATCACTCGCATATAACAACGACTCATGGGATATGCACCAAGCATCCAATCCATACCTGCAACCACAATGCATAATCCAATATGTATGCAAAGTACATGTTAATCACCAATGATAGTCTTGTTATAACAGTGTATTTTAATGCACATCGCTAGTCATGACAGCGGCACCAATACCCACCACTTCGACATATTAGCGGCATAGAATAACCTCACTTTAATGAGACATGCGGAATTTACCATCGCTTCAACATTTAGCGGCAAATATTCTTTCCTTGCTATGATATGACAGCGGCAAGTATTCTATCATCGCTACGGCGGCAAAGCATTAAAATCATCACTCGAGTATAACAACGGCTATACATACTATGCACCAAACATCCAATACATATATGCAACCACAATGCATAATCCAAAATGTATATATAAAATACATGTTACCGTTTGGTGCCTGTCAACCCTGGCCTTAGCCCTCCATGCCAAAAAGTACCTATAGGAACGACCCCAAACCATGAGCATATAATAATCCATATTCACCACAACATGATTAAAATGAGTAAATGCATAAGCCATAAATGTAAAGTACTTCCTGTATTCCAATGCGTTTAAAAACGCTCCCCTTGGTTGTCCCTGTACCACAACTCATAATCATAATCAATGGATTATATTACGGTTCCACAAATGTCATGACATATAATTATTCCATCAACATGTTCCTAGGCCCTCAACATTCCCAAAGAGCAAACAACTGCTCTGATACTACTAATGTAAGGACCCTAGTGCCCTTAACCCGCTATTAGTATATTAATCCATGTATTTAGTACATACAATCATGTAATCAGGGGAAACCTCATGCAACCATAGCATAAATGTACCAACAATAAAATTTCTTACATTATTCCATATAATGTTCAAATCCCTCATACCACTCAACCCTTATGTATGCATCTTTTAATACATTAACATTGTTCTTAATTCATCTAGCAATTCCTTATTTAATTGCATGCAACACATGAATGAAAAGAGAAAGGCCATTGCCCATTTATACAAGCCATATACACATATAGTAGTGATCACATGCAAGCATCTAATGAGTGAATGTGTAGTAAATGTATAAAGTACCCTACTCAATATCGGCACTGGTACCTCGATCCTGGAAGTACCTCCAATCCATAGCTCGATCTAAGCCGGAGCTACCGATGTACATGTTCCACCTGCCCCAATAGCGACAGCCCCCACACGGGGTGAGCATACCAATACCATCGTTCCAATAATCATAGTATATAATTTACAGAATATAAAACTGTAATGTAAAAGATACTCCCTGTATAGTATCGTTACCACATGGGATCCCCCGTACTGTTCCTATTCTCAAAATAACCAAAACCGTCAAATTCCCAAAATCAGTTCATGACCACATTGATTAACTAATACAATTCCTGCCATGCCAGTTCCATAATCAGATATGATTAAATCATTAAATGAAGGACCATCGATATCACATATGTCTAACCAATGATTCCATAGTTCTATTTCATCGCTCGCTCCATAATAGCGGCATTTTAACCTCACGCACGCTCAACTGCAGCGGCGTCATAACCGATGTTCGCTCAATAGTGATGTAGGGTCTTCCTACCTTAACATCGTCTTAATACACAAATTTTGGACTAAACATGCATTAATAACGTCTTAGGGTTCCGGTTGTAGCTTTGAGCTAATAAAGTTACAGGCCAACAATGAAATTTCAAAACTTAACTCATTACATTCTCAATAATGAATGCTAAAGCGATAGAATTATACTACTCCTAGAGTAGAGACTATCCAAAAGTCCTGTATCCTATCTTCTTTCCTGCTCCTTTTAGCTCACTGCCTCAACCCGACCCTTAGCCCTTCGGTCCAAAAGTGTACCTACAGGAACAACCGATCATGAACATGTACATCGTTACTTAACATCATAAGGCAATGACATATAAATAAATGCATGAAAATAATTGGTAACGTATACTTCCTGGTTAATCGTATTAACCCTCTTTGGTTGTCTCTGTCTCATAGCCATGCATATAATCATTAATTCTTGACATGAATGATTAAAATCATCTTACATCATCATATAAGCATCATCATCTTATAGCATCATTATCTTATAACATCATCATCATATAACATCATCATCTTATAGCATCATCATCTTATAACATCATCGTCATATCATCATCATCATATAAGCATCATGATCTTATAGCATCATCATCTTATAACATCATCATCATCATATCATCATCATCATATAAGCATCATCATCTTATAGCATCATCATCTTATAATATCATCGTCATATCATCATCATCATATAAGCATCATCATCTTATAAATATAACAGTAAATGACGAAATCATAGTTCAGTAAACATACTGGTTATTCGGCAGCTTCTTTTGTTGACCCTGATTCACATTCGTGCAGATGGACATCTTACCCCATCGTATGGCATCTTACCATATCATAATATCGCGTGGCGTCTTACCACATGGGCATCTTACCCTATCGTATGGCATCTTACCATACCTCAATATCGTGTGGCGTCTTACCACATGGGCATCTTACCCTATCGTATGGCATCTTACCATATCTTAATATCGTGTGGGGTCTACCACATGGGCATCTTACCCTATCGTATGGCATCTTACCATATCTTAATATCGTGTGGCATCATACCACGTGGGCGTCTTACCCAATCGTATGGCATCTTACCATATCATAACATCGTATCATTATATAGGCATCATATAAACATCATCGTTACTTACCATAATCATCCTCGTAGATATCATATCCTCTTTACTCATCATAAACATCATCATCATGAACTTACTTATCATAATCATCATCGTAAACATCATATCGTCTTTACTAGTCATAAACATCATCATCATAAACTTACTTATCATAATCATCATCATAAACATCATATCGTCTTTACTTATCATAAACATCATCATCATAAACTTACTTATCACAATCATCATCATAAACATCTTAAATACTTATACGATTATTGCGTAGTCATAGTGTAAGAATATGTTACCGTCCGATGCCCGTACGCGTCTTACGTACCTTAATTTCCAAAAGTGGAGAAGTTAGAGAACTTTATCTCCTGGATGTTGTGGGTACCTGGGATGGTTCTACATAACCATACAAATCGATATTAGAAGCTAATCATAGTCCAATATCCAAAAATCCCACAAAAACATCAAAAATACACATTTTTATACCTCGCGATCGATCGCCGCCCAGGCCCGATCGATCGCGAGATCATACTGGACGAGGCTCGAAAATTTACATCTTGGCGATCGATCGCCACTTTTGGCGCGATCGATCGCCAGCCTCGCCGATCGATCGCCCAAAGGTGGCGATCGATCGCCAAATGCTACTGGCACGCACTGGTGGCTCGCGATCGATCGCCAAAAACGGGCGATCGATCGCCGAGTGCTGAACCACGAAAAATCGCCATTTTTGTGCATTTTTCAAGCTCCACTTCATTCCTTACAAACCCAAACTTCCCTACAACATCAATACCATCATAACTCACAAAGACCCACATAAACACTTCAAAAATCATACCCCAACCATAAATAACATATACCCCAAAATAACCCACATAAAAACATCCAAAACTAACCCATTTCAACACCAAACATCTTAAAAACTTAAGGAAGGGTCTCATACCTCTTGTAGGCTCCAAATCTTAACAAAGATCACACAAACAAGAATTTTGTGAAGCTTTCTTCTTCCTTCCTTGGTGAATTTCGAAAATGGGAGATGGGTTAGGGTTGAGGAATGAATTGGGGATTTTAAAAGTGATTGGTAAAGTAAGTGGGTATAGAGGGAAAAGGGGGTTATAAGGTTAATATTAAAATTATACCCCAAAGTTAACATGATGTATAAAACACCCCAACATGGTATTTTAAAAGCATTTACAAAAATGCATTAAACTTCCACTAAATCATGCTTTCCTCATAATTAACCATCAACATAGTTAAATCATGTTAACACCTTATTTTCTAACATGCATAACATGCACCCTGGAATGCAACCCGCGGGTCACGCCTATCATGTGATTAAGCATTTCAACATGATAATTAATTTCAACACATAAATCAATTATCAACATAATTCATCATATTAACATCATTAATGCTCAAATTGCATATAATTAATTTCGGGGCATTACATTACTCCCCTACTTATAAGATTTCGTCCTCGAAATCGCATGCACTTACCCAAAATGAAACTAAACATAAATCATACCAGAAAATAGTTCCGGGTAGTGCTGCACCATATGTCGTTCCGTCTCTCACGTAGCCTCCTCGACACCCCGACGATCCCACTGAACTTTGACCATCGGTATAACTTTACTTCGTAACCTGCGATCCTCACGATCCAGAATTCTGACCGGTCGTTCAACGTAGGATACATCTGAGTCTAACTGCACTTCAGTAGACTGTAATACATGAGACGGGTCTGGCTCATATTTCCGCAACATAGAAACATGAAAAACATCATGAATCCCAGATAAAGACGGCGGTAGAGCCAAACGGTAGGCCAAAGTACCGATACGCTGCAATACTTCATATGGACCAACATACTTCGGGGATAACTTCGCCCGCATACCAAAACGAACTACACCCCTGAAGGGTGAGATTTTCAAGAAGACCCTGTCTCCTACTTGGAATGCTAGCGGCAGTCGCCGCTTGTTGGCATAGGCTGCTTGCCCATCCTGGGTCGCTTTCATCTTTTGGCGTATCAACTTAATCTTGTCTTACATATCCTTAATCATATCCGGTTCTCCGACCGCTTTACTAGTTCAAGTCCTCCCAATACAGCGGTGACCTACTTCGTCATCCGTAAAGAGCTTCAAAAGGAGTTATTTGAATGCTCGTCTGATAGCTGTTAATATAGGAGAACTCCATCGGTGGCACTGAATCTTGCCACGGAGTATCAAACTCCATAATACATGCCCTCAACATGTCCTCGAGCGTCTAAAGGGTACGCTCTGTCTGGCCGTCTGACTCAGGGTGATAAGTTGTACTCAGTATCACCCCTGTGCCCAAAGCTGTCTGAAGACCCTCCCAGAATGTGGAGTAAACCTTGGGTCTCTGTCATACACAATTGAGACTGGAACCCCATGCAACCTCACCACATCCCGCACATATAATTGGGCCATCTTTAGGTATGTGAAAGACACATGACAAAGGATGATGTGAGCTACATTTGTTAGCCTATCCACGATCACCCAGATCGCATCAAATCCAGAGGCCGTCTTTGGCAAGTGGGTCACAAGGTCCATAGATACGTGCTCCCACTCCCACTTAGGTACCTCCAAGCTCTTCAGCTCGTCACCAGGCCTCTGCCTTTCTGCCTTCACCTGATGGCAGATCAAACATCTCTTGACGAAGGTCATAACATCACGCTTTATGCGTCTCCACCAGAACTGACCACTTAGGTCCTTATACTACTTTCTTCTTCTTGGGTGGATACTGAACCGGCTACTGTGAGCTTGCTCCGAGATTTCTTTACGCAACTCCGGCGTATTTGGAACTACCCAGCGGTCGCCGAGTCTTAAGGAATCATCCTCAGCCACTCTAAACTTTGATGGTTGCCCTTGGAGTACTATCGATGACCATCTCTAAACCTCATAATCAGACCTCTGGGCTCTCCTGATAGTCTCAAATACGTCTGGCTCCGCCAATAGGGTCGACACTCGCACAGGCGACGTGTCTACATCAAAATTATAGCCCAGATGGCAATAAGAAGTCATCAAAGCCGACAAACACATAACATCCTCAGCAGTACTCTTCACCTTCCGACTTAAGGTGTCTGCTATCAAATTTTGCTTTACCAGGATGGTACTCAATCTCACAGTCATAATCCTTGAGCAAATACATCCACCTCCTTTGGCGCATATTCAATTCAACCTGTGTGAACACAACTTCAGGCTCTTATGGTCCGTGTAGATGGTAAACGACGTACCATGCAAATAATGCCTCCAAATCTTCAAGGCAAAAAATAATGACTGCCAGCTCCAAATCATGGACTGGGTACCTAGCCTCATGTGGTTTCAACCGCCTCGACGCATAAGCCACCATATGCTTATCTTGCATCAACACACAGCCCAAACCTTGAAGTGATGTATTCGTGTACAAGGCAAACCTCTTATTCTCAGAAGGAATCACCAACATAGGTGCCGTAGTCAAATGACGCTTCAATTCTTGGAAGCTCTCCTCACAAGCTTTAGACCAATAGAACGACACTCCTTTCTGAGTCAGATGTGTCAGGGGTCTGGCAATCCCTAAGGATCTGGAGTACTATTCTCAAGTCCTCTACGTGTTCCTCTTCAGTTCGAGAGTAAATAAGCACATCGTCAATGAATACTATGACAAACTGATCCAAACATGGTTGGAGCACCCTGTTCATCAGGCTCATAAAACAGCTGGGGCATCCGTCACCCCAAAAGGCATGACTAAGAATCTGTAGTGCCCATATCTAGTCCTGGAAGCTGTCTTCTGTACCTCATCCTCTCGAACTCGAATCTGATGATACCCCGATCTCAGATCGATCTTACTGTAGAGCCTCGTACTCTGCAGCTGATCAAACAAATCATCAATCCCCGGAAGCGGATACTTATTCTTCACTATGGCTTTGTTCAGTTGTAATCGATGCACAGCTGCATCGAACCATCTTTCTTTTTGATAGCCCTTGTCAAGGAGCTCCTGCAACTGAACTTTTAACTCCCTTAGCTCCGCTGGTGCCGTCCTATACGGGGCACGAGGAATAATAGACGTCCCTGGTAGTGACTTAATCCCAAACTCGACCTCTCTCGTCGGTGGGAATCCGGGAATATCCTCCGGAATACATCAGGGAACTCCGCCACTACGGGCACATCCTCAACTTTTACTTCTTCTTTCTTTTCCGTAACATCAACGGCATATATGAGATATCCTGTATGGCCTCGTTCCAACAACTGCGCCATCTTGACAGCAGATATCAACGGGATCTTAGAACGAGAACCATCCCCATACAATGTCCATTGGACTCCCATATCAGACTTGAATCGGACAGTCCTTGTCTGCAGTCCACAACTGCCTGATACTTGTTCAGCACATCGATGCTCACAATGCATTCGAAGTCTGACATTCCCAGGACAATCAAGTCTGTCCTCAGCTCGTTACCCTCAAAATAAATGAGGTCGTCATAACCAATCTGATCAGTTATCAAACTTCTTCCAGCGGGTGTCGAGACTACTAGAGGCATGGGCGACGGAGGAGTGCATATGAAATTGCATCATCTACTTCAGCATTTGCTGCTAGGCTGCAATACAAGGGTTAACAACAGTACCCAAAAGCAGTTCATATTATACATCGTTAGAGAAACAAAACATGTTCGTACAACATCATATACTTCATATGCAACATATGCATAAAACATGTTTAAAAGTAAGCACCTAGCCAACTTATTGCTAAGGCTACCCTTCACTCATTCCCGGGTTATCTAACCACTGCTCTGATACCACTAATGTAGAGTCTTCCTACCTTAACATCGTCTTAATACACAAATTTTGGACTAAACATGCATTAATAACGTCTTAGGGTTCCGGTTGTAGCTTTGAGCTAATAAAGTTACAGGCCAACAATGAAATTTCAAAACTTAACTCATTACATTCTCAATAATGAATGCTAAAGCGATAGAATTATACTACTCCTAGAGTAGAGACTATCCAAAAGTCCTGTATCCTATCTTCTTTCATGCTCCTTTTAGCTCACTGCCTCAACCCGACCCTTAGCCCTTCGGTCCAAAAGTGTACCTACAGGAACAACCCATCATGAGCATGTACATCGTTACTTAACATCATAAGGCAATGGCATATAAATAAATGCATGAAAATAATTGGTAACGTATACTTCCTGGTTAATCGTATTAACCCTCTTTGGTTGTCCCTGTTCATTAAATGAATGATTAAATCATCTTATAAATATCATCATCATATAAGCATCATCATCTTATGGCATCATCATCTTATAACATCATCATCATATAAACACCATCATCTTATAGCATCATCATCTTATAACATCATCGTCATATCATCATCATCATATAAGCATCATCATCTTATAGCATCATCATCTTATAACATCATCATCATATCATCATCATCATATAAGCATCATCATCTTATAGCAGCATCATCTTATAGCATCATCATCTTATAATATCATCGTCATATCATCATCATCATATAAGCATCATCATCTTATAAATATAACAGTAAATGTACGAAATCATAGTTCAGTAAACATACTGGTTATTCGTCAGCTTCTTTTGTTGACCCTGATTCACATTCGTGCAGATGGGCATCTTACCCCATCGTATGGCATCTTACCATATCATAATATCGCGTGGCGTCTTACCACATGGGCATCTTTGTTGGGATATGCCCTAAGACAAATCATTAGATGATTGTTTTGACATACAATGTTTATGATTTCTTGAATGGCAATTCATTATTATATATTATTCTTTTAACTGTGCAATGTGAATTAATATATATGTTAATGTCCTTAGAATAATATTGTATTATTCTTAAAGATGTCCCTAGTCAAGTATTATCATGAATAGGGATAATGATAATTCGTAGAGACTAGTATGTGTTGATTGATGAATTGTTCATTGATATGAGATATTAAATCAACACATGGGTACATGTTAGAGAACGATGTACTGGACAGACCCACCATGAGAATGCAACATGGATAGTTATATGATCATCATATGCAATTCTCATAGTGATAATAATGTATGTAATCCTTACGACTTGTGATCATCAGAGATCCCAACATAAGGAGTTATGTATCTTGATATCGTCAAACGTTACCCGTAACAGGGTAATCTATAAAGGCGACTATTGGATACACTACGAATTATGTAGAGGGATGTTGACTGATCGAGATAGGATTTGTCCCTCCTATATAACAGGAGATGTGTTTGGCCCTTGATCAAGTGAGAACTAAAATGCATGGCCATGCTCGAATGAGTCGATATGAGATATCGAGCTTATTCGTTTATTCTAGTTCTACTTGGGGATCAAGAAATAGAGATTGAATATACGAGTATGACTATTCCATGACTCGTGTTCAATCTAAACACAAAGGACAAAGGGATTAAGTTACATGGTTAATATTATCACAAGTTTTAAAGGTTATGTCGAGTCATTGACATTCTTGTAATTTGGGTAGCCTTGATGTGTTGCTAGACACCGCTCTTTGCTTGTAACGTAAAATGAGATTTTATGTCACTGCCAACATTACAAGATCCTATCGGGTCGCACAAAAGATTAAATCGATAAGGGAAATTAAATTCATGGGATGAATTAAATAATTAAGAGGAGTCTTAATTAAATGATTATAAGGATTTAATTAAATCATGGGTTTGGGCCCATAAGATTTTAAGAAAGTCTTGAACCTTAATTAAAGTCCGATAATATAAATATAAGTTTTGATTAATTGTTAATCATACAATTCATAACAAAACCTAGCCTCCACTTGAAATAACTCTCGGCCACCTCTCTCTTGAAGACACACGGCCGCCGCCGATTGTTGGAAGAAAGAGATTGGAAGTCGTTAATCGGTTTTGAACCGGGAGCTAAGTTTTGGTTCAAGAATAAGTCTAGCAACTTGTTCTTGAACGTCCCCTTTTGATTTGATCGTGTGGATACCGTAGAGGCAAGACCTTGGAGGTGTTGCTTGTGACTCGGGGTTCGTTGGACGTGTTGCTCCGTGGAATTTACTCAAACACGCTACAAGGGTGAGAATTTTGTAAACCTTTATCCGATATGATATCCTATGTATAGATCCATTGTACTAGTAATCCTATTTTTTTTCCGCTGCGTTGTATGCTCTAAGGATTACTTACAGTGGTATCAGAGCCAGGTTCAAGGCTCATATCGGATTTATGTGATTAAATTGTGTTAATTATATTAGAACTAATATTGCATGCTTTAAAACTGTATTTTCATATATGATATGGAATAAATCAAGTTTGTGAAAATCATCGTATAATATTATATATGATATAATTGACGGATCAAAATATATGATAATTTGTGATCAAAACCGAGCCATTGGCTCACATAGAGCTCACGGCCGCCGCATGTTGCTAGGGTTTCGAACCCTTTGGCTCGTGCATGGCCGAGCAGCCGCCGCAAAAGGGCTAGGGTTTCGAACCATAGTCACCATGGCTCTCGACCGCCGCCAACATGTAAGAAGGGTTTCGAACCCTCTTGGTTGGGAATGCATGGGCTCGGCCACCGTCGCACTATCTAGGGTTTTGAACTCTATTGGCTCGATAAAGTATTGAGAAGGTGCAAGTTGGTTCGATCATGGTCCACGGAATTATGAGTGTCGACGGCTACACCACATGAGGGCTAGGGTTTTTCGAACCCTTGGCTCGAGATGGTTAAGCCGCCACTGTCATGAACCGTGCATGGTTGGATCGTGGCTCGTGGCTCATGAATTACGGCGTTTTAAACAAGTTGGCTCGATGAAAAACTCAATGTGGTGCACGACGGCTAGGGTTTGGAACCCTAGCGCGCCGCCGCTCGGTCATGGTTCGGCCATGGGTTAGGGTTTCGAACCCTAGGCCCAAAATTGGTCCAGCCGTGTGCTTTTGTTGTTCGAACCATGGTGGTTCGTGGCTTAGTCGCTCTAGTTCGTGGCATGTGATGTCCCGAGCGTACGATAATTTTTCAAAATTCTATTTTACAGTTTTTAATTAGAATTAAATTTAAAATGTTTAGAATTTAATTAATTAATTGTTAATGCATGCTTTATGTGTTGTTTGAGCATGGTGCGTGGTTATAGCCCTTTGACCTATTAGATAGGATTTGTGGATGTTTGTAATTTATAATACGACCTGCGTGTCGTTCCTTCTCTATATCATTCTAAATGTAATCCCTCCCCTATGTTCCCCTCGAATGTGAATCGAGGAATTCTATATCTTGTAAATAGTGTAGTTTATTTTATTGATGGTGATCAATGAAGATGGAGCATTGTGCCGGGACGAGGAGGCCATTCACAAATTGGAGCCAAAGGAAGGTGCTTGTGAAGTTACCTTAGGTTGACTCTTAGGATTTTCTCATTGGCTTGAGAGAATCGTTAGTAGGGGCTATAACCATGTCACGTTTAATTATGTATGTTGATGCATGATTTATCTTATGTTTTAGATTGATAATTGTATTACACATATATGTAGATATGTATACAACTATATGTAGTGGACATATTTTAAATTATCAAACTAATCATGAGATCTATAAATCCCTCTAAAATATTAAGTTTTAGATGCCTTCCAAAATTAAAAGTACTCGTCAATAACTTCGATTGTACATGTGTGGGTTTGCCAAAGCAAAGCACCGTGGCAATCTTAGTAAGGCGCGAAAGGATAAAAGTGATATCCGTTATACTTTAAATTGGGTACGACTTAACTAGGTTATCTCAATAGGATAGGGAACTTAGAGGCATGGGTTGGATAATAATTCATTTGATGAATTGAACAAAGCGTTGTTCGTCCAACTATCCAAGAATTATATTTGATATAATTGACAAAGTGTTGTCTACCTAAATAACCGAGTCTTGGGCGATTAGCCAAAGCTAACTCAAGATTAGGCGAAATATGGCTCTTGAAAGAGAATTTATTTCTAGAAAAAACCAGTGGGAGAAAAATAGAACTTAGTGAAGTTCAACCACAAGAAAACACTGAACCTGAGATTGAGATGGAAACAGAGCAGGCACCACAAGCTGTTGTGGAAGAAGCACCTGCTCAAGAGACACAAGCCCAGCGTAGGTCTGTAAGAGAACACCGGGAGCCACAGAGATATGGATTTCTTGTGACTCAACAAGGTGACTTACTACTTATTGATGAGGATGAGCCGTCATCTTATCAACAAGCTATAATGGGCAATGATTCTGAGAAATGGCAAGAGGCCATGAAATATGAGATGGAATCCATGTATGCAAACCAAGTATGGACTTTGGTTGATCCACCTGAAGGGGTACGACCCATAGGGTGCAAATGGATTTTCAAGAAAAAGAACGATATGGATGGTAACGTACAAACCTATAAAGGTCGGCTGGTTGCAAAAGGATTCAAACAAATTCATGGTATTGACTATGATGAAACCTTTTCACCAGTGGCCATGGTTAAATCCATAAGGATCTTACTTGCAATAGCTGCATTTCATGATTATGAAATCTGGCAGATGGATGTCAAAACAGCTTTCCTTAATGGAAATCTGCTCGAGGATGTGTACATGACACAACCCGAGTTTGTCGATCCAAAGGATGCTGGAAAGATATGCAAGCTACAACGATCCATTTATGGATTGAAGCAAGCTTCTCGGAGTTGGAATCTTCGTTTTGATGATGCAATCAAAGAGTTTGGTTTTATCAAGAACGAAGATGAACCTTGTGTCTACAAGAAGGTCAGTGGGAGCGTAATCATTTTCCTAGTGTTGTATGTAGATGACATACTTCTCATTGGAAATGATATCACTGCCTTGCAATCTGTAAAGATTTGGCTAGGGAATTGCTTTTCGATGAAAGACTTGGGAGAAGCCACCTATGTATTAGGAATCAAGATCTATAGAGATAGATCAAGAAGGCTTCTTGGCCTAAGTCAAAGTACATACATAGACAAAGTGCTTAAAAGGTTTAGCATGCAAGAATCAAAGAAAGGATTCGTGCCTATGACGCATGGCATTTATCTCTCGAAGGAACAGTGTCCTTCAACACCAGATGAGAGACAACGCATGAGTAAGATTCCATATGCGTCTGCTATTGGATCTATCATGTATGCCATGATATGTACTCGTCCCGATGTGTCGTATGCTTTGAGCATGACGAGCAGATATCAAGTTGATCCAGGTGAAGGTCACTGGATTGCTGTCAAGAACATCCTGAAGTACTTGAGAAGGACTAAGGATACATTCTTGATTTATGGAGGTGAGGAAGAGCTCAATGTAATGGGTTACACTGATGCAAGCTTCCAAACCGACAAAGATGGTTTTCGATCGCAATCTGGATATGTGTATTGCCTAAATGGAGGTGCTGTGAGCTGGAAGAGTTCAAAGCAAGAAACAGTAGCCGATTCTACAACGGAAGCTGAGTATATTGCTGCCTCGGATGCAGCAAAGGAAGCGGTTTGGATGAGGAAGTTCATTTCTGAACTTGGAGTGGTGCCTAGCATTAAAGATCCGATAGAACTCTATTGTGACAACAATGGAGCGATCGCATTGGCTAAGGAACCAAGATCTCACCAAAGATCCAAGCACATACTTAGGCGTTTCCATTTCATTCGAGAAATCGTTGAAAGGGGAGATGTTAAAATATGCAAAGTACCAACAGATGATAATGTATCTGACCCATGGACGAAGCCACTGTCACAGTAGAAGCATGATCGTCATACTAGATCTCTAGGCATTAGGTATATGTCTGAGTGGTCTTAGTGCAAGTGGAAGATTTGTTGGGATATGCCCTAAGACAAATCATTAGATGATTGTTTTGACATACAATGTTTATGATTTCTTGAATGGCAATTCATTATTATATATTATTCTTTTAACTGTGCAATGTGAATTAATATATATGTTAATGTCCTTAGAATAATACTGTATTATTCTTAAAGATGTCCCTAGTCAAGTATTATCATGAATAGGGATAATGATAATTCGTAGAGACTGGTATGTGTTGATTGATGAATTGTTCATTGATATGAGATATAATCAACACATGGGTACATGTTAGAGAACGATGTACTGGACAGACCCACCATGAGAATGCAACATGGATAGTTATATGATCGTCATATGCAATTCTCATAGTGATAATAATGTATGTAATCCTTACGACTTGTGATCATCAGAGATCCCAACATAAGGAGTTATGTATCTTGATATCGTCAAACGTTACCCGTAACAGGGTAATCTATAAAGGTGACTATTGGATACACTACGAATTATGTAGAGGGATGTTGACTGATCGAGATAGGATTTGTCCCTCCTATATAACAGGAGATGTGTTTGGCCCTTGATCAAGTGAGAACTAAAATGCATGGCCATGCTCGAATGAGTCGATATGAGATATCGAGCTTATTCGTTTATTCTAGTTCTACTTGGGGATCAATAAATAGAGATTGAATATACGAGTATGACTATTCCATGACTCGTGTTCAATCTAAACACAAAGGACAAAGGGATTAAGTTACATGGTTAATATTATCACAAGTTCTAAAGGTTGGGTAGCCTTGATGTGTTGCTAGACACCGCTCTTTGCTTGTAACGTAAAATGAGATTTTATGTCACTGCCAACATTACAAGATCCTATCGGGTCGCACAAAAGATTAAATCGATAAGGGAAATTAAATTCATGGGATGAATTAAATAATTAAGAGGAGTCTTAATTAAATGATTATAAGGATTTAATTAAATCATGGGTTTGGCCCATAAGACTTTAAGAAAGTCTTGAACCTTAATTAAAGTCCTATAATATAAATATAAGTTTTGATTAATTGTTAATCATACAATTCATAACAAAACCTAGCCTCCACTTGAAATAACTCTCGGCCACTTCTCTCTTGAAGACACACGGCCGCCGCCGATTGTTGGAAGAAAGAGATTGGAAGTCGTTAATCGGTTTTGAACCGGGAGCTAAGTTTTGGTTCAAGAATAAGTCTAGCAACTTGTTCTTGAACGTCCCCTTTCGATTTGATCGTGTGGATACCGTAGAGGCAAGACCTTGGAGGTGTTGCTTGTGACTCGGAGTTCGTTGGACGTGTTGCTCCGTGGAATCTGCTCAAACACGCTACAAGGGTGAGAATTTTGTAAACCTTTATCCGATATGATATCCTATGTATAGATCCATTGTTCTAGTAATCCTATTTTTTTATTCCGCTGCGTTGTATGCTCTAAGGATTACTTACAATCTTACCCTATCGTATGGCATCTTACCATATCTTAATATCGTGTGGCGTCTTACCACATGTGCATCTTACCCCATCGTATGGCATCTTACCATATCTTAATATCGTGTGGCGTCTTACCACATGGGCATCTTACCCTATCGTATGGCATCTTACCATATCTTAATATCGTGTGGCATCATACCACGTGGGCGTCTTACCCAATCGTATGGCATCTTACCATATCATAACATCGTATCATTATATAGGCATCATATAAACATCATCGTTACTTACCATAATCATCCTCATAGATATCATATCCTCTTTACTCATCATAAACATCATCATCATGAACTTACTTATCATAATCATCATCGTAAACATCATATCGTCTTTACTTGTCATAAACATCATCATCATAAACTTACTTATCATAATCATCATCATAAACATCATATCGTCTTTACTTATCATAAACATCATCATCATAAGCTTACTTATCATAATCATCATCATAAACATCTTAAATACTTATACGATTATTGCGTAGTCATAGTGTAAGAATACGTTACCGTCCGATGCCCGTACGCGTCTTACGTACCTTAATTTCCAAAAGTGGAGAAGTTAGAGAACTTTATCTCCTGGATGTTGTGGGTACCTGGGATGGTTCTACATAACCATACAAATCGATATTAGAAGCTAATCATAGTCCAATATCCAAAAATCCCACAAAAACATCAAAAATACACATTTTTATACCTCGCGATCGATCGCCGCCCAGGCCCGATCGATCGCGAGATCATACTAGACGAGGCTCGAAAATTTACATCTTGGCGATCGATCGCCACTTTTGGCGCGATCGATCGCCAGCCTCGCCGATCGATCGCCCAAAGGTGGCGATCGATCGCCAAATGCTACTGGCGCGCACTGGTGGCTCGCGATCGATCGCCAAAAATGGGCGATCGATCGCCGAGTGCTGAACCACGAAAAATCGCCATTTTTGTGCATTTTTCAAGCTCCACTTCATTCCTTACAAACCCAAACTTCCCTACAACATCAATACCATCATAACTCACAAAGACCCACATAAACACTTCAAAAATCATATCCCAACCATAAATAACATATACCCCAAAATAACCCACATAAAAACATCCAAAACTAACCCATTTCAACACCAAACATCTTAAAAACTTAAGGAAGAGTCTCATACCTCTTGTAGGCTCCAAATCTTAACAAAGATCACACAAACAAGAATTTTGTGAAGCTTTCTTCTTCCTTCCTTGGTGAATTTCGAAAATGGGAGATGGGTTAGGGTTGAGGAATGAATTGGGGATTTTAAAAGTGATTGGTAAAGTAAGTGGGTATAGAGGGAAAAGGGGGTTATAAGGTTAATATTAAAATTATACCCCAAAGTTAACATGATGTATAAAACACCCCAACATGGTATTTTAAAAGCATTTACAAAAATGCATTAAACTTCCACTAAATCATGCTTTCCTCATAATTAACCATCAACATAGTTAAATCATGTTAACACCTTATTTTCTAACATGCATAACATGCACCCTGGAATGCAACCCCCGGGTCACGCCTATCATGTGATTAAGCATTTCAACATGATAATTAATTTCAACACATAAATCAATTATCAACATAATTCATCATATTAACATCATTAATGCTCAAATTGCATATAATTAATTTCGGGGCATTACAAGTGACAACATCCCAATAATTGCTCGTTCAAAAGCGCACCATACAATTCCCAGTGACTATCCATTTATTGCAAATATAGTATACTATGCATTCAACAATTGCAATAAGATATAAGATTATGCTCGTACGTTATACGTACCTTATAATTCCGCAGTCCGAATCAAATTTGCCTTAGTCCCGTGACCCGATGAATCACGTTCTAAACACATTAAATAATTCAAAATTATTTATGATCATGCACTCACGTGCCCAAGCACGTTCACAATCCCCAAATATATCATCAATCGATGACGATTAACCATTTTAAAAGACATCGGGCGAAGCATGCATCGATTCCATAACACCAACACAAAATATACCATGAAACAGGGCCTCTCGATCCATCGGACATAAGCCCCCGATCGATCGAGAGCCACAACAAAAATGGCAACGAATTTCTTTGAGCGCGATCGATCGGCGAGACTGACCGATCGATCGCCATGCGCCCACGATCGATCGCTAGTCCTGCTCGATCGATCGCCAACAATGTTCATCATCTTCTAATTTTTGGAATTACGCGCGATCGATCGGGCCCCTATTGCCGATCGATCGGCGAGCACTGAACAAGCCCAAAAATGGCGTTTTCGAGTTTAAAACCCTCATATAAACAAACCCAACACCCAAAATACCATTAATCCTCAACATAAACACCATAAATCTTTCCGGAGAAAACATTGATTCAATGTTTAGAAGGCTAACTCAAATCATCAATGAGCTTGCCCAACTTGGAGAGAAGTATCCTCCAAAACAAATATGGAGAAGAGCACTTAGAGCCCTACCACAAGAATGGGATGCCAAGAGGACGGCCATCATTGAATCTAACAAAGGAGATAGTGCATCATATGATATTGATGAACTTCATGGTACCTTGGTTACCCATGAGCTTGAGATGTCAACCCGGAAGGAAATGAAGAAGGATGAAGAAAAAGCAAAAGGCAAGGGGATTGCCTTGGTTGGAAAGAAAGCACAATCCGATGACGAAGATGATGAGGAAATGGCATTGTTCACAAGGAAGTTCAAGAAGTTCTACCGGAAATACAACAAGCCAAAGACTTCCGAATCCAACAAGAATTCTACCAAACGAGAGCTAACTTGTTATAATTGTCAACAAAATGGTCATTATGCTAATGAATGTCCAAGTAGAAAGAAGGCGGATAAGGGAAAGAAGAAAGCTTTAATAGCCACATGGAGTGATAGTGACTCCGATGAAGAAGTAGCAAACCTTTGTCTAATGGCTCTTGAAGATGAAGATGAAGATGATGACGTACCATCTTATGATGAATTATTAGATGCTTATAATGAAATTATTGATGTTCTTGGTAAATCTAAAAGGAGTAATAAATTGTTAAAGTTGGACTTGGCTAAAAAGGAAGAAGAAAATGTTACTTTGAAAAATGAACTACTTGATATAAAGAAATCTTTTGGGAAGTTTAATGATAGTGGTGTAATGCTTCATGAATTGCTTGGCTTGCAAAGATCTAGCTTTGATAAAGCCGGATTAGGCTTCTCAAGCAAGTCAAAAACATTTTCAAGCTTGTTGGCCAAAGCCAAGCATAATCCCCCTACTTGCACCTATTGTTGTAAGGTTGGTCATGTTAGAAATAAATGTAGATTTTTCAAATACCAACCAAACAAGAGGTGGAAGTGGATTCCTAAATCCCCCATTGTTACTAACCAACATGGACCCAAAGAACAATTGGGTACCAAAGGTCCAAATATTAAAAATTTGTTTTGTAGGGAGGAACAAGTAAGAGGTCCAATTCTTGGTATCTCGATAGTGGATGCTCAAGACATATGACGGGTGACAAGAACTTGTTCTTGTCACTAAAAGCTAAAAGTGGGGGAAATGTCACCTTTGGAGACAATAGCAAAGGAATCATTGAAGGCATTGGCTCAATTGGTAACTCTAACTCTACTATCATTGATGATGTACTTTATGTCAAAGGACTTAAGCATAACCTTCTTAGCATAAGTCAATTATGTGATAAAGGTTATGAAGTCTCTTTTGCATCACTTCATTGCACCGTATCATACACTCATGACAAATCCATTAAATTCATTGGTTATAGAAGTGAGAATGTGTACAAGGTTGATTTGGATAATCTTTCTTCTCAAAATGTAAAATGCCTTGTAACATTGAATGATAACAAAAAAGTGTTATGGCATAGACGACTTGGTCATGTTGGATTGAGCACCATTGGTAAAACTCAAAAACTTGATCTTGTTGTTGGATTGCCTAACCTTGATTTACAAGTTGATTCTATTTGTGATGCTTGTCAACTAGGAAAGCATACTAGAGAATCTTTCAAAAATAAAAATGTTATCTCCACTTCTATGCCACTTGAATTGCTTCATTTAGACTTGTGTGGTCCTTCAAGAACAACTAGTCTAGGTGGAAAATCTTATGCATTTGTCATTGTGGATGATTTCTCTAGATTCACTTGGACATTGTTCTTAGCCCATAAAAGTGATGCCTTTGAGAATTTCAAAATATTTGCAAAAAGAGTTGAGAATGAGAAAACTCTTTCAATAAAAAGTATCCGTAGTGACCACGGAACCGAATTTGAGAATGAAAATTTTATAAACTTTTGTGATGACAAAGGCATTGGTCACAACTTTTCTTGTCCTAGGACACCTCAACAAAATGGTGTTGTTGAAAGGAAGAATAGGACATTAGTGGAAATTGCACGTACTATGCTATGTGAATATTCACTTCCAAAATATTTTTGGGCCGAGGCAATGAGCACCGCATGTTATATCATTAATCGTTCATCAATAAGGCCAATTCTCAAGAAAACTCCATATGAATTATGGAGGGGGAGAAAGCCTAACATTTCTTACTTCAAGGCTTTTGGTTCAAAGTGCTTCATTCACAACAATGGTAAGGATAACCTTGGTAAGTTTGATGCCAAATCGGATGAAGGTATATTTCTTGGTTATTCTAATACTAGTAAAGCATATAGAGTATTTAATAAACGTAATCTTATTGTTGAGGAACCTATTCATGTTATATTTGATGAGACTAACACTCGAGTATCAAGAATTTCCATGGATGGTGATGATGAAGAATTACTTGAGCAAAGGAGAGAGTCAATCACCCTTGAGAACTTTAGTGGTGATAAAGAAGAACAAAGAATGGAGTCAAGTAATTCCAAAGAGGATGGAGAACTTCCAAAGGATTGGAAAACCACCAAGGATCATCCCATGGATCTCATAATCGGTAGTCCATCAAAAGGGGTAAAAACTCGATCCTCATATATCAATATTTGTAATCATCTTGCTTTCATTTCTCACATAGAGCCTAAGGACATTAATGATGCATTGCTTGATGATTCTTGGATCTTGGCTATGCAAGAGGAACTAAATCAATTCACAAGAAATAAAGTTTGGAATCTTGTACCTAGGCCTTCGAACAACACCATAATTGGAACAAAATGGGTATTTAGAAATAAAATGGATGAACATGGGATATTATTCGAAACAAGGCTAGGTTGGTAGCTAAAGGATATTGCCAAGAAGAGGGCATAGATTTTGATGAAACTTATGCACCCGTTGCTCGCTTAGAATCCATTCGCATGTTACTTGCTTTTGCTTGCTTTAAAGATTTTAAGCTCTTTCAAATGGATGTCAAGAGTGCCTTCTTGAATGGTGATTGAAAGAAGAGGTGTATGTTGATCAACCACCCGGCTTTGAGGATCCACATTTTCCCGACCATGTTTTTAAATTTGATAAAGCTTTGTATGGTTTGAAACAAGCTCCTAGAGCTTGGCATGAAAAACTATCTTCATTCTTAACCAAGAATGGCTTTACAAGAGGAAAAGTGGATATCACTTTGTTTACCTTAATTAAAGGAAATGATTTACTTATTGTTCAAATATATGTTGATGATATCATATTTGGTGCCACTAATGAATCTTTGTGCAAGGAGTTTTCTAAATTGATGCAAGATAACTTTGAAATGAGCATGATGGGAGAACTCAACTACTTTCTTGGATTGCAAATCAAACAATGCAAAGATGGAATCTTTATAAGCCAAGGAAAGTATGTCAAAGATATGCTAAAGAAATTTGGAATGGATAATACGAAAAGTGCATCAACACCAATAAGCTCATCAACCAAGCTTGACAAGGATGAACAAGGTAAACCAATTTGTCAAAAGCTTTATAGGAGTATGATTGGCTCTTTGCTTTATTTAACGGTTAGTAGGCCGGATATTATGTTTAGTGTTTGTTTATGTGCTAGATTTCAATCATCCCCAAAAGAATCACACTTGTTCGCCTTAAAACGCATTTTTAAATATCTTACAAAAACTCCAAATCTCGGCTTGTGGTATTCTAGAAACTCTTCATTTGATTTGAAAGCTTACTCCGATGCCGATTTTGGAGGATATAAGGTGGATAGGAAAAGCACTAGTGGTACTTGTTTCTTTCTCGGTAATAGCTTGGTATCTTGGTTTTCCAAAAAGCAAAATTGTGTTGCACTCTCAACAACCGAAGCCGAATATATGGCTGCCGGTAATTGTTGTGCACAAATCTTGTGGATGAAAAGCCAATTACTTGATTATGGGCTAGATGTTTCAAAAGTTCCAATTTTTTGTGATAACACTAGCACCATATGTTTATCTAAAAATCCAATTCAACATTCTCGGACTAAGCATATCGATATAAGGTACCATTTCATTCGTGACCATATCGAACAAAATGATGTTGAATTATTTTATGTTAATACCAAGGATCAAATTGCCGATATTTTTACAAAATCACTAGATGAAAACACTTTTATTTTTCTTCGTGGTGAATTGGGTATGATTGAACTTTGAGCATGTTTGCATACCTTAAGAAATGATATCATATTTAGGGGGAGCTACTCTACTTCATCATTTGCATAGAGCAATTGTAAAATTCATTTACATAAATTAATTATGTTTAATGAATTTTGTAGCTCAACATTTAATTTCAAAAGTGCATATTGAAATCACCTTTAAAAATCACAAATTGTGAGTTATTGTGTTTTTGAGATTATGTGATTTATTTTTGTTGTTAGATGATATAATGTTAGATAGATTTATCAAAAATAAATTTTTGGTCCAAAAATTGGCTCAAAAAGTGGCCAAACCATCGCCTCAGCATTCTGTGCGCAGCGCCTCGTCCGTGGCTCGCATCGCCTCAAACGATGGCTAGCATCGCCTCGGGCGTTCTCGATCGCCTCAGGCGTTCTCCAGATCGCCTCAGGCGATCTCGGTTTTTAAAGATTGAAAGCTACGTCTTTTGCTCATTTTTTCTGCAACATTTCGTGTTTTTCACCCATAATTCGAGCTTTCTTCATAATTGTTATAATCGATCAATCCTAAGCCTTTCCAAACCATCAATTTCACTTTCCAAACACCAATTCTTCCAATTGGATTTTTGCAACCCTAACCCCATTTCTTACTCCAATGAAATAGATTTTAAAAAATTTGCCATCTTGTCCACGATTTCTTTCAGGGACTCTCCGGCTAAAACTTCTTCCTTGGTACCTGGGTCTCCCATATCCCATGAAATCTTGGCTGATCCTTCCAGACTCATTTTAAGAAGTAAAATGAATCATTCTTTCTTTAGATCGAGCGTTCCTGCTGCTATTCTCATTGATGATAAGAATTTCTCTGTTTTTGAAATCCAAGATATCCATATTAAGCATAAGTGTACATATTGATGAATTGGATCTAACTGTGATTTCCCGTAAGGCGTTTGATGTATATCTGGCCTGCGAGCACGATTCCTTGTTCCAACTAGGGGATCCAAAGTTGCTGAGGTGAGATATTCCCTGTGCGGCATACTTTGATCACCTTCGGGTGGATTGTGTGACCCGAAACTCTATTGTGGTGGAGGTCTTGTTACAAACTCTCCCGTCTTGAATTCTATGAGATTTAATCCCCGCAAATGAATCAGCATGTTGGAACCGAAGAGGGGGGTGAATGAGGTCTCTTAGCTACTTTAGCTTTTTAAAATGAGTTTGCAAAATAAAAGAGTTTGCGCTTGCGGAAGGCTTAAGTCAATAGATAAATAAATAAGATAAAGAAGTAAATAAATGCGTAATAAAATAAAGCGGTAAAAGACACGAATATTTTTTATAGAAGTTCGGCGATGAATCGCCTATGTCTCCTCTTCCCGGCTAGATTGCTTCCAACCGAGGTTCCACTAGAACGAATGATCTTGGTATTGAGGGCTCCAAGTTAGCCACAATACAACTCTTCCAGAGTACACAAATCTCTTCACGAGCACAACATTCTTCACGAGTCTTCTTGGCCTTAAGGGCTCCAAGGATAGCCACACACAACTCTTCCCGAGTTACCAACACTCTTCACGAGTCTTCTTGGCCTTAAGGGCTCCAAGGATAGCCACAACACATGCACCAACGTTACTTGTTGATGACTTTACAATTTCCAACTTGCGTCGGTGTTGGAGGACCTTACAATAACTCAACAAACACCTTCACGGTATACCAACACGAAGAAAAACAAGACTCACACAAAATAAAAGAATTACAAACTCCAATACAACAACAATTTATGGAGATTGCTATATGAATTTTGAATAAGCAAAGCTTTGTAGAAGTTTGTAGGCTTGTTTCTTGTCTTCAAAATGCTCCAAAACATCAATATTTATAGTGTAGGAGGCCCCATAGGCTCCTACTTGCCGTTGCTACACAAAAGACTGAAATCACTCCTCGATTACCTCAGACATCGCCTCAGGCGATCACCATCGCCGCGCCCCAACGGTGAGCATAAATCACGCATCGCCTAAGGCGATGCCCCGATTGTCTCAGGCGATCACTATTGAAAATAAATGTGGTAGCCTCAGCTTGTCCAAAATCTTCATCGCCTCAAACGATGCACACATCATCTCAGGCGTTCAACGCATCACCTCGGGCGAACTCCCCTGCGCGCGAGCCTCGGCGTCGCCTCTGTCGATGTGCATGGCGATGTTGCTCCTGGCTGCCATCGCCTGGGGCGATGGTCACCATCGCCTGGGGCGATCTACACCAGGTTTTGCACACTTGATTTTCTTCAATCAATTCACTTTCCAACCAATAAATCTGCACACTAAGTAGACATATTAGTATAACAAACACAAGTTTTGTTGATCATCAAAACTCAAAAATAATCCGGAGATAAATTAAAGCATTAAACACAACCATGCGTTTAAGGCTCAACAATCTCCCCCTTTTTGACGATCACAAAACTTGATAAACTTGAATATGTAATATGCATGAAATGTGAGTATTCATGACTCTCCCTTAACAATTGCATAGCACATACAAGATTACCAAGTAAATCATACAACAAACAACTCTCCCCCTCAAACCATGCATACACAAGCTCTCCCCCTTAAACTATCCATGTATTAAACTTCAAGTTTATCACAAAATTCTCCCCCTTTTTGTGATAATCAAAAAGTACAGAATTTAAATAAACATAGCATAATTATATGTTGACACAAATCCATATTTTAACAATTTTACACATGTTCTTCATCAAGCATGTAATAGACATAACAAGCATAAGATTAAATCATTTATAGCAACAACAATCATGCGTTTAAGGCAATCAACAATAAATTCTAAGTGTTTCAAAGTGTGCATATGTTCATGCACCTCATGCCCAATAGACATTATAATTCTCAATGCATCATTAGATAAGTTTAATAAAATTATTAATCACATAAATGCACATCTCCACATTGCATATTCAAATTTGAATTTTAGGCACATCAGTATATATATACCATAAAGAGATAAGCAAAAATCATGCATCAAAATAATTTATATGTGCATATGCTAAGGGGTAATGCATTTTATTACCAATGAATATCGATCTTCATTATTTATTGGTCATAATTAATTTGTGCCAATGAAATTTTGAATTGCTCTTTTAAAATGCATAAAATAATTTTATCTTCGATGACAAGAGTGCGTTCTTGTCATTGGTCCTATGCCTCATGCTTCCTCTATTGAGGTGAATGTTATAATCTCCTCCTTTGAGTTGCTTGTGCCTTCATCCTCCATCCCTTTGTTGTCCCTACAAAACAAATTTACAATTGGAGGGTCTTTGGTACCCATTTGATTTTTGGGTCCTTGAGGGTTAACTTTCATTGGCACCTTTGGAATCCATTTCCACCTTTTGTTAGGTTGGTATTGGATTTTGGCAAACCTACACTTATTCTTAGAATGACCATCTTTGCAATAATAAGTGCAAGTAGGAGAATTATGCTTTGCTTTAACCAACAAGCTTGAAAATATTTTTGATTTGCTTGAGAAGCCTAACCCGGCTTTATCAAAGCTACAACGTTGCAAGCCAAGCAATTCATTCATCTTTAGACTACTCTCACTAAATTTGCAAAAAGATATCTTTAATTCATTTTTCAATGAATTATTTTCTTCATCATTCTTGGCTACCTCAAGTTTGAGTAATTTGTTACTCATCTTGGTTTTGCCAAGAACATCAATGAGTTCATGATAAGAATCTAAAAGTTCATCAAAAGATGGTACCTCATCGTCGCTTTCATCTCCTTCATCTCCAAGAGCCATTAGACAAAGATTTGTGGCTTCTTCTTCATCGGAGTTACTATCACTCCATGTGGCTATTAGGGCCTTCTTCTTGCCTTTTTCTTCATTCTTCTTCCTATGACATTTGTTAGCATAATGACCTTTATCTTGACAATTATAACAAGTTACCTCGTGTTTGGAATCATGTTTGGTAGCACTAGAGGTCTTTGGCTTGTTATGTTTGTTGAAGAACTTCTTGAACTTTCTAGTGAACAATATCATCTCTTCATCATCATCATCACCTTCATCCTCAGATTGATCTTTCCTCCCAACCAAGGCTATCCCATTTCTTTTGGATCTATCTTCCTCCTTTATTTCTTTCCTTGTTGACACTTCAAGCTCATGGGTTACCAATGTGCCATGAAGTTCATCAAGGTCATAGGATGCACTTTCTCCTTTGTTTGATTCAATGATGGCGGTTCTCTTTGCATCCCATTCCTTTGGCAGTGCTCTTAGAGCTCTTCTCCATATTTGTTTTGGAGGGTACTTCTCTCCAAGTTGGGCAAGCTCGTTTATGATTTGGGTGAGCCTTCTAAACATCGAATCAACCTCTTCTCCGGACTCCATCTCAAATGTCTCATATTTGAGTTGTAGTAGGTCTATCTTTGTCTCCTTCACTTGATTGGTGCCCTCATGACAAATTTGCAATTTGTCCCATATCTCCTTTGCGGTTGAGCACATTGAGATCCGCTTGTACTCCTTCATATCTAAAGCACAATGTAAAATATTAATAGCTTTAGTATTTTGAGATATTAAAATCATGTCCGCTCTTGTGAAGTCGTCCATTTCTTTGGGAACACTTATTCCCCCAACTTCCTTTAGAGGGATGTGTGGACCTTTCATAATTATCTTCATAGGTCATAATCTACGGATTGGATGGATAGAGAAATTCTATTCTTCCAATAACCATAATTATCACCCGTGAAAAGCGGAGGGCGATTTGTCGATTGACATTGAGCAAACTCATTTGCTAGATTAGCCATATAAAAATTTTGATTTAAAAATAAAATCAAATGGCGCTGATACCACTTGTTGGAACCGAAGAGGGGGGTGAATGAGGTTCCTTGGCTACTTTATCTTTTTAAAATGAGTTTGCAAAATAAAAGAGTTTGCGATTGCGGAAGGCTTAAGTCAATCGATAAATAAATAAGATAAAGAAGTAAATAAATGCGTAATAAAATAAAGCGGTAAAAGATACGAATATTTGTTATAGAAGTTCGGCGATGAATCGCCTACGTCTCCTCTTCCTGGCTAGATAGCTTCCAACCGAGGTTCCACTAGAACGAATGATCTTGGTCTTGAGGGCTCCAAGTTAGCCACAATACAACTATTCCCGAGTACACAAAGCTCTTCACGAGCACAACACTCTTCACGAGTCTTCTTGGCCTTAATGGCTCCAAGGATAGCCACACACAACTCTTCCCGAGTTACCAACACTCTTCACGAGTCTTCTTGGCCTTAAGGGCTCCAAGGATAGCCACAACACATGCACCAATTTTACTTGTTGATGACTTTCCAATTTCCAACTTGCGTCGATGTTGGAGGACCTTACAATAACTCAACAAACACCTTCACGGTGTACCAACACGAAGAAAAACAAGACTCACACAAAATAAAAGAATTACAAACTCCAATACAACAACAATGTATGGAGATTGCAAGGCTATATGAGTTTTGAATAAGCAAAGTTTTGTAGAAGTTTGTAGGCTTGTTTCTTGTCTTCAAAATGCTCCAAAGCATCAATATTTATAGTGTAGGAAGCCCCATAGGCTCCTACTAGCCGTTGCTACAGAAAAGGATAAAATCACTCATCGATCGCCTTAGACATCGCCTTTGGCGATCACCATCGCCGCGCCCCAATGGTCAGCATAAATCACGCATCGCCTCTGGCGATGCCCTGATCGCCTCAGGCGATCACTATTGAAAATAAATGCCGTAGCCTCAGCTGGTCCAAAATCTTCATCGCCTCAAACGATGCACACATCGCCTCAGGCGTTCAACGCATCGCCTCAGGCGATCAGCTCATCGCCTCGGGCGAACTCCCCCTGCGCGCGAGCCTCGGCGTCGCCTCTGTCGATGTGCGTGGCGATGTTGCTCATGGCTGCCATCGCTTGGGGCGATGGTCACCATCGCCTGGGGCGATCTACACCAGGTTTTGCACACTTGATTTTCTTCAATCAATTCACTTTCCAACCAATAAATCTGCACACTAAGTAGACATATTAGTATAACAAACACAAGTTTTGTTGATCATCCAAACTCAAAAAATAATCCGGAGATAAATTAAAGCATTAAACACAACCATGCGTTTAAAGCTCAACACAACAAGATCATGCAGATCTTCCAGGTTGATTCTTTCCATTACTTCGTGGGAAGTATGGGCTCTCCTCGTAGGATTGCAATCATTTTTCAGTCTTCGTCAAAGGTCTTCGGACCTACCATGCTTTCCCTTTTTGGTGTAAAAGGGGTTCTGTTCCATAGGACGGTGGTAACCATCCTCCGTTCCTTCTTCATGCCGGACTTGGTCTTGACTCCAACTCCTTGACTCGGGTTTGAACATCTTGAAGGTTTCTAAGAATTTCCTCATGATATTTAATCATAATCTCCATCTGACTCTGAAGCTGATGGATATATGTAGGGACATGGTATTGTAGATAGCCATAACGCTGCACTGTCTTCTGGATTTCTCTAAGATCTTGGGATATCTTAGAAGAATCTGGTTCGATTACTCGAAAGGTTGGTTCTCTCATCCTAATCATCTAGTCCAGACCCTGTTGGATCATTAGTGGCTGGAACCATATCTTCATGTTTAGGATTATCGTCTTCCCGAAGTTCGGCTAACTCGAACTGTAGTTTGAGGTTCACTTGATGGAGCCTCTTAGCCATCCTTTCGAGTTTCTTGGAATGATTTATGCTAGGTGTGCATAATCCTGTTTCTCGTAATAGTTTCCACTTATGGTTGAAGCGTTGATCTTCTGCCATATGTTTCTGATTTAGTGCTTTCAATTTTTGGAAGTACCACCTGTATGAATTACACTTCGAACATTCGTTCAGGTCCATAATTTCTTGAATCGTCTCCTCCATATAGGTTACAAATTAATATTCAAGATATTATTATAGTATTTCCAGAATAAACATAGGCTCTGATACCAATTTTTAAACGGCTCGGGTTGAAGTAAACAAACTTGGTAAATAGCAAATTACTTTAAGGGTATACATAGAATTTTAAAAAAATTTGCTTTGGAAGCAACACTTTATTTTTGATATTAACATTACCCTTTAAGAATGGCAGCAAAGGACCTTTTAGTCAGGCTTCGTGTTTTGAACATGTGATGATTATACAAATTTGTCACGCATCGAATAGTGAGATGAACTTAAAATAGGTCAACAAAGCTACATAACGTATTTTTTTAGTAATTTGAGTTGACTTGATTTGTAAAACAATGACTGATACAAAATACTTACCATCAACATTCATCATCATGTGGTCAGTGGTGATGTGTGAGTTGAAGTCCATGAATGTGGAATGTGATAAATGTATATGTATATATTAAGTCACATAATTCTCCTACCTTATTTGCGCACTGGTGCTCTGGTCTCGCACTGACGCATTGAGTGCTTGTGCGGTGCTTTAAGGCGCACTAAGTTTTATTAAGTCGCACAGTGACGCACTGCTCGTGATCTGAAGCATCGAGTACGTGTACGGCGCTTTAGAACTAAATTTTATTAAGTCATGTATTAAGTTTTCCTAAGTCGTGAACTTAAATATTAAACATTCTTAATTCTCCAAAAATAATATAATTCATTTTTAATAAATTCAAAATATTATAAAACATGTTGAAACACATATGTAATATTTGGTTTCATTTTTCGAATTCATTATCTTATGGCCAAATAATAATAATTCATTTTCATTTTTCGCTATCTAAAATATATTTTTCAGAGAACAATAAGTATTCCTATCAGAATAGCGATCAATAGAAGATTTGAAAGTTTGTCAAACATGATGTGTATTATGTATGCTTGACTTTATTTCATCAATGCATGTGTTTATATATATATATATATATATATATATATATATATATATATATATATATATATAATAGGTGCATTAAGGCGCACACTCAATTTTTTTGTAAATTGACGCACCCGCGCATCCACACCCGCACTTGCACACGCTCGCGCATCCGCATTATCTGACCTAGCGTGTATACTTCATAAAAAAGACGTATTATCCTGAAAAATAAAAAACATGTTAAATCAATTTTGTTAACCACAATCCGATTTCAAGAAGAATCAGAAGATGTGGATTGCAACAAGATAAAAAACACAGCAGAGTTTATTCTGATAATAGTATATTTAGTGTCGCATTATCATATTAGTGCTATCAATCTCTTCAGAATAAACTAGTTGTTGTTAACGGATTTGGAAAAAAAGACAAAATGAATTTGGACGTAAATCAGGAAGCTGATTTTATGCGATTATTTCCATTTGAAGAAAGTTACTGTTAGACTTTTAATCTATAAAAATATGTCAACAAAAGACCGAAGAAACTCTCTGAATTATCATATTGTACAAAATAAGCTCAATCTTTCAAAAACACTTATTTGAAATATCTTGAAGTTATACAAGAGCAGTAACCAAGTCGTCAACCTGATCTTGGGGATCATAGTTTCAAGTCTATTGATCAAGAACACTCTAGCATAAAATCGAGTTTTTAGATTTTGGGTAACTACTGTCATAATATTCTGCTAAAAAAACAACTTTCTTAATATTGATGTTTGGTTCGATGTTTTTTAAAATTTTCAAAACTTATTAAATCAAAAAGTAAGAAAATATAGTTTAAATGTAATTACTTCATCTTGATTTAAAAATATGCAAAAAAATACAGTTATGTATATTAATTACATATATATATATTAGTAAATCAATAATAAAACATAAAAACTAATTTACAAAATTGTTAGTAATTTTACATATACAATATAATACGCAATTTTTCAAATTTAAGATGACCCAAAATTCGGGAAGCAGACCCATAAAAATAAAAATAAAAACAAAAACAAAAACAAATTTGATTTGACATGTTTACGTTCAAAAAATAAAACGGCAAACATCACAAAAACCCCTACAATACACAACACTCTAAACTTGGGAACAAGTTATGTTGCACCGATACTTCAAAAAATTTCACGGTCAAGTATCGGATACTTCTGGGATATGGATACGCGTGGATACAACACTGATATGTATCGGATACGCCACGTGGCGTATATGGGAACAAAAATTAAGTTTTTATTTCGGATACGTTTCAGATACGGTCAAGATACGCCGTTGACCGTATCTGACACGGGTTAGATACGAGAACTTTCGATTTTTTTAAAAAAAATTGGGTTGAAACTGTAATTAAAATAAATTATTTAACTTAATTCTTATTTCTTAACCATCTTAATGTGTTTAAGATCGATTATATGCTTGAAATTTTTAGATGTTCTGGATTAATATTTTACCATTTGTCGTGAAGTTGGTGAATTTGCAACTTTACTCTTATTTCTAATGTGTTTAATGTTGATTAGATGCTTGAAACTTGATTTTTTTACAATTATTATTAATTATATATTTATATATATAAATTAATAAAATTTGCATATCGTATCCTACAAATTTCAAAAAATCGTGCAATCGTACCCGTATCTGCATATCCACATATCCGCATATCCGTATCCGTGCAACATAGGGAACAAGTCAAAGCATTCCAAACATCCACCAATTAAAGCGTTCTGCCTTTAATTCAGCCGACACAAGAAACGCATATACCGTGTGCGTTTCTCGTGTCAGATTTTTTTTAAGGAGAAACACATACACACCATACTTTTCTTTAAAAACACATCCTGTGTATGTGTTTTCACCTTATTTTAGTAACCAAAAAAAATTTACATTAGTTTTGTCAATTTTTTTTTATTTTACATTATTTAATTAAATTACAACACTACTTTTTATTATGCACGTCTGCATATTATTCAGCATAATGTGGTATTAGGATAACGACACATATCATCGCCCGTAAGCTGCGGTTAACCGGTTGTGCTGCCTAACTTATGGGATAAGTTGTCCCCGAAATTCCAGTTGTCCACGTCGCTAGCTAGAATGTCCTCTTTATTAAAATTGTCAATTAACTTTTGATGATATTAAATACATAAAAAAAAATTAGATGAATGTGAAAACGTTGAAGCGTAAGAAATGGCATTATTTATAAACTAAGTCTTTTAATTTACAAACGGTATCTAATATTATTAATTTTATTATATATTACAATCTTTTGCCGCCTGCTTGTCTTTTTCCACTATTATACAATTGAATTGATCTAATCTTATATTTAATAGTATATAATTAATATAAAGGATGATCAAGTGGGGTTTTTATAATAAATATTTTCAAATTTTATACACACATATACACACATGTATAATAAAATTATGAATGTAATTTTTACTTCATCCATAACTTATGTTATCCAATAGATATTCATCTCACTTATATATAATTCTTTTTTTTTTAAAAAAAAAAGAGCACTCGATTGAAAATTAATCCTCTAGAAAAAAATTCATTTTTATATGTTTAGTTTTGTGTAAAAATAGTTAGCATGCTATTAATGGTTTCAAAACTAAGTTTACAATAACTTGAGATCAAATTAAAAGAAATACAAAAGAATATTTGTCTTATTTTATTTTTATGGCTTGCGAAGAAGTTTCCTCACCATATGGCGTCCAAGATTATAGACTCATAAAATAATTCCAACTATTATATAAAAATGAAAAAGAAAAACCCAAATTGAATTTTTAAAGTTTAGGCATAATTATATAACATGTAAACTTTTTTCCTCATCTAAATCAACTCAAATTTTTTGAGTGATAAATAATTTCTTATATTGCAACTTAAATCATGTATCATCATCTAGATCTTGAGTTATCATACTTTAATGTAAGCGTTAGCCGGTATATCAATATCTATATTTGATGGTAACGGTACAAATCAAAATTTTAAATTGTATAACATAATGTTCCGATCTCTCTTCCGATAAGGCTAATTATTGTTTCCCGACATATTATTTACCAAGCTTGGAATACAAATTATATGTTATTGTTGTGTCTTGGAATCTTATTTCGGATTTTTCTTAATATTTTAAATATTTATCAAATTCTGAGATAGGAATGGCAAATTTATGAAGTGTGCGTGAACTGTAAAAGAAGGATCCAAACTTTCATTCGCTCATATGGTTTGAAAATTCTAAACTTTTGGTGTTAGGCCGCCCAATTTTGACCTTTTAAAACTAAGATATGGTTTTTAAAATTTAAAAACATGATCACTGTTCATAACTATCAGTTCGATAGTCTAAAAATCTCGGTTTAACTTTAACTTTTCTTGGCAGCTCCAATTCCGGTTCATGAACCGTCACTCAGGTTAACCAACGGTTTTGCTTGCCGTTAAACCTTTCATTTTTTAAAAAAGTAAAAAAAAAAGTGTTAAAATGAGTTTTATATGTTTTTTGGATTAATCATAAAATAATGTGAATTAAATTCAATCTTGAATAATCTTTCAAGTTTGAGGGACAACATTAACTCATATTTCAATTGGACTACATAAGTTGCCCCAATTTTGTAATATTTATTTTAGTAAGCACTTTTAATGGCTAATTTAATAAAAAATTGCCATTTTTTTAAATAGATTTAAAAAAATAATGTTAAATTTTTTGTTTTTACCAAACTATGGTAAAACGCACTCCGGGCATGCGTTTTTAAAAATGCATTCCCGGAGTGCGTTTTTATTTATTTATTTAAAAAAAAATATAAGCTTTAAAATTTAGTTTCAATGTTAATATTTTGGGTTAAAAAATACAATGGGTCACAGTAGGTACTTATGGCGTGTTTTTTTAAAAACGTATTCTTGGAATGCTTTTTTTTTTAAAAAATATGCAACCTTTTAAATTTAATATGCAACCTTTTAAATTTAGTTTCGATGCTTATTTTTTGTTTAAAAAATACAGTGGGTCACAATGGTTACACATGAGATAATTATATTCTATAACCTAGAAAATCTTTTTGAGCGACTCCATACACCAAATATATCTACTAATATATCTACCAAATTATACACCAAATAAATATTCAAAAACAAATTATACATCAATTTCACCAAATAACAATAATATTATCTATGGGTGATCATCCAGTTAAATATGTTAAGTCAGTTAACCGATATTTTTAAAATCACAACCGATATCGGTTAAATAAGTTATTATATTTTTGTTAGTAACAATTTTGTCAAGTACGATCATGTGCTCTACTGGTGGGGGCTTTGCACCCCTAACCCAGCAGCACAAGTTTGAATATTGCTTGACCCTTTCTTATTTTATTTTATTACTTTATAAAGTTAAATTTTTTTATTTTTATTTTGTTACTTTACGCATTATTATGATTTGTTTTGTAGAACAATAATATTATTGTTATTTTGTGAAATTGATGTATAATTTTTTTTTGAATATTAATTTGGTGTATAATTTGGTAGATATATTAGTAGATAAATGAATATAATATATTAGTAGATAAATTAATATAATTTGGTAGATATATTAGTAGATATATTTGGTGTATGGAGTAGCGCAAAAAGATTTTCTAGGCTATAGAATATAATTCTCTCATGTGTAACCACTGTATTTTTTAAACAAAAAATAAACATCGAAACTAAAATTAAAAGTATTAAATTTAAAATATTGCATATTTTAAAAAAAACGCATTTGCGTTTTTAAAAAAACCCGCCATAAGTACCTACTCTGACGCAACCCAAAATATTAACATTGAAACTAAATTTAAAGCTTACATATTTTTTTAAAAAAAATAAATAAAAACGCACTCCGGGAATGCGTTTTTAAAAACGCATTCTTGAAGTGCGTTTTACCATAGTTTGGTAAAAAAAAATTTAACATTATTTTTTAAATTTGTTTAAAAAATGTCAAATTTTTATTAAATTAGCCCACTTTTAGTTCTATATTTAATTTGTTGTAGAGTTGCTCAAATTTTACACTAATTTATTTAGGAATGTAAATTTCTTTTTTTTTTTTCTCTCTTTTTGTGATGTCCGGGAATTTTGGTGTTAATCCCGGTGTGGTATTAATCCTTGATGGATTTTTAACTGTGGCAATTAGGAATTAATTGCGGTTTTGCGTCTCCCGAGGTTGTTTAATCGGGAATTTGGGATCGTTGGATCCAAAGGTTGAGATTGTATTCTCATTTCGGTGGAAAACCTATGAGTTGGGTTTTCGGTGGGACTTGGTGTCCGGGGTGCTTTTGTTGGGGCCTGTATGAGGATTTGATGTTGGAGAGAGAGTTTTTGAAAACAGATAATTTTTAATGAATCATGATGTATTTGTGGAGGTATTGGTGTGTTGGGGTATTTTTGCTATATATACCCGTTGGACTCGGGATTCCGTCATTTGGGAATCCATTTCTCTCCTCTCCTCCCCCCTCTCACGCCACCTTCACCCCAAACCCTTCCCCTTCCCTTTGGTTGAAGCAAAATCGATAGAACTCGATTTAGGGGCCGGTTTTTCTCGAAGATAATCAGGTATTAATCTTCCCCTCGTCATTGTCTTCGTTTTGGTAGTAGTATTGTAGAGTTTGGTTGGGTATTGTCATGGCTATGGCATTTGGGGGTTTTGGGTTAAAATCCAAAATGTTGATTTCAGTGTTTTCATGGAGTTTAATTGTTGTATTTGAGGTGTTGAGGTTGTATGGGGCGTTGGTTTGGAGTTGGGTGTGAAAAACACCATTAAAACTCGAGTTTTTCGGAAAATCGCAGTCCGCGATCGATCTTGGCGAGGCACCAATCGATCGCGAAGAGCTACTGGAAATTTAAAGAAGATGTACAGTATCGGCGATCGATCGCGAAAAGTGGGCGATCGATCGCGAGGGTCTCAGCGATCGATCGCGAAATGTGGCGATCGACCGTGGATTGATTTTTTTCGGGCAGTAGACTTGCGCGATCGATCGCGCCTGATGGGCGATCGATCGCGGCCCTGTTTCCTTTGTTTTTTCAAAATTTTGGAAAATGTCGGGATTTTGGAATCGGGGTTTTAAGGGGCCGTTTCCGGGGCAATGTCTACATTCCTATGGGAATGTTATGCTTTTAAAATGGATTTGTTGAGGCCAAAGTTTAATAAAACGAAATTCCAGGTTGAATTCTTGGTTATCTTTTAAACTTGTTAATGGAATATTTTAGGTTTTATACATGCTTAGCCGGGGGGCTTTTATTTTGGTGATCGTCATGGATTGACGATATGATTGGGAGTCTTGAACGTGCTTGGACACGTGGTTGCATGCTTATACTTGATTGTGAGTTGTTTATGTCTTTTAGCACATATCTCTCGAGGTAAGGAACTCAAGCAAAGTTTGGACTCAAGCTACGGAATTATAAGGTACGTATGACGTACGAGCATAGCCCTTTAATATAATTGCAATTGTTGAGTGCTTGGTACACTGTATTGCAATGAATGTGTGTGGAAATGCATGACACATGGTATTAGCAATAAACGAAGATTGAAATGCATGGTTTATTGTACTTGCTTCAAATATCTATATATGCATTGAGAATTGCATGGTGCCGCTTTTGAGCGAGTAATGATTGGGATGTTGTCGCCTGTGAGCGAACATCGATTATGACGCCGCTGCCATCGAGCATGCGTGGAAATGGGATGCCGCTATTGTAGAGCGAGCAATGAAATAGAGCTATGAAACCATAAGTAAGAAACATGGATTGTCTATAACCATTGTTTAATGATTTGATATTATTGATTATGACATTGGTATATGGCTCATAGAATTGTTAATCAATGTAATGATTAACTGGCATTTGGGAATTTGATGGTTTCAGTGTTTTGAGAACAGGGACAGTACATGAAACCCCGGATGAGGATGATGCCATCTAGGGAGTATATTTTGTATGTCATAGCATTTATATTACTGTAAATTATGAATTGTATTGTTTTGATTATTGGGATGGGATATTGGTATGCTCACCCCGTGTGGGGGCTGTCTCTGTTGGGACAGGTGGTACAGGTGTAGCAGCAGCTTTGGAGTTGAGCTCGGGCTGTTGTTTGAAGTACTTCCAGGATTGAGGTACCAGAGCTGGATGGACAGGCGCTCAGATCCAGAGTCGAGATCGAGTTGCGCTTGAGAAGTGCTTCCAGGATCGAAGCACCAGTAACGGTATCCAACAGAGTGATTTATACATTAGATACAAGCTCATTCATTGGGTGCTCTTATGTGAGTACATATTACGTGTATATGGAATGTATAAACGGGCTACGGCTCTTCTCTGTTCATTTATGGTTTACACGCAATTAGATATAGAATTGCTAAATGAACTAAGAGTATGTTAGTGTATTATGAGGGTGCATGTTATATGGATAATCATGGTTGGGGAATTCGATTATTATGTGGTTTAAATGCAAGAGATTTTCTGGATAGCATATGGTGTTGCACTTGCATATGGTTTTCCCCTGATAGTATGATTATATGCACTAATGATATGGCTTAATACACTAATAACGGGTTAAGGGTACGGGGGTCCTTACATTAGTGGTATCAGAGCAGTGGTTGCTCTTGGGGGCTATTAAGGGCCTAGGAAGTTATTGATAGCACATTTTTATGCATGATGGCATTAATGTTGCATGACACAACTGTACTTTTATGATATGAAAAGTGGTGCTAATCATTATAATTGCAGGAATCGTGTAGAATGCGATTTGGTGGCATTAATGGTGATGTCTAGCACTTCATGTATTATGTGTTAAGGGATCTGATTTTGTAGGAAAATCAGGAAAGGTGAGACGTACGGACTTCGGACGGTAAAACGTGTTACACCTTTGATTATGTATATCGTGGATAGTGGATCCTTACTTGTGATGATATATGTGAAATGATAGTGATATATTGTGATAATGGAACCAATTGTTGTGTTTGATTATTGTGGTAGAATTGATGAATGTTCCGGTAGCCTTTATCTCCGAGCGAGGGAGGTACTTGCCGCTGTCATGTCTAAGCGAGGTAACATGCCGTTGTCATTGTCGAAGCGAGGGGTCCTAAAATTCAGCTGTTGTATTGGGAACAGAACAGTCACAATTCTAGTGATTAATGTGGAATATTGTGGTTATAACTGGAACGTGATATCGATCATTATATTGTGAACTGTTGTATTAACCTGGATGCAGGTACATGGAGCTAGTGGAAGTTCCGGAAGTTGTTATATTCGAGCGAGGGAGGTACTTGCCGCTGTCATATGAAGCGATGGCAGTATGATATTTGCCGCTGTCATGTCTAAGCGAGGTAACATGCCGCTGTCATTGTCGAAGCGAGGGATATCATATGATGCTGCTATATGTCGAAGCGAGGGGTCCTAAAATTCCGCTGCTATAACAAGACCGGAACAACCACATTATCGATATTGATAGCGATGGTTCATTGCGCTATATTGATTGGCGATGGTTCATGCCGCCAGATATATTGATAGCGACGGTTCATTCCGCTATATTGATTGGCGATGGTTCATGCCGCCAGATATATTGATGGCGATGGTTCATTCCGCTATATTGATTGGCGATGGTTCATGCCGCCAGATATATTGGTAGCGACGGTTCATTCCGCTATATTGATTGGCGATGGTTCATGCCGCCAGATATATTGGTAGCGACGGTTCATTCCGCTATATTGATTGGCGATGGGTCATGCCGCCAGATATATTGATAACGATGGTTCATTCCGCTATATTGATTGGCGATGGTTCTTGCCGCCGGATATATTGATAGCGATGTCTCATTCCGCTATTCTATTGGCGATGGTTCATGCCGTCGGGTATTCTATTGACGATGATTCGTGCCACCGGATATTACATAGCGACGGGTCATTCCGCTACACCTATGGCGATGGTTCATACCGCCGGATATCTATAGCGATGTCTTATGCCGCTGACTCTATGACAAGAGATCATGCCGCTGATTCTATAGCGATGGGTTATACCGCTATGTGCGTAGCGCTGGATTATGTCGCCTATGAGCGATGGATGCTACTTGTGTACCGCTGGTGGACGATGGATACAGGTATTCCGCTATCTTGATAGCGATGAGGTATGGCATATTACTTGTGTTAGCATTATTGTGGATACTACATGTTGTTATATATGTCATGTATTTGACGATGAGATTATGGATGTCGTGTATTGACATGTACCGTCATATGTTTGACGATGTTAATTGGATGTCATGTGTTGACATATGCCGTCACGGGATGACGATGACATAGTTGATGTTCTATGTAGACGTGTGGCGTCGTTTTGATGATTAATACATTTATGTTGTGTATTGAGTTGTATGGTTTGAGTGCCTTTGGTGGGCACATGGTAGTGTCTGGGTCATTAGTTGACGAGACCATTATGCCGAGCAAGTTGCTCGAAGAATTATTAGGTGCACCGTACAGGGATTGTACCGCAGCACATATTTGGAGTATATTATTCGAGTAATGATACCCTTGGGTATACTCGCTGGTTTGGCTTAGGCCAAGTGATTGGTGGTAAGAGTAGTCATTGAGGAAACTACTCGCTTGTTGTTGTGATCTGCGGTAGGCGTGGTCACACCCACCCTGAGGGTGTGGGATAAGTCCTAATGGATTAGGATTGTTTCGTGGTTGAGCAAGGACACCGGGATGTCCATTATGCTTTGGTTTTAGAGAAATATTGGGTGATGACCCACTCCTCTAAATGGATGATACGGTATGGTATACCGGGTGGAACGTGTGAGACGTTGGTAGGCTTGATATGAGCCTTTGGAGGCAGCGCTCGTTAGCCAGATATAGTGGCAATGTTATAGAGTGCTTTTGAATTGCCGTTATACTGCTCGTTGGATTCGAGTTCAGTGAATCGTATGATGATACGATGAGGACTTTTGGTAGACTTTTGTAGTCTCTTTGTGGCATGATATTTGAGGCAGAGAATACCTCACGGAAACGTTTATACGTCAAATGTTTTAAGAGGCTTGTTTTGGGACAACTCAATTTTGTTGGAATACCAACGTGAGCGTCGACAAGTCGTTGTTATCTCTGGTTGAGCATCTTTGCATATGGTATGCGACGAAAGTCACAATTGATTGTGTGGTATAGTTAGTGGAGTGACACTACTATATTGACTTTATCTCTTGGAGAGATTTGGGTTGTACTGTCTTGGAGGCAGCTAGTTTTGGTTGAGGGTTGATCGTGAATCAACCAGGGTAAGCCCTACTAGTGATGGACTAGGAAATGGCTTCGTACTTCCAGTGAGACGTTCGAGAAGACGTCTCTGGGGTGATGCTCGAGTGTGGAGTACTATGGTAATAGTACAGGGCATCGTTGTTTGAGTATACATGGCGTATACGAGTTTCGATTTGATGATAGTGGCTTCGATGCACTATTCTGAACCAATTGCTTATTTTGGTTCCAAGATATATGTTGGTATGTATATCCAGTTTTCCGGACGGTGGTTCGAGGTTAGAGGGTCATGGATTCATGACACTATTCCTTTTGGGAAAGGCGGTATTGTTATACCTGCCGGTCGAATCTTTTGGGAGATTCATTGCTTTGGTTGTGTGGTGTTGATGTTGAAATCACACCCTTTGGCTTTGGTCTGTTGACCACTATTCTCCGTGGAGTGAGAATAATCGAGGCTTGGCAGTAAGTTTTGGGACTTTGGGTATGTTTGGAGATACCTGAGCCTATTGCTTTGAGTGTGCCTGTTGTGTTGGTGCTTGGACATGTATACCCGTGTGTGTATACGAATGTCAACTCTATTTCGTTCCTTGTTGAATGTCGGTTTAGTGTACTTGGTTTGATGAATCTCCGGTGGGAGATTGTGGCAATTTGAGATTGGTAATCTCGATAGCACGATGTATTCTAAGGAATAATCGTGAGGTCCGTTTGACTTCCCCTGAGGAGGGATTGTCGTGTCTTGGAACCTTGGTAGTTCTTGTTGGATAATTCGATAGCCTTCCTGTTTTAGGATTGTTGAATCCCAGGATAAATGAGGGATGGCCAGGATTCGGATTTGTTTAGTGTCACAGTCGACACGTGTTTGGAAATGCAATTGTTTGTCTTGCATGTCCTTTGTGGAACTTGAGACTTTGTGGAGTCTCGATAGTGTGTTTTGGACCAAGATGGGACTTCTTGGAACACATGGTTGTAGACATCTGTAGTGATGTGTTTTGTGTGGATTAGTGACCGTGGTTTACCCGATCCGGATTGCAAGTGGTGCAACTACTCCTTTGGAGGAGATGGACCGGGAAGCGAAACCGGATTTTCTGTGAGTATACTGTTGTATACTAATGGTCCACATCATAACGATGTGTGTTAAGCATCGTGGCCGACTGGTGGATATCATAGAGAGATATCTATGTTAGAACCAATGGTGTTTTGATCGATTTGCAGTCATGATGGACTGACTTCCGAGACGATTCACGTCGAGGTATGTTGTTATCTTTTGGGTTTATATTGGTTTTGGCATTGCTCTATTGTAGAGCTTGATGCGAGATTGGTGTTCTCGCAGTTAATGATTCGATTCTTTTGTGGTCCAGAATCGGGGTTGTGACCTTACCTTGTTTGTGTAACCCTAATGTTACGTAGGGTATGCCGGTGAAAATTTTAAAATTTTATTAGTGGGGGATAATTGTGATGTCCGGGAATTTTTTGGTGTTAATCCCGGTGTGGTATTAATCCTTGATGGATTTTTAACTGTGGCAATTAGGAATTAATTGCGGTTTTGCGTCTCCCGAGGTTGTTTAATCGGGCATTTGGGATCGTTGGATCCAAAGGTTGAGATTGTATTCTCATTTCGGTGGAAAACCTATGAGTTGGGTTTTCGGTGGGACTTGGTGTCCGGGGTGCTTTTGTTGGGGCCTGTATGGGGATTTGATGTTGGAGAGAGAGTTTTTGAAAACAGATAATTTTTAATGAATCATGATGTATTTGTGGAGGTATTGGTGTGTTGGGGTATTTTTGCTATATATACCCGTTGGACTCGGGATTCCGTCATTTGGGAATCCATTTCTCTCCTCTCCTCCCCCCTCTCACGCCACCTTCACCCCAAACCCTTCCCCTTCCCTTTGGTTGAAGCAAAATCGATAGAACTCGATTTAGGGGCCGGTTTTTCTCGAAGATAATCAGGTATTAATCTTCCCCTCGTCATTGTCTTCGTTTTGGTAGTAGTATTGTAGAGTTTGGTTGGGTATTGTCTTGGCTATGGCATTTGGGGGTTTTGGGTTAAAATCCAAAATGTTGATTTCAGTGTTTTCATGGAGTTTAATTGTTGTATTTGAGGTGTTGAGGTTGTATGGGGCGTTGGTTTGGAGTTGGGTGTGAAAAACACCATTAAAACTCGAGTTTTTCGGAAAATCGCAGTCCGCGATTGATCTTGGCGAGGCACCTATCGATCGCGAAGAGCTACTGGAAATTTGAAGAAGATGTACAGTATCGACGATCGATCGCGAAAAGTGGGCGATCGATCACGAGGGTCTCAGCGATCGATCGCGAAATGTGGAGATCGATCGCGGATTGATTTTTTTCGGGCAGTAGACTTGCGCGATCGATCGCGCCTGATGGGCGATCTATCGCGACCCTGTTTCCTTTGTTTTTTCAAAATTTTGGAAAATGTCGGGATTTTGGAATCGGGGTTTTAAGGGGCCTTTTCCAAGGCAATGTCTACATTCATATGGGAATGCTATGCTTTTCAAATGGATTAGTTGAGGCCAAAGTTTAATAAAACGGAATTCCCGGTTGAATTCTTGGTTATCTTTTAAACTTGTTAATGGAATATTTTAGGTTTTATGCATGCTTAGCCGGGGGGGCTTTTATTTTGGTGATCTTCATGGATTGACGATATGATTGGGAGTCTTGAACGTGCTTGGACACGTGGTTGCATGCTTATACTTGATTGTGAGTTGTTTATGTGTTTTAGCGCATATCTCTCGAGGTAAGGAACTCAAGCAAAGTTTGGACTCAAGCTACGGAATTGTAAGGTACGTATGACGTACGAGCATAGCCCTTTAATATAATTGCAATTGTTGAGTGCTTGGTACACTGTATTGCAATGAATGTGTGTGGAAATGCATGACACATGGTATTAGCAATAAACGGAGATTGAAATGCATGGTTTATTGTACTTGCTTCAAATATCTATATATGCATTGAGAATTGCATGGTGCCGCTTTTGAGCGAGTAATGATTGGGATGTTGTCGCCTGTGAGCGAACATCGATTATGACGCCGCTGCCATCGAGCATGCGTGGAAATGGGATGCCGCTATTGTAGAGCGAGCAATGAAATAGAGCTATGAAACCATAAGTGAGAAACATGGATTGTCTATAACCATTGTTTAATGATTTGATATTATTGATTATGACATTGGTATATGGCTCATAGAATTGTTAATCAATGTAATGATTAACTGGCATTTGGGAATTTGATGGTTTCAGTGTTTTGAGAACAGGGACAGTACAGGAAACCCCGGATGAGGATGATGCCATCCAGGGAATATATTTTGTATTTCATAGCATTTATATTACTGTAAATTATGAATTGTATTGTTTTGATTATTGGGATGGGATATTGGTATGCTCACCCTGTGTGGGGGCTGTCTCTGTTGGGACAGGTGGTACAGCAGCTTTGGAGTTGAGCTCGGGCTGTTGTTTGAAGTACTTCCAGGATTGAGGTACCAGAGCTGGATGGACAGACGCTCAGATCCAGAGTCGAGATCGAGTTGCGCTTGAGAAGTGCTTCCAGGATCGAAGCACCAGTAACGGTATCCAACAGAGTGATTTATACATTAGCTACACGCTCATTCATTGGGTGCTCGTATGTGAGTACATATTACGTGTATATGGAATGTATAAACGGGCTACGGCTCTTCTCTGTTCATTTATGGTTTACACGCAATTAGATATAGAATTGCTAAATGAACTAAGAGTATGTTAGTGTATTATGAGGGTGCATGTTATATGGATAATCATGGTTGGGGAATTCGATTATTATGTGGTTTAAATGCAAGAGATTTTCTGGATAGCATATGGTGTTGCACTTGCATATGGTTTTCCCCTGATAGTATGATTATATGCACTAATGATATGGCTTAATACACTAATAACGGGTTAAGGGTACGGGGGTCCTTACACTTTTTCCCTGTTAATATAATTACCAAATAATTATTGCAAAATAATTAAATATTTTCTTGATAAATTTGATTTATATATATCAATATATAATATTAATTTATTACATTACACATACACAATGTGTGTGCATCATTTGCTAAAATATATAATTACGATTCCTAAATTAGCTCAATAAGGCTATATTGCTTAGTGATATGAAGTTAATCATCCAAGTTGGAGCTCAAATGTTCAATCACACTCACTACATTAGTTTCAAATTTAAAATATAAAAAGTTCAACAAAAAAAAAAAAATTGAACCGACGTTTAACCGATCCCCGGTTCACGGGTTCATACCACCATGAACCATAATCGACCTGCCTACAGATGGGCTGGTTATGGTTCGAACTGCCTACAGATGGGCTGGTTATGGTTCGAACCATCAAACCGAGTAAACATGTAACCGGTCTGTTGACTCGGGTCCGGGCTGGGCCTTGTTTTTTTGTAAATCGTGGCCATGTCTACTCATGTGTGGACCAACGTAAGAAAATGGGTACATCATAATTTGATTAACATTGAGTGACATGTCTAGTTTAATTCATTTCCTTTGTATGTATATATGTGTGGTTCAAACCCGAAATATTTCAAAAGTTCATGCCTTCACGTCATGGGGGCCATGGGTAGACCACCAATTATCATTGCTTTCTCCTTTGACACCTCAAGAATGTATTTGATATTCACTTTTTTAACTTCTCAAGTACAATAAAATATCTATAAATTAATATTGGGATCATGAAATTTACTAATTTAGAGAAGTACTATAATTCCTGATAAAAAACTAAATCGATAATTAATAATTTATCAATTTAAAGAGTACATTTTCGATTTAACAAATATAAATTTAATCAAAAAATCAATGTATATACATCACTAATATATGAAAATTCATTATGCATACATATATTTACGAAAATAAGTACGATGTTATTCATTATTTGTAATACTTAAACAATATTCAATGTATTGACTAATTAAATAAAGTTCAATACAAGCCAATTCCATCTATGAGATCATTATACTAGAACTGAATGCATTCAATGCATGATGATGAAGGGAACTACTATAAACAACATGGAAAAAATTCTTAAAACCATATCCAACAATGACTTCTCATCTAAAAAATGTTCAGAGATAGAATCAACATAAATTTAAATTTCGAAAAAGAACAAAGAACAATAAATTCATATTTTACTAATTGTCCTAGTTATGTTGCAATTTTAGAAAATTATTAATTATTATATTGACTGGACTATAGAGTTATACAAGCATCTTCCTAAAAGTTATTATCTTATTAATTTTTCAAAATTACTAACTTTTAAACAGGCTCAAATTAAGATCTAAAAAATTATTTTAGAAAGATTATTAATTATTATGTATTCATTTATAGATGTTCTACTCTGCTCAGAAAAAATTTAACTCCTCCAATATTTTTAAAATTGCAGGTTACCCTTCAGTATTCTTAAAAATTACAAAATAACCCATGTCATATCGATCATTGCTCTTTTTTTTTTTGGTAAAAAAAAAAAAGAAAACCAATTTAGTTTCCGAATTCTATACTATAGCTATTTTCAAGTCATCATATCGTATTGCTGAACGAGCTTTCCTTGCGATTGAGCACATTTCATCTCATCTGAAAACTATGTTTACCTTCAATGATAGTAGCAAGTGAAAGCCACATGTCCAATCTAGTGTTTATTGCTCAAGGTACACGAAATATAAAAAAAACTGTGAGTTGGAACAATACAAGCTCGAATACAGATGCTGCAAACTGGAGTATTACTCTGTAATAAGCTTACAATAATTTCTCAAATATGCAACTATATCACCATTTATCATGTTCTTCCAAATATTGACACTACATTAGTAATAATCAATCGTGCAAGCAATGGCAAATTATGGTCCCGAATTTGTAGTAGGAAGACACAAAAAACTGGAATGATCATCATCTCTGATAGCCAGCTGGTGGATAGCCGGTAGGTGGATAGCTCGGGGGAGGATAGCCAGGAGCTTGAGGAGGTGGAGGATAATTAGGTTGGCCATAATATGCAGGTGGATATCCAACAGACGGGGGATATGGCTGATCGAGGCGTGACATTTGCTGGACATGTGGTGCCATCATTGGTTTTGGGCCTAATTTTCCATCTCGCTTGTCCATTTCAATATTGTGTTGCGTCTGAATATATCAAAACCAGACAAACAGTATTCTCAGAGGAGAAACCATGAGCTAGTTAATGTGAACAACACGCTTATTTCTCATCAACCAAGTAATTATATATAGTTTGTGCTAACCTGCATGCAAGCGCAAACCCTGCAAAAATTAAAAATATAAAGTTATTTCAACACCATATCAGACAAGCAAGACAGTATCTGAGAAGCCTCTGAAATTTCCTCACTTCCAACAATCATTGCAACGATTGAAAATATGCAAGCAATTTGTTGGAGGCAGAACATGAAACCCTAAAACAAAGGAATCAACACTGGATCAAATAGGGTACGGAAGTCTCGAAAAATACTGGCATAGTTAATAGGAAAAGGAGGGTGGGTCCGTGGGAGAATAATCCAGAGAGAGAAACAGTACAATAATGCAATTATCACACTGTGTTGTCTGTATGTTAAACTCATCTTGCAATAAAAACCTTGTTGAGGCCACTGAATTTCCAAAGCATAGGAACACCTGAAATTTTGGAAGATAATAAGTAGATGATAAGGATAGGTCTCAGTGCATACCTATGATTCATAATTGAAAAATGGTAATTTGAGTGACTGTTTGTAAGGGTTTCGTTTCAGGATCAAAGATATAGCCTATAACATCAAAACTTACCTATCTAGGCAGGAAGCTTCTTGAGAGGTTAAACATCAAAGCCCATTTTTTTTAAATAAAAAAATACTAAATCATAAAAATAACCAAAATCAACTTTTATTTTACCTCGGTGGCAAGGCAAAATCAGGGCAATGGCTTTCTCCACATCGATCACTGCAAGTCATGTATCCAGCACAGCAGACAATACCTGTCAAACACACAATTACACTTTAATGATGCAAGGAGGTGGATCTGCTTACAAGATAGAATAGGGGATGAGACTTCAAGTACCGAGACATATCATTGTAAAGGGCTCTTTTCCGAAGCATATAAGGTACACAAGGTCCACTGCAATTTGAAGTCACTAAATAAGTACAAACTCATCATGTAAGTTACAACACAATAATTTTCAAAAGAATTCCGATAATGTTCAATCAACAAGACTTTCCTTCCGTATCACTGATCCATAACACATGGATACCATGTCACATAAATATTATGTAGAAAGCTTCATTTACATCATATCATCATGCTTGATTCAATTTTACATTAATCGTTTAACTATGAGGCTCATCAATCAAAATTTTGGTTTAGGATTGAAGTAATCTTACAGTCCCTTGTTAGCATCATAGTATTTCTTGATTAAACCTAATGAAAACAGTTTTATGCGGACAACTAAGCTAAGAATAGCATGGTTATTAACTATGGTTATCATATTCAGACTGTTAGGGATATGCCATAAGACAACTCATTATATTGTTTATGACATACAATGTATTATGGTTTTATTAATGGCAATTCATTATTATATATTATTCGAGTATCTGTGTAATATGAATTAATATATAAGTTAATGTCCTTAGAATAATATTTTATTGTTCTTAAAGATTGTCCATAGTCAAGTATTATCATGAATCGGGATAATGATAATGCATTGAGACTAGTATGTTTTGATTGATGAATTGTTCATAGATATGAGATATCAAATCAACACATGGGTACATGTTAGAGAACACTGTACTGGACAGACCCACCGTGAGAATGCAATATGGATAGTTATATGAGTGTCATAAGCAATTCTAATAGTGATAATAGTGTATGTAATCCTTACAACTTGAGATCATCTGAGATTCCACATATAAGGAGTTGTGTATCTTGATATTGTCAAACGTTACCTGTAACAGGGTAAACTATAAAGACAATTATTGGATACACTATGTAGAGGGATGTTGATTGATTGATGGAGATAGGATTTGTCCCTCCTATATAACATGAGAAGTGTTTGGGCCCTTGATCAAGTGAGACTAAAATGCATGGCCATGCTCGAATAAGTCGATATGTGATATCGAGCTTATTCGTTTATTCTAGTTCTACTTGGGGATCAAGAAATAAAATACTGAATATACGAGTATGACTATTCATGACTCGTGTTCAATCTAAACACATTGGACAAAGGGATTAAGTTACATGGTTAACATTATCACAGTCCATAGTTTATGTAGAGTCAATGACATTCTTGTAATTTGGGTAGTCTTGATGTGTTGCTAGATACCGCTCATTGCTTGTGAAGCATGAGGAGCTCAGCTGGGATGAAGATATTGTATTATTATTTTTCTAAAGCAGATGTTAGAGTCAAATAATTGCGGGAAATTGTTGACACGGGAAGTATATAAACTTAGCTATGTGCATCTACAACGAAAGTGGAAGTTCAACAAAAGTTCATACTATCGTCGGTATTTAAGTCCAATAATCAATTGCATAAAACAAAAACAATATGTACTCTATGCCAAAGTAAAAAGGGATGGATCCGTAAATCAAGGTTGTCAGTCAATATCGTAACCAAAACAGAATAATAAAAAGGAATAAAGTTGTTTATACCATAATAATTGTTGTTTAAAAAGGGGAGCAAAAGACAAGAAAAAATCATAAATTTTATTCCTCCATTCTCATTGAGAAATACAGTATCAATTTACAGAGTCTCCTAAATTATAGATTGTGATCTAATCTAATCACATCTAAGGAATAAATCACAACCAAGAATCAAGATAGCTATTATTACTAAAAAATACAAATATTTGGTTGAATATTTCCTACAATAATACTTCTCAATCATAGGGGATCCTGAGATCCGCTTCACAGCAAGAAATAATACTCATGGATTAAGAAACTCTCATTACTCATTGGTAAACACGTTTACTCTTTAGTCGTGTATGTCGATTAAAATACATTAAAAAGTATTTAGATATATTTTCTGTTACCTGAAACCATGCACCGGGAAATTTAAATATTTGTGCAAGTCAGAGTCAATCAAAAACCTAGCAAAAAAAATTTTTTTTAATATCCAATAGATGAAATTAAAATAAATTGCTCAAAGCAGCTGTGTTGTCACAATAAAGTTTTAATATTGTACCAATGTCTTACCCCAAAAAAGAGCAATTGGCTTTTCATATATTAGAAACAAAACACTGAATTCCAAACAAATGCTCAGATCAGACAAAAATAGTTGTTGGCCCTAGGTGCGGTAATATGAGATATAAAATAGCAAAAATGAAGATTAAAATGGACACCAGAATTTTACTTGGAAAACCCCTAAAATTATTAGGGTAAAAACCACGGGCAATATGAAAAGATTCCACTATAATATTTTGTGGGTTACAACCTCTCACTATCTTTAAAAAGAGAACAACAATCTCAATATAGGAGAAAAACTACCTCACAAATATTATATAATATACACTCAAATATAGAGATATGAGAAAACACTTTGAAAATGAGACCATAAAAATGAAAGCTGAAGCACCTATTTTATAGGTGAATGCTTCGTCTGAAATGAAAGAAAATTCCATCCTTCAATGTTGAAAACATTCTGCACGCCAACTTGTACAATCTGCTAATTTCAAAAAGCAAATCTTACTTTTTGAAATTTGCCGACATTTCTCCCACTGGAGATTTGATTGAGAATCAAACACATCTTCACACATCATTCAATCTTGCCAGCCTCTGCTACTTACGTTTCTGCTAGGCCACCTGAGTATCTACACCACTCGAACTTCTCAGTATTAACTGGCTTTGTCAGAATATCAGCTAGGTTATCCTACGTATGGATCTTCTGCATGTCCACATTTCTTTCCTCTACCACTTTACGCACAAAGTGAAACTGTAGTCCAATGTGTTTCGTCATGGAATGAAAGGCTGGATTCCTCGTAATGTGCAAGGCACTTTGACTGTCACAAAACAAATGAACTTTCTCTTGTTTATGACCAATCTCCTCCAATAGCCTCTGAATCCATATCGTCTCCTTGCAAGCTTGAGTAGTTGCCATATATTCTGCCTCCGTTGTAGATAACGCACAACTGTTTGCAGTTTTGAAACCCAGCTTACTGTTCTTCCTGCAAGTGTAAACACATAACCACTAGTAGACTTTCTTTTATCCGGACCACCTGCATAATCTGAATCCACATAGCCCCTGAGTGTAAAATATGATCCTTCGTAACATAATGCAGCATTCGAGGTACCCTTAATGTATCTAAGGATCATCTTAACCGTACTCCAATGCTCTTGTGCAGGATTCGTCATGTACCGACTGACTGCTCCCACTGCTTGTGCAATGTCTCTTGTACAGATCATAGCGAACATTAAACTTCTCACCGCTGATGCATACGGTACTCGGGACACTTCCATCCTCTCCGCTTCACTGCTAGGACACATATCGGAGGATACTTGAAGTTAACAGGAAGATGGGTCGAAATTGGATTATAATCTTGCATGTTGAAGCGTTGCAAGATTTTCTTCAAATAATTTCCCTAGTAAAGCCAAATCTTTATGTTAATTCTGTCTCGGTGAACTTGCATCCCTAGAATCTTGTTTGCCGGTCCCAAGTCCTTCATATCAAATTCTCTAGCCAACTGTGCCTTGAATTCTTGGACTTGATCTTTGTTGGGGCCTTCTACCAACATGTCGTCCATGTACAAACAGCAAAATGATGTAATCATCGTCCCCAGATCTCTTGTAATATGCACAAGGATCTGCGTTATGTCTGTTGCACCAAAGGCTCATGATATATGAATCAAATCTCTTGTACCAACACCCCGGCGCCTGTTTGAGACCGTACATAGATTTGTTCAACCTGCAAACCAAGTTCTCTTTGCCTATTTCAGCAAAACCTTCTGGTTTGAACATAAAAATTTCTTCTTCAAGATGTCCATGAAAAAAGCCGTTTTCACATGTAACTGCTCTAGATGTAGGTCAAACACCGCACCTAACGCCAATACTACTCTGACTGATGTAAGCCGGACCACAGGAGAAAATATCTTTGAAGTCGATACCTTCCTTCTGAACATATCCATTCACAAACAATCTTGCACGATATCTTCCACTTGATTGTTACTATCACGTTTGATTTTATAGACCCATCTATTACCGATGGCTTTCCATCCTCGTGGCAGTGTAACAAGATCCCAAGTTTTATTCTTGTCCAAGGCCTCCAATTCTTCCTGCATAGATTGCATCCACAAGGATACATCCGAACTTCGAGTAGCCTCCTGGAAACTCGATGGCTCACCGTCCTTTGTCAGTAAGCAGTATGCAATATTGCTTTCAGTATCATAATCTGAAAGTCAACCAGGTCTCCTCTCGCGAGTAGACTGCCGAACTTTGGAAACTTCTGACTCAACTGGTTCTTGTTCTTCATGCTCTGGTAATACCTCAGAAGAAACTTGATCTTCGTCTGTCTTATTCTCCACCTGAATTAGTACTATCTGAATTCAGTGCGCCTGGTCTCCCTTCACTTTATATTTCTCGAAGATAACATTCCTGCTGATAATAAGTTTGTGGGCAGTGGGATCCCACAAACGATACCCCTTGATACCACCAGCATAACCCAAGAAAATACATTTTCTGGATTTAGAATCCAACTTCATCTTTCTTGATCATTGTAGAGAACGTACACCGGACTTCCAAATGTGTGTAACCGAGAATAATCAACCGGTTTGCCAGTCTACACCTCCATCGGAGTCTTCAGTTCAATCGCTACTGACGGAGAGCAATTGATAACATACTTTGTGGTTTTACTGCTTCTGCCCAAAATGATTTCAGCATGGCTCTTGTCCGGTCTAATAGAGTTCTGTTCATCCGCTCTGCCACTCCATTTTGCTGAGGTGTATAAGCTGTCGTGACTTGCCTTTTGATGCCCTTTTGTTGACAGTATGCATCAAATTCCTCACTGGTATATTCTCCTCCATTGTCAGTCCTCAAACACTTGATCTTCTTTTCGGAGTCAAGTTCCACCCGCGCTTTGAACATTTTGAAGACTGAAAAAACATCTGATTTCTTCTTGATTGGATACACTCAGCATCTTCTAGAGAAATCATCAATGAACGAGATAAAGTATCTCGTTCCTCCTAGAGATACAACCGGTGCTTGCCAAACAACAGAATGAATCAGCTCCAATATACCGTTGCTTTTGGCAGTAGATGTGCCAAACTTTAGTCTATGTTGTTTACTGGTAACACAATGCACACAAAAGGGTAGAGACACTTTTGTAAGCCCTGGCAGGAGCTTCCGTTTCGAGAGAACCTTCAACCCTCGTTCTGACGTATGCCCGAGCTTCCTATGCCATAACACTGTTAATTCTTCTCCCGAACTAGTCGATGCAACAGCTAGTTCTGCCTCTTTGTGTGTTTCCCCAGAAGTACGTACATATTTTTGTAAGCCCTTTCTGCCTTCAATACCACAAGCACGCCTTTCACAACCTTCATGATCCCATTTTCGATATGGGTCTTGCCCCAATATCGTCCAATTGTTCCAAAGATAAAAGATTCTTTGTCAGACCCTTCACATGTCGTACCTCCTGTATGGTGTGAATAGTACCATCAAACATTTTAATTTTGATGGTTCCCACCCCAGCGATTTTCAAGGCATGATCATTTCACATGAATACAGATCCTCCTGAGACTGGTTCATACTGGTCGAACCATTCTCTCCGAGACATCATGTGCCACGTCGCTCCTGAATCCATTATCCATGTGTTCCGCAACAGTTGCTGCTTCGCTGAATAGTATTTCTCCACAGTCTGAGATGCTGGCAACATTTGATTGAGAATCTTTTTCAGTACTCCTCGTACTTATACAATCTTTCTTGAAGTGCCATTTACCGCCACATTTATAGCAGTAAAAATTCTTCTTCTTACTTCTGGATTTGGATCTACCATACTTGTGGCTCCCACTGGAGTCCCACTCCGTCGATATTCCTCTCATCATCGGCAAAGCCTCTATATGCTTCGAACTTGCCAACATGTCTTCCTTGTTCTTGCGCCGACTTTCCTATTCAAGAACCGCAGCTGCAACATTATTGAAGACTAACATATCATTAGTGATATTGTTGGTCAGATTGATGATGAGTTGATCGTATGAATCCAGTAGACTTTGAAGTAGAAACTCAGCACGTTCAACTTCCTCTACTTTATGCCCCAAAGTAGTGAGTTGGGCAAATAGAGTATTCAGTGTATTGATATGGTCGGTCACCGATGAGGATTCCGATATCCGAAGAGTATAAAGCTTTCGCTTTAAGAAAATCTTGTTGTGTAGTGACTTGACCTCGAACAATTTTACTAGAGTATTCCAAATATCTTTTGCATTTTTCTTTTCAGCGATCCTTGATAATACTCCATCTGCTAGAGCCAAATGCAAATTGGCAATAGCATTACCATTCATCTCATTCCACTTTTCACCATCTGTGATATCCACCGGTTTATCAACAATTATCCATTCGTAAACCTATTTGCATCTTCATCTTCCATAGCATGAGATTACTTCCATTGAACTTTTCAATCTCGAACCGTGCCGCCATTCTGACAACAATAAAAATGCCTAAAATATAATCTCAGTATAATCTTTTTATGATGTGAAAGATCAGCCAAAACTGCAACCACAGAGCATACTCAGAATTTTACAAGATTTTAAAACAAGGCTCTGATACCACTTGTTGGCCCTAGGTGCGACAATATGATATAGAAAATAGCGAACAATGAAGAATAAAATGGACACCGGAATTTTACGTGGAAAACCCCTAAAATTATTAGGGTAAAAACCAAGGGCAAGATGAAAAGATTCCACTATAATATTTTGTGGGTTACAACCTTTCACTATCTTATAAATAGAACAACACTCTCAATATATGAGAAAAACTACCTCACAAATATTATAATACACACTCAAATATAAGACATGAGAGCACTCTGAAAATGTGACCATAAAAATGCAAGCTGAAGCACCTATTTATAGGTGAAATGCTTCGTCTAAACTGAAACAAAAATTTCAGCCTTCAATGTTGAAAACATTATGCACGCCAACTTGAACAATCTGCTAATTTCAAAAAGCAAATCTTACTTTTTGAAATTTCATTTGCTGACAATAGCAACTTCAATCACCACAAAAATACCAAGCAATCACAGTGAATAGTAATCAAAACTCCATTACTCACCACCACAGCGCCAAGCAACAGTCTGCAAAAACAAAAGTCCAAATAAAAAAAAATTCATAAAAAAGGTAAAAAAAACATCCATCGTTTACAGAAATGATCACATAAACACGAAAGTTGACAGAGCGAGTACATAGACAAAGTTTGAATGCAATCACTCATACATGGAGGATCACTTTGCATGGTGCGCATGAGATCTGTGTGTTGGGTTTCCGTACCCCGGCGCCAGATCCAAACGCAGCGAAAATAATACAATAACAGATCTGACCCGGGGACGGTCGATCGCGCCTGATTCATATATTAACATGCAAATATCGAATATTAATGCACGAAAAGGAATTACCGTTCACCGATGTGAATCTGATAGCGGTCACCCTCGAGTCCAACCAACCTGACCAGATCTACAAGCACAACACCAGTGCTAGTGTGATGTCGGCTTTTCTATGAGAATGAGTGTATTGAATGGAATTCTTACAACCCTAAAGATGAATGTTATATTTATAGTGGTATTGAGTTAGTTAATTGGGCATGGTCCATAAAGCCCATCGGGCCAACATTTGGCTTGTAGGGCATTTATGCTAACAATCTCCCACTTGCCCAAAAGCCAAAACAAATCTACAAACTCATAATCCAAGTAACTCAATCCTATTGAATAACTTGATGTACTACTAATGTACATAATTATGAGACATTGATATATCAAACGTTTTAATTTAGAACTTTCTACAGATGATACATTTTCAAATATAGAAACTCCACTAAAGTGAGGAGCTTTCAAAAATTAAATTCATCTCTTCTAAATCACTCAATTTGAGCACTTAACATTTAAGTCTCAATTCTCATCAATAGATCGGCGGCCGGTTGATTGTGACCCAGCGAGGCTCAAGTGTATCATAGCAGTAGGATCACAACCTTTGTGATTTTAGAAATCAAACACTTCTTTGGGCTTACCCTGAATGCCTCATTGTCAATTAAACTCTTTTAATAGACAATGGCCGAAATACAATTTCAGCAACAACCTACCGATCGTGGGTAGCGCCTAGCATCTGCGCTTCACGAAGATCTAGATACAAATGACTAGCAACGTACGAGAACCTGTCAGTCATAGTTAGCGTGCAGTACATTCCTTTCACTCAATATGTCCCGATTGAATCAAGAGCATTGGTTGATCGAGACCCTTTATGATTTCAATAACTATGTATTTGTTTCACGTTATATGATTCATTTGTGTGCGTATATGAAAAACTCTTTTTTCACAAGCACTACCCACTCTGGCCAGAGATTCCTCGAATCATATATAGAAAAACACATAGGACATCCTGGTTCATCAAGACCAGTGGTGAATCCCCAACGACAATCATAGGCCTCTGACAGCATCACTGAATACCCAAAATAACAACTTTATGACCCGCATGTGATCAGTCATTAAATCAAAGTACACAGCTATCTGTCAAGACCTCAATGATGCCTCGGGTCATGAGGAGTAATGGTGCACAACTATGACTAGAAATTCTATACTCGACAAGTGGTAACCACTTATAGAATTTCGAATAGGGTCGTTCAGTGAACTCATTCCTAATGAGCACCTATTCATGTGTGCTGACTTCTCCAAGCCAACGCCGATGAAACGCGGCGCACTACACTAGACACATCATGAATACCAGTCTCTAGCGAGCATATATCGATATCCCATTCTCGAAGGCTCATCGACCAGGAACATTTAGAAATCGCAGTCGAGAATGTATTTCATGGTCACCATCATATACGTAACCACATTCTATGGACTACAGCAACTTCAAGGACTTCATCAATACATCAAGATGCATGGGTAAACAGATGAAGAAGTGCCATATATATTAATATTCAAACAAAGATTTGTCATAATAAGATTATAAGTACAATCAATCAACTATTGATTTACTTAATCATGTATGACAACAATATCTTTCACTTTCTCAAAGCCAACTACTCATGTGTCTTAAGACCATCTTCCCAAGATGTCTGACAGACACCAATCGTTGTAAAGGCTTTGTCAGTGGATTCACTATATTTTCTATTGAAGCGATTTTCTCGATAATAATGTCGCGTCTACCATCTATCTCATTAGATGATATTTTCTCAATATATGTTTGGATACTGATGAGATCTTGGCTATTCATAATAGCTCAAATGTTGTCACAGTACCAGGGACTGTGTCAATCGCACTAGAAATTACACCCAACTCTTGAATGAAATTTCGTATCCAAACTGCCTCTTTGCTGCATCGTATGCTGCAATGTATTCAGCTTCAGTGGTGGAATCCAAAGTGATGTCTTGCTTGGAACGTTTCCAAGAGACATCACCATCATTGAGCTTAAATACAAATCCGAACATCGATATGGTATCATCTACATCCGACTGAAAAAACAGCATCAGCTTAGACTTCAACTTTTATTTCTCCACTTACAGATCCAAAAATCATGAACGTATCCTAAGTTCTTTATAAGCACTTGAGGATTATTTTCACAATTTTCCAGTGATCTTCACCGGGATCTGTCTGATGTTTGCTCATTACACTAAGAACATACATCAGGCCAAGTACATAACATAACATACATTATGCTATTAAAGTAGAAATATAAGGCACCAATGTCATCTTTTCTCTCTCCTCATCAATCTTAAAACATATTGACTTGAGAGATGAATACTATGACATATTATGAAGTAACTCGTTTTTTCGACTATTCTATGCTAAACCCTTTTAGCACAGTGTTTATGTACGTAGATTGAGATATCTCAAGCATCCTTTAGATCTATCCCTATAGATCCTTACGCTAAACACATATGACGCTTCCCCCAATCTTACATGGAGAAATTAGTAGATGGTCGTGCTTTAATTGATTAATCCAATACCATTCATAATGAGTATGATATAATCAACTTAAAGCATCACAAATGTAACATGCTCCAACTAACCCTTTTGCACACAAATGTCACTTCCGGATTTTTAACAAAACCAAACACTTTGATGATGTTATCAAACGGAGGTTCAAACTTCGGGATGCCTTCTTAGGCCCATAAATGGACCTCTGGAGTTTGAAAACATTTTTCTCACTCCAAGAAGTTGTAAACACGTTTGGCTGCTACATTTCTACCTCAATGCCACCACTGAGAAATGTTATGTTTACATCCATTACTCATATCTCATATTCATAATATAAAGATATAACTAATAAAATTTAAATAGACTATAGCATCATAACCGATGAAAATTTTCTCATAAACAACTCTTTGCCTATGAGAATAACTATTCCTCACTAGTCAAGCTTTGAAGGTCACTACCTTCCCATCCACTCCAAGCTTTCACTTGTAAATCTATACAACCAATGGGAACAATTCCCAAAGATGATCTACTAAGGCCCATACCTTATTGGAGTACATGGAGTCCATTTCAGATTTCATGGCATCTTGCCAATGTCCCGAATCAATATCTGACATCGCCTCCTTGAAAGTCCAAGGATCATATCCATGGTCTATTTCTTGACTACTTTCAAGGAGTAGATTCATTCTATCAGGAGCTCTTGAAACATTTTCAAATCTCCTTGGTGTGTGTAAATCAAAGGTTGTGATTGACTAAATTAATTTCACTGTTTTCACTTTTCTAGTGGTTTGTGGTTCTTGAACCCTTTCAAGTTATATTATTTTGTCATCCTTTCTAATAGAAACATTTTCTCTAGAAAGATTGCACTTGCGAAACAAGCTCTTTGCCTGCAATTGATAATATAAATTTCCACAAAATAACATAAGATGGATCAACTATCCAACTCATCTCCCACTGACTGCTTCAAATAAGCAGAACAATCTCAAAATAAAAATTTGGATTATTTTGCAGTCCATATCGTATATGGAGTTTTGGTCACTGCATTGGTATGGATTATATTCAACAAATATGTAACTTTAGAGAGTTACTCAGAGAGAATCACATTCTCTTTAAGATAACTCAACATCATCTTGCACTAACATTTAGTGCTCCACATACGTCCATATGAATCAAATTCAATGGACATTCAACACATGCTAAACATATGTTGGATTTAAGTTATCATTCTTTTTATATTCTTTGAATATAATCATACTAATCATTCATAAGTTCACCAGATTCAATAAAACATGCATTCTTAAAAATACTGCAAATCACATTCGCATATTTAAAAGAATATCATTCTCTATCAAAATAGGAACAATATTCATGATTAAATCTAGAGAAAATAAATAATTGCTCAAACCAGTTCCTAACCAGTTCAAGATTTTATATTAAATAAATGTTTCAAACAGCATTTGCAACAACTCTTGCTACAATGCTTAGCCTCAGGTAGGTTTCACCTTCCTATGGCTCTCTACTTCTTCACATCACTTTGCAAAAATGCGAGCACAACTGGCATCATATACCAAGGAAGTAGAACCAATAGAAACATTTAATTTTAATATATAACATACCATTTCTAGAACGCTTCTAGTATAGGTATTCCTTACAATTTTGCGCCAGTGACCAGCAGTGAAAACATAGATGTCTCTCCTTTCTTAGTTGCTACTATACCCTTTTTCGTCTTTTGAGGTTGGGAACCATTTCCCTTCCCTTCTTTATCCTTGAACTCTTCCTACCATTGGTAGAAGATTCGACAAGAAGAACACATTTCTCCTTTTGAATCAAGGACTCATGAGTTTCCAACATTTTGACTATAAGATCAAATATATAGCCAGTTAAAGAGGATTTGTCACATTCAGATTTTCCAATTTCTCAACAAGAGATTATTTTCTTACACCATGCTCATAGACCGAAGCCCCATCTCGCATGTGAAATGAAAATAGCTCTTTTGAAATCGTGAGTCTCAGTAATCGCGTCCGTTCACCAAACAACATTTGTAGGTGTTGGAAACTATCAGCAATGTGAACGAATTTCTCATATCATTGTTGAAACTCATTGGTGACATTGATGCTATCATATAGCACCTAGTCTAGAGATCATCGTCCCATCACTTCTCAAGTGTGGCAATCTCTTCATGAGATGAACCGGGAGACACTTCAACAGGAGGCTCCCACCAAGGGTATATAGCCACCTTTTAGAAGCAAGCACTATTTTAAAATTAATAGTCAATCAGAATAATTTGGTGCGGTTACTTTGTTTGTATCGAGAATTGATGCAATCGGATTCACGGCAATCACAATACTGAGAATAAACAGAAAATACATGCAAACCGTCTGATTATTAATTAATTCAAAAACTATGGATTTTAGTTATTGAATGCTCCCACTAAATTTTTCAAATTCATCACCCTCATGACAAATGAACGGAAAATCACATTTTCTTTGTGGGCTTGGAGTCCAACTAGCTCATGAAAACCCCGGACGTGGGCCCACCGGCTTCATGATACTAAAGGTAGATCACAATTGCATCATATGCAACCCCCAAGATATTTGTCTCGCGATTGACATAACCCTACGTGGGCAGGACAATTGTGCTTTCTCACGTCAAACTAACCCATCCCACAGATGGAAATTTCACGCCCAAAAGACCCCACGTGGGTGAGTAATCTAGAAGGTTAACATAACCACACCCTTAATTAAGTGGCAGTTAAACGCACAGCTTTCCCATGCCAGATGCCCCCCACGTGGGTGAGTAAGGCAATATGACACAAGTAGCGTCTCATGGCTTAACTGTTGATGGAAGACAGGAAGCAACAAACCCTTTTGAGCTCCCCTTTTCAGTTTGATATTAAAAGTTTTGAATCATATTCAAAAGAGGGATTTAATTTATTTTAAAATCTCATCAATTGCTTGTTTGTTTGTTTGTTTGCCGGATTCATGCAACTATGTTTTATTCATGCAATCATTTGTACTAATAAAACATACAAACAAACACTTATCATACATCACATGCATAATAAAAATAAATATGGACGATTACGGCCTTTTCCTAATTGATCCACGTGAGCCATACGTGGATCACAAGTCTGTCTAAGGTGATGCAGGTATGCAATGCAATCCTATTACATTTTGTTTCCATCATACAAGTCTTGATCTTGGTGCTCCGTCTTCAATCTTGATCTCCCACTAATTCTAAAGATTTTACATTTAAATCGTGCGAACAAGAGAATAGGGATACAAATCCGGGGTGGGATACATCAGAAAATAGAGAGAGCAGGCTCGCAGGCCCGATAACCAAAAATCACAATAATAATGAAACAATAAAAAACTAAACATCCACCTAAACACATTGGTCAAGGCCCGTAATCATCCATCATGCAATCACAACAAATGTAATTAAACATTAAACTAAACAATTACATCATGTAATTGTACTAATTATATCACATGTAATTAGATCACAATAATTAATTTATTCTATCGTTTCCCACTAATCGCATCATTAATTGAAAATAAATTTAACAAATTAAATAAAACCATTTTATTTAATTTCTAATTAATTAAATTTTCAATAAATTGGTAAAATCTCTATTTTACCTTTCAATCATCATATTAATCAAAAATAAAATTAACAAATTAAATGAAACATTTTCATTTAATTTCTAATTAATTAAATTTTTATTTACTTGGTAAAATCACTATTTTACCTTTTAATCATAATGATAATCGAAAATAAAATTAACAAATTAAATGAAACACTTTCATTTAAATTTCAGTTAATTAAATTTTCAAATACTTGGTAAAATCACTATTTTACCTCAAATCATAATATTAGCCAAAAATAAAATTAACAAATTAAATGAAACATTTTCATTCAATTTTCAATTAATTAAATTTTAACTAATTGTAAAATCTCCATTTTACACTTAAATTAAAAATCACATTTTTAAAAATTAAGTATTATGATTTATTATTTCAAAAATAATATCCGGAAAAAACATCAAAAATGACCCAAATAATTTATGGACTCCAAACAATTTGGATTAATTGGTAATCTTCAAAATTCAAGCCACGTTTGAAAAGTGGTCCCGACAATTTTATATTTCGAAAAAGTTGCCAAAATAATATTGAAATTCGAAAATTGGCCCAAAAAATTTTGAAATTCGAAATTTGACCCAACTAAAACCCTAACACCACTATTCATCATCTTCCTCTTTAGCAAGTTGAAGGGCGGCGGCTAGGGTTTCAGAAACCCTAGCTCGCGCCACCGCCTTCTTCTAGTCGCCGGAGAGCCGCACGCACTGAGCCGACCAAAGATCCAGATGTTTCATTGGGTAAGCTTCACAAGCAACGCAACATCTCATCACGCCGGAGCAGGTCGCGAAGTAATCCAGAAACTTGGACGCTCAGTAGATCCGACGCTTTTCGTAAAAGGTTCGTGCGAGCTCGCTATTGTTCATCTTCCATGGATTCACACGATTTCATCCTGCAACAATTGCAGGGGTGCGTGAATCCCGTGCGAAAAACGACCATCCTCAATGGTTTGAGTTCATCATGGGCTGCTTGCACAATTGCAGAGAACAATTTCTCTGCTGTTTGTGCCGCCACCAGCCGGTGCTGCAGCGAGGGAAGAGAAGTATCCGGTGATGGTATTCTTTGAATCAATATTTAATTATTTTCTATATCTTTCTGGATCCGTAATTTCTGAAATTTCGAACACGATTATTATCGATTGGAAACGATCTAATAAAAATTAATTATTGAAAATATGAATCAAAGCGACAACCTGGCTCTGATACCACTGTTGGGTTTCCGTACCCGGCGCCAGATCCAAACGCAGCGGAAATAATACAATAACAGATCTGACCCGGGGACGGTCGATCGCGCCTGATTCATATATTAACATGCAAATATCGAATATTAATGCACGAAAAGGAATTACCGTTCACCGATGTGAATCTGATAGCGGTCACCCTCGAGTCCAACCAACCTGACCAGATCTACAAGCACAACACCAGTGCTAGTGTGATGTCGGCTTTTCTATGAGAATGAGTGTATTGAATGGAATTCTTACAACCCTAAAGATGAATGTTATATTTATAGTGGTATTGAGTTAGCTAATTGGGTTATGGTCCATAAAGCCCATCGGGCCAACGTTTGGCTTGTAGGGCATTTATGCTAACACTGTGTGCCACAGGTTCCGAAAGTTCTGCCGCCGCTACATCTTCTCCAAATGTTGCTGCGACCCCATTTCCTCTACTTCTCTCCGACAAAATTGAAATTGAGCCCGATTTAGATTTTTTAGCGACGAACAAGAGAAGAAGGCAAAGAAGATCGACTGAGATTTCATAGGAAAGCGCTGAAATACAACCGAGGATGTGAAAAGGGCTTTTTGCGAGGTTTCGAAGAAATGACGGCTTTCATAGTACGTTGAATGTTAAAAACAGGCAATAAAATATATTTTTTATTAAATATTACTAATTAGTATTAAATCAAATTTATGCATATATAAACGGTCCATGCTTGAATGGTCCGTCCCAATTTTTATGTGGCCCGGCACGACCTAAATATGTATATATGGGCTGATTACACGGCCCAATTCAACTGTTTTTTTATTATTTTATGTTTTTTTAATTTTTAAACATATATATTGTTTAATTTAAATTTTTAGATATAATAAAATATAGATTGACACAATATATTTACAAAATTAAAATTTATTGACTAGAAACTGAATAATTACAAATTACATTGAACAAAAAATGTCAGAAATTACAAAAGATTTTTAAAAAATATTCTACTTTTCTTCATTTTCATCGGAAGAAACATCATGTTCTCCCACATATTGTAAGCGTCTATCAGTATCCAACCAATCCTTTAAAAGAATACACATACGGTGTTTGGTTTCATTCTACTTCTTTTTTCATCAATGACTCTTCCACCTGTACTAAAACAAGACTCCGATGAAACTGTGGATATTGGAGGAGTTAGTATATCACGTGTCATGATGGAAAGTACTGGCCAACGTCTAACATTGTCTTTCCACCATGCCAAAATATCAAAAGTTTATAATTCTTGTTCACTAAAATTTATAACTTGTTTAGATATAACTGAAGCTCAGTAAATGAAGATGTATTAGAACTAAAACTAGAAGAAGTTGAAGTAGAGCCTTGTTTTATTCTTAACGTTGTCCACACAGAACACTTACTACTATTACCACAACAACCGCCACTTTCTCTTACTGGATTTTATCTAGAATTATGTAACGAATCATACAAAGAAAACTAAACAAACACATTTATTAATGCGCTTTTTTCATGATCAATATAAACATTTTAATAAGCAATGTTGGTGTAATAAGATTCTATTATAATTTCTACACTACATAAAGGATCCAGAATTGAGGCCAAACAATTCAACATAGGAATAGTTTTCCAATATATTTTTTTTAAATTTATACTCTATCGGTTCAACAATTCATGTAAAAAATGGATCTCCTCTATGTAATGCAAAACATTCACTAATTTCATAAATTTATTTAAAAATATTGAAGAAGTTGGATAATAACACCCCAAAAATAATTTTGTAGCATCATAAAAAGATTCTAAAAAATTACAAATACTAGAAGCAATTTCCCAATCAGTTTCTTCAATATGAAAATGTTCGGCTATCATTTCATTAAAAAATAAAATGCTCATATTTCTATAGGATAAACATGCTTGCAACATTAAATATGTGGAATTCCACCTATTAGGAACATCATAAGGAAAATCTTTATAATTCATACCACGATAAATGCATAAGCTTTTGAAGTCTTGTTTTCCAGCAACTGAACCATTAAGAAATTTAAGAGTAATCTTTATTTTTTTTTAAAATGAATCTCAAGTGGTTTCAATCCATCTTGCATACACAAATTTAAAATATGACATGCACGATAAAATGGAAAGAGCACCATTTAAAATTGGTTTCAAATAAGTTTTAATATAGTAATTACAGGGGTATTATTAGTTGCATTACCAAACGAAATAAATAAGATTTTATTACTAATATTATATTCAATAGTGACTTGCTGTAAGGCCTCGCTACCTTAAGTGTGGATTAAAAGCATAAGGAGAGCGAAACATGCATAAATCAGAGTATAAGGTTCATGTTGATGCCCTGAGTTTAAGGATTACAGTGCCAAAAATAAAATTTCAAAAATGATTAATTACATTCCCGCAAAAAGAATGTTAAGACTATAGCTTTACACTACCCCTATAGTAGAGACTATACAAAATAATCCCGTTCTTCTATACCGATAACACTCCTTACAAAGCTCACCGTATCAACCCGGTCCTTAGCCCTCCGTGCCAAAAGCTCCTACAGGAATGACCGCTTTATTTTTTAACAGAAAATATTTCAAAATGTAGTGTGAAGCGATTCTACCGCAAGTGCATGGTTGTCAAGTTTTAGTATAGTGAAATGTAAGTAAAGGTTGTCGAATCCACAGGGACTAATGTATAAGTACCAAATAAGACTAGCAAAATTATATTTAGCCTACGATTAAAGAAGGTGATTAACTAATGCAAACTTAAACTAAGGAACGAAAATTAAACAAGAAACAATAAAATGAATGGTTCCGGATATGCAAAGGTAAGTCGCTCGAGAAATTTATCAAGCTCTTCGTTCAACTGTGTTATCTTTAATGATTCATCTGAATAAGCAAATTATCAACCAATTGATTCTAAAGGTGAAAGGTTTTCGCTGTTATTCAATACACTCTCTCGAGCTGTAAAGAAATTAATATCAAACTAGAACAAGTCACTCTCGTGCACCTATTTACTAATTCAATATTGCATAAATCGTCAAAACCTCGCTACTCTAAATCTCTCGATTCAAAGTTCTCACGTATGTGATTTCATCTCTCGATCTCAATCTTAAACATACTTCATGAATTAATAGAGCGTGCTATAACGTTATCACTCGATCTCGGTTATAACTCTCAAAATCAATCAAAGTTAGCTTTGATCTTAACAAGCAATTAATTCATGAACAATAGGTATCAATACACTCTAACACAATTGAATCAATAAATCCAACACAATGATACTAAATCTCAATAAAATAAACTAGATTTAATTCAATCAATTACACAAGGCGTTTAATTGTCTCTCGACCTCAAAAACATCAAATGGAAATGAAAATCAAAGAAATCAAAGTTTAGAAATACGATAAACGGCGGATGAATCTGTGCGTTGCACCGTGATTTCTTCTCTTGCTCTTCCTTGCACTCCGGAATCTGTTGGCTCAAGCTCGGACGAAGATCGGAGAAGATGGGTCTCCTTGGCGGCGGCTAGGCGGCGGCTAGGGTTCCTCCTTTTCTTCGAAATATGGTCTGATATGAGATCATCGAGGGAATGAATCAAATCCCCCTTAAAACCCCCGAAGATCATGATAAACATGGAAAATAAAATCTTTCAGAAATCGCGTGTCGATCGATCGAGAATTATGTCCGATCGATCGGTGCACTGTTCACGTCAGCCTTTGAAACTCACTGCCTCGCTCGATCGATCGAGATTTTCCTTCCGATCGATCGAAAATAGTTGCTGAAGTTTTCTGCCTGGATCGATCGATCGAGCAAAATCTCGATCGATCGGTGCTTTGAATAATTTGATGCTAAACACACTTCCTGGCTCGATCGATCGAGAATAAATCTCGATCGATCGAACTTGAAAATTCCATTTTCTTCATTTGATCTCTTTTTTCGCCTCGATTTCGCCCGTTTTCTTCATTTTAGCTCATTTCTTCCACTTCCGACCTAATTTCCTGAAACAAACAAATAAACACCAAAAAGCATAATATCATCCAGGAAAAAGTACGAAAAATGGGAAGAAATTACAGCTAAAAACACTTAAAATCTAAGCCTATCAACTCCCCCAAACTTAGACTTGATCGTTCTCGAGCAAGCAATAAGCTCAAAAAGAAGAGTTAAACTTAATACTATGCATGAATCATCTTTACAACATACGTAAAAACTCAGAAATCCTACTTACACATCGATAAGTGTCATTCAAAATTCAACAAGAAGCAATTTCTCCTAAGTTAAACAATACATCGCAACATTGGAACGTGCGTGTGTGCTATTGTCAAACATGAATAATGTACATATCTTTAAGATCAAAATGTGCCATAAATGCTCAAAGCCAAGAATACTTCGAATTACTCTACAAATATACTATCCAGCACTTCTCCACTAATGTAATTATTCCCTAGACTTGGATCAAAAGGTCTTTAAAAGCTTATAACGTTAGGCCTTTTGGTGTCGGCTTCAAAGAAAAGGTAGGATGAATTCAAAGAAGAGAGTATAAAATCAGTTCAACAATTTTTTTCCGCACACTATTGAGCTTCTCTTCAACTTTTTCTAGCCTTGGCCACTTTGGGTCTTATTTGAATTTTTCTTTTCAAGGCTTTTCTCTACATCTTTTCTTTTCATTTACATAAAACAATTCAGTGCAATGAATGAGATTCATTATACTCCCTTAGGGATGGATAAAAATGTTCTTTTAGGCTCAAACCAAGGTGGGTATAATGAGTTTGCCAAGAATGTCGAATGGGGGTCTAATCATATGCAATGCATATACCATTCTTTTTCAATAAGGCTCAAAAGGAGACACTAAGCAATGATGTATGAAAGGTAGGCTTGAAAGGCACAAACGGTCCAAAGATCGCCTAAATCATCTCCAAGTCAAGTTCCTAATTATAAATTTCACCTCAAGGTGCTTTCAAATAAATTTTAGCGTTATCTAAGATGCTCAAGACTAATCATCGCTAACACAAGTTGTCACTTTAATCAATACATACTTCACTCAATCATGACTCAAAACGTGCTCGAATTATTCCTCAATTTTGACATATGCTTAACAAAGGATATAAGCAAACAAGTTAAACATTTTCATGACTCCTATCTAGCTGAGGATTAATTTCATCATGTATTACCGTTGCAAATCTAATTCCTCATTTCTCAAGAATAACTCAATCAATAAAATTTTTTTTTTTTGGTAATGCTCAAGGATGAATCAGTCACAAAATCGTGCAGTCATGCAAGTAGAAACAAGACAAGTAGCAGAATGTGCAAAAACAAGATATATACAAATACTCAAAACCCACCCAAACTTAATATGTGCATTGCCCTCAATGTACAAGACAAATAAGCGCAAAGACAAAACACATACCATGACGACGATCGTCACTGATCATCGTCCTCACATGCTCCGGAGGGGGGACTGGGTAGTGATGCTCCTCGCCCTGATTTGGCGGAAATGGCGGGTATTCAGAAGGTGGAGGTGCATGCGGCTGATATGGTACAAAGTGTGGCTCTGGCGGGAACTGGAAACCTGGGAAGCCCTGGGCCATGGCAGTGTTCCATGCACTCTGGTAGTGCATGAACTCCATCTGACGCTGAGCTACCTGCTCATGGCCCATCTGCAATGCTCTCTGCATGCTATGTATGTCCCGCTGCATGCTGTGGATACTCTGCTGCTTCAGGCGAATATCTTGGAGATCCCTGTGAAGAGAGTCCAATGTAACACGTGTACGCTCTGCAGCAGAGGATGATGATGCTCCGGCCTGTCTAGTGTCCAAGGGTCGTGGGGCAGCCCTTCTTCGGCCTGTAGGTGGTGGTGGAACGTCAACAATAATCGGGGTCTTTGGTGGGAGTAGCTCCTCGTCCTATCCCCATTGCACTCCGCATCTCTTGCATAAAGCCGTGATGGTAGATGGAAACGGTAGTGCGGAGGTAGGTGGGCTGCTACCGATCTCATGGATGTGATCACTAATGATCTCACCCAAATCCACCTCCTGCCCTGTGAGAATGGCAAAAACCAGGGCTGCTCTATCCTTCGTCACCTCAGAAGTGTGGGTCGAAGGCATGACCCGTGAGGCGACAAATGAGAACCATGCTTGGGCTTCTGGTGTCAAATGCTTCTTGAGAACCACTTGGGGCTCTCCCTTGTCGTTCCGCTGCCAATCTACTCCCGGCATGCCAATGACTGTGAGTACCTCATCATAATTTATCAAACTCTTACGGAAAGATTGGTACGCACAGTTGTGTATGAAAGGCATCCGGTGAATATTATTAATTGAGGCTCGATCTACCAACACATCCTTCCCTCAAACATAAACAAATGCTTGGTGCCCTGGTTTAATAACTCGAAGATTTGTGTAAAATTCCCTCACCAGTGGGACCACAGCATCAATAGGCGTCTGTACAAATTGAAACCACCCTCGTCGCCGTGCTGTCCTAATGACCGGACACTCAAGTTTTTCCATGCTCATGCCCCTTTCACGACTAAGGGGTTTCTTATGATAAGTGGGATATAACTCAGCAACTGTGGCATTGACAAACTTCTGTTCGTCATACCCTGGCTCAGAAGTGGTGGCCTCCGCCTGCTTTTGCTTTTGTGAAGCCTCTGCCTGCTTTGACATCTTTCTCGAAGCCATTATCTTACTAAATTATTCTCAAATATCGCGCTTAAATGCAACTAAACACCACACCACAAACATTGCAAAGCCAATACCCCTCAACAAAACAATAATTCCCCCAAACTTTGATCCTTCTTTACCCAATTCAACTACAACAATCTAATTGCACCAAAAGAATAAACGATATGAAATTGGAAACAAATTACCAATTAAAAATCTGATCTTGGACGAGTTTGGCACTTGGCGTGGAATTCTCTTTTGGATGCACTTCTACCCAATTTGGCTTGGAATTCTTCAAATCTACAATTAAAATCTCATTAGAACAATTATTACTTCATAGATTTGAAGTAAATTGGAAATTGGATGAGATATGGATGAGATTAGATGAAGAGTTTTTGAGAGGCGATTTGGGGCTGTGTTGGAGAGGAGAGAAAATGATTTTGATTATGTGCAGAAGCTCTTCGGTGCCCAATTTTTTTTCAAAATTTTCTCTCGCTCGATCGATCAAAAATAATTCTCGATCGATTGAGCGAGGCAGTAACTCAAATCGTATTTTAAAAGTTCCGGGCGATCGATCGAGAATTTGTCTCGATCGATCGCCAGCACCAGTAGATAAAAATTGCTATTTTTCAAAAACTTTTCTCTCGGGTTGCCTCGCCTACATCCTTATTACTCTTGTTTTTACACCTGCAATAAAATTTCACGAATTCATTCACGGATAAACTAGAAACACAAATAACAACAAAACAAACTAAAACAAGGAATTAAAAACAAAACTCGAGGAAGGAAAAGAAAGTTCTTAATTTATAGTCCCAAGCTGGGCTGTCACCCTCCTCGTCTGTCAATTTGATTGCTCCTTTGGATTCTTTACAGAATCACTCGGGAGCGTACCTTGCGTCCTTCCCGAAATCAACGTTGCCAACTACCCTATTTGCACTTCCAAATTCTTAATCGATGCATCTTGATTTTGCATCCTCACCTTCGTCGACGAAATCAACTTGGCCATCAGTTCTTCCATACTCGGTTTTTGTGTGAACCCTGCCTGTGGTCGTGGGTTCAACACATTCTCCTGGTTCGACCATCTCAGATTTGGGTGGTTCCTCCACCCCGGATTGTAGGAGTTCGAGTACGGATTGTTCTGCTGCCTGTTACCCACAAAATTCGCAGCTTCAATAGATTGGTTAAATTGGTTACCTGTCTGGCATTCGATGCTAGGATGACCGCCTCCACACAAGTCATAGAAAATAGCCTGAGCTTGCATCGCTGCTGCTCCCATGCTATCTATCTTCCGGTTCATAGCTTCCAACTGAGCCGAAAGAGCAGTAATCTCATCCACTTGATGGACTCCTATTGGTTTCAATGGCGTGTTCCTCTCTGACTGCCACTGGTAGCTGTTGCACGCCATTTCCTCCAATAAATTGTATGCTCGGTGTCTTCCTCATTATTGATCCCCCAGATGCTGCATCTATCATCGAACGGTTAGCAGAAAATAAACCATTATAGAAAGTTTGTACCTGCAGCCATATGGGTAGACCATGGTGTGGGCATCTCCTCAACAATTCTTTAAAACGATCCCACGCTTCATATAACGTCTCAGAGTCGAACTGCCCAAATGTCGTGATATCGTTCCGCATCTTTGCTGTCTTGGAAGGGGGAAATTACTTCGATAAAAATGCTTTTGTCATCCCTTCCCATGTTGTTATTGAACCTGCAGGTAGTGAATTCAACCATGATTTAGCCTTGTCTCGTAATGAAAAAGGAAAGAGCCTTAACCTGATGGCGTCGTCGGAGACGCCATTATGTTTAAACGTGTCACAGATCTCCAAAAAGTTAGAGATGTGATTGTTCGGATCGTCCGAGGCAGCTCCCCCAAACATTACAGAATGCTGTATCATCTGGATAATCGGCGGCTTGATCTCAAAGTTGTTTGCTTGAATTGTCGGCCTTGTGATACTGGATAAAGATCCATGAAATGCCGGTTGTGCAAAGTCCATCATTGATCTTGGGTTTTGTGCTTCATTATTGTCAGCCATCGCTCGAGCTTCTCGTAATCTTCTTAGTAGAGTTCTCTCTATTTCCGGATCAAATGGCTCGAGAATGGGCTCCTCTCTTCTGAGCATGCACTAGACAAATGCTTCCTGTACTGAATCAGACAAAAGGAGACAACAAAAAATATACAAAATTATTAACAAAGATCAACAAAAGAAAAAGAAAAAGAAAAAACAAAAACGAAATAATAAAGAATTGGCTAAATTACAATTAACTAATCTCGTATGATATTATACAGATTAGTCCCCGGCAACGGCACCAAAAACTTGACAGCTTTATTTTTTAACAGAAAATATTTCAAAATGTAGTGTGAAGCGATTCTACCGCAAGTGCACGGTTGTCAAGTTTTAGTATAGTGAAATGTAAGTAAAGGTTGTCGAATCCACATGGACTAATGTATAAGTACCAAATAAGACTAGCAAAATTATATTTAGCCTACGATTAAAGAAGGTGATTAACTAATGCAAACTTAAACTAAGGAACGAAAATTAAACAAGAACAATAAAATGAATGGTTTCGGATATGCAAAGGTAAGTCGCTCGAGAAATTTATCAAGCTCTTCGTTCAACTGTGTTATCTTTAATGATTCATCTGAATAAGCAAATTATCAACCATTGATTCTAAAGGTGAAAGGTTTTCGCTGTTATTCAATACACTCTCTCGAGCTGTAAAGAAACTAATATCAAACTAGAACAAGTCACTCTCATGCACCTATTTACTAATTCAATATTGCATAAATCGTCAAAACCTCGCTACTCTAAATCTCTCGATTCAAAGTTCTCACGTATGTGATTTCATCTCTCGATCTCAATCTTAAACATACTTCATGAATTAATAGAGCGTGTTATAACGTTATCTCTCGATCTCGGTTATAACTCTCAAAATCAATCAAAGTTAGCTATGCTTTGATCTTAACAAGCAATTAATTCATGAACAATAGGTATCAATACACTCTAACACAATTGAATCAATAAATCCAACACAATGATACTAAATCTCAATAAAATAAACTAGATTTAATTCAAATCAATTACACAAGGCGTTTAATTGTCTCTCGACCTCAAAAACATCAAATGGAAATGAAAATCAAAGAAATCAAAGTTTAGAAATACGATAAACGACGGATGAATCCGTGCGTTGCACCGTGATTTCTTCTCTTGCTCTTCCTTGCACTCCGGAATCTGTTGGCTCAAGCTCGGACGAAGATCGGAGAAGATGGCTCTCCTTGGCGGCGGCTAGGGTTCCTCCTTTTCTTCGAAATATGGTCTGATATGAGATCATCGAGGGAATGAATCAAATCCCCCTTAAAACCCCCAAAGATCACGATAAACATGGAAAATAAAATCTTTTAGAAATCGCGTGTCGATCGATCGAGAATTATGTCCGATCAATCGGTGCACTGTTCACGTCAGCCTTTGAAACTCACTGCCTCGCTCGATCGATCGATATTTTCCTTCCGATCGATCGAAAATAGTTGCTGAAGTTTTCTGCCTGGATCGATCGATCGAGACAAAATCTCGATCAATCGGTGCTTTGAATAATTTGATGCTCAACACACTGCCTGGCTCGATCGATCGAGAATAAATCTCGATCGATCGAAGCCTTGAAAATTCCATTTTCTTCATTTGATCTCTTTTTCGCCTCGATTTCGCCCGTTTTCTTCATTTTAGCTCATTTCTTCCACTTCCGACCTAATTTCCTGAAACAAACAAATAAACACCAAAAAGCATAATATCATCCAGGAAAAAGTACGAAAAGTGGGAAGAAATTACAGCTAAAAACACTTAAAATCTAAGCCTATCAAGGAACAACCCCAAAACCATGAGCATATAATAAACCATATCCACAACAACATGATTATGATATAAAAATGCATAATCGTAAATACAAATCACTTCCTGCATTTTATGCACTTAAAAGCTCCATTTGGTTGTCCCTGTATCACATTCATAATCAACTGGTTATAATACTATTAATAAATGTCATGACATATTCCCATAAAATTAATACCGATAACCATTTCCCAGTCTTATTATATCAGTGGCATAATGCCCCTCGCGTTGACATGACAGCGACATTAATACCCCTCACTTCGACATATCAGCGGCATAATAGCCCTCGCTATAATATGACAACGACATGTTCTTCGCTTCGAGATATTAGCGGCAAAATTCTTCATCGCTATGATATGACATCGGCAGTATTCTTTCATCGCTTCGACATGAAGGCGTCAAGCATTCTTTATCACTGGAATATAACCTCGACTTATAATAACATGCACCAATGTATCCAATATACATATGCAACCATAATGCATAATTCAATATGTATATGCGACCATAATGCATAATCCAAATGTAAAAATACATTTTACCGTCCGATGCTCATACGTCCCACTACGTACCTTTCCAAATATGGAATATGGTAGGACTTTATCTCCTTTGTTGTGGTGCCACCTAGGAAGTTTCCTTAAACTTCAAATTCCTTGCAATAATCAAGGTTACAAGTTTTGAAACTCCCTTCCTTTTCCTTCCTTGTTGATCGATTTAGAGAGAGAGAGAGATTGGGGAGGGTTGAGTGATAGTTTAAGAGAGTGGTGGGGGTGAAGGGTAATGTAGAGGGGATTGTTAATAATTGCAAAATGATGTCCCAGTACTTAGCATGGTGTATAAAATATCCTTGCATGATATTTTAAAAGCATTTTTCCAAAAATGCACCATAACTCCAATTAAACATGCTTTCCAAAATAATTAACATACACCTCAAATAACCATGCCAAAACTCAAATTCCACAACATGCATCACATGCACCCTGAAATGTACTACCAGGTCATGCCCACCGCATAACTATGGATTCACCACCATAATTAATTTAACATCGTATTAATCATATAAACATAATTACTGGCCCAAATGCACATAATTATTTCAGGGATATCACAATACTCCCCTACTTAGAAGATTTCGTTCTCGAAATCCGCATGCACTTACAAATCCGAAACAAAACATAAATTACGTACAAACAGTTCCGGGTAGTATTGCACCATATGTCGCTCTGTCTCCCACGTGGCCTCCTCGACACCCCTGCAATCCCACTGAACCTTGACCATTGGTATCACTTTGTTCCGAAGTGTGCGATCCGCTCGATCCAGAATTCTAATCGGTTGTTCCACGTAGGACACATCAGAATCCAACTGAACCTCTGAAGGTTGCAACACATGTGATGGAACCGGCTCATACTTTCGCAATATAGACACATGGAATACGTCATTAATACTAGACAATGACGGTGGAAAAGCCAGTCGGTAAGCCAAAGTACCAATGCGCTGCAAAATTTCATACAGTCCAACATACCTCAGAGATAATTTCCCGCGCATTCCAAACTGCACCACACCTCTGAAAGGTGAGATCTTCAAAACGACCTTATATCCCAACTGAAATTCCAACGGTCATCGCCGCTTATTCGCATAGGCTGCCTGTTTATCCTGAGCTGCCTTCATTTTCTGTCGAATCACCTTTATTTTCTCTTCCATTTCCCGGACCAATTATGGTCCCCCAACCTATTTACTGACCAAGTCATCCCAGTACAATGGTGACCTACAACATCGACCATAAAGGGCCTCAAAAGGTTCCATCTGAATACTTGCCTGATAGCTATTGTTATAAGAGAATTCAATCAATGCCACTGAATCCTGCCACAGAGTATCAAACTCCAACACACAAGCCCTCAACATATCATCGAGCGTCTGTATAGTACGCTCAGTCTGGCCATCTATTTGGGGATGGTAAGCCGTGCTAAACCTCACCTAAGTTCCCAAAGCCGACTGGAGACCTTCCCAAAAATGAGACGTAAACTGCGGGTCTCGATCAGACACAATAGAAACTGGGATCCCATGCAATCTCACCACATCTCTGACATACAACTGAGCCATCCTCAAGTATGTGAAGGTCATAATATATGGAATAAAGTGAGCCACCTTTGTAAGCCTATCCACGATCACCCAAATCGCATCAAACTCCGAAGCAGTCCTCGACAAGTGGGTCACGAAGTCCATGGATATGTGTTCCCACTTCCATTCAGGTATCTCCAAGCTCTTCAGTTCACCACCAGGCCTTTGCCTCTCTGCCTTTACTTGCTGACAGATCAAACACATCTTAACGAAAGTGATAACATCCCGTTTCATCCACTTCCATCAAAACTGGTCACATAAGTCCTTATACATCTTCCTCCCGCTTGGGTGGATACTAAGTCTACTGCTATGAGCTCGTTGTAAGATCCCTCGACGAAACTCCGGCGTACTCGGAACTACCCAACGGTTACCATGTCTCAAAGAACCGTCTTCAGTCACTCTGAACTTCGATGGCTGTCCAAGACCCACCAATGCTAACCACCCCTGTATCTCATTGTCTTCTTTCTAAGCTCCCCTGATACTCTCAAAAACATCCGGCTCTGCTAATAAAGTTGATACACATTCCGGTGATGCAGACACATCAAAGTGATAGCCCAGATGACAATAGGAAGTTAACATAGTCGATAAATGCATGACGTCCTCTGCAGTACACTCCACTTTCCGACTCAAAGCGTCTGCTGTCAAGTTCACTTTTTTGGGATGGTACTCTATCTCCCAATCATAGTACTTGAGCAAGTCCATCCACCTCCTCTGCCTCATATTCAGCTCCACCTGAGTAAATATGAACATCAGGCTCTTGTGGTCCGTATAGATGGTAAATGAAGTACCATACAAGTAGTTCCGCCAAATCTTCAAGGCAAACACTATAGCCGCCAATTCCAAGTCATGAACTGTGTATCTCGTCTCATGCGGCTTCAGTTTTCTTGAAGCATAAGCTACCACATGCTTATCCTGCATTAGCACACATGCCAAACCCTGTAGTGATGCATCAGTATATAGAACAAACCTCTTGTTCTCCGTAGGAATCACTAATACGGGTGATGTCTTCAACCGGTGCTTCAACTCTTGTGATCTCTGTTCACAAGCCTCGACCAATAGAATGGTACTTTCTTTTGAGTCAATTGCGTCAACGGTTTAGCAATCTTCGAGAATCCCTCGATAAAACGTCGATAATACCCTGCCAAACCAAGAAAACTCCGAATCTCGGGTACAGATGTAGGTGCAGACCATTCCATCACCGCCTCTACTTTCTGGGATCCACTGATATCCCATCGCTAGAGATGACATGCCCTAGAAACACCACATAGTCCAATCAAAATTCACACTTACTGAGCTTGGCAAACATTTGATTATCCCTCAGAATCTGGAGCACTGTCCGCAAATGTCTCATGTGCTCCTCCTCACTCCGAGAATAGATAAGAATGTCGTCGATGAACACAATGACGAACTGATCAAGATACGGTTGGAACACCCGATTCATCAAACTCATAAAGACGGTCAGGGCGTTCATCACTCCGAACGGGATAACCAAGAACTCGTAGTGCCCATACCGAGTTCGAAATGCTGTCTTCTGAACATCCTCCTCTCTGACCTGAATCTGATGGTACCCAGACCTCAAGTCAATCTTGCTATAAAGTTTCATACCCTGCAACTGATCAAACAGATCGTCAATCCGTGGAAGAGGATACTTGTTCTTTACAGTCGTCTTATTCAATTACCGGTAATCAATGCACAAACGCATCGAACCATCTTTCTTCTTTACGAAGAGACCCGATGCACCCCAAGGCGAGGGCGTATGTATCCCTTGTCAAGAAGTTCTTGTAAGTGAACATTTAGTTACCTTAACTCTGTCGGTCCCATTCTATAAGGGGCACGAGAAATAGCGAATGTTCCTGCTAACAACTCAATCCCAAACTCGACCTCTCTACTAGGCGAAAACCCTGGAATTTCCTCCGAAAATACATCGGCAAACTCCACAACCACGGGTATCTCCTCAATCCTCAATTCTTTCTTCTTTTCGGCCATATCAACAACATAAATAAGATAACCCGTATGTCCATGTTCCAATAACCGTGACATTTTAACAGCCGATATCAGCGGAATCTTCAGACGAGAACCGTTCCCATAAAATGTCCACTGAGTCCCCTGATCAGATCGGAAACGAACCGTTCTATGCCGGTAATCAACCAGTGCCTGATATCTGTTCAATACATCGATGTGCACAATGCAATCGAAATCTGACATACCCAGAACAATCAAATTAGTCTTCATCTCATTGCCTTCAAAATAAATGAGGCAGTCAGAAATTAACCGGTCAGCAATCACATTCTTCCCAGTGGGTGTCGAGACCAAAAGAGGCGTGGGCAACAGAGATGTGCACATAAGATGTCTCTCCACGAAATTGGCAGACACGAAGGAGTGCGAGGCACCTGTGTCTATCAAAATAAAAGCGGGATATGTAAAAAAATGACACATACCAGCAATCACTTCCTCTGAAGTCGCCACAGCCTGCTCCCTAGTCAAAGCATAAACCTGCCCTTGAGGTGGCCCCACTGCCTAACCTCCCAACTGTCGAGTCATCACTGGTTGCCTCTGTTGTACCGTCTTGTCAATAAATCTCCCCCTGCCTTCCCTAAGGTCTAACTGTCCTTCATGGTTAGGACAATGCCGGGCAATGTGCCCTATCTTGCCACATCTATAACATGCCAAACAGTCGTGCATCAAATGGGGTCCTCCACAAAAATGACATTTTGCTTCTCCAATTCTACTTGCTCGAGTTTGTCCTCTATTGGTGGATGCATTGCTCCTCTGGTCTCACAGTCTTTGGTTATCCGTCCGCTTCCCACTAAATCGGGAAGATGATGAAGTTCCAAGAGATTTAAACGATTCCCCTCGAGGCCTCAGGTTATCAGATACTGGACTCTGTGGTGGAACTTGCGGGGATACAACATCTGAATAAGCACTAACTCCAATCTCTGCTAGCTCTGCTCTGGTAAGAGCATCATCAAAGGAGCTGGGGTTGTTGGAGATAACCCGATCAAACAGTTTCGGCCTCAAGCCTTTCAGAAAATGCCGCATCTTGGCATGCCCATTAGTAGCAATGTGAGGGACGTACCTCAACAGTGATGAGTACTGCATAGCATAGTCCTAACAGTCATGTTACCTTGCTTTAAATTGGCAAACTCGTCTTTCTTCATCTGCCTAGCAGCCGCATAAAAGTACCGGTTCAGAAATCGGGTCCTAAACAAACTCCAGTCCACCAATATCCATTGAGCTCTCATTTCCATCACGGTCGTCTTCCACCACATGGAAGATTTCTTGGCCAACTGAAATTCTGCTAGCCTCAACCAGGCAGTCTTGGCACACGGTGCCGACACGAAGATCTGTTCAATCCTATCTAACCATACATCTGTTTCTTCCCCTGTCTCAATTCCCTCAAATCGGGGTGGATGGAAGGTCAAAAACTGTGACAGACTTAGTTCCCTGGGTAATAGCAGTTGCGCTATCGGTTCCACGCCCACAGCAGGTGGCGATCGAGGATTAGTCTGAGCAATAACTATGCCACCACCATAATTAATTTAAACCATGCCAAAACTCAAATTCCACAACATGCATCACATGCACCCTGAAATGTACTACCAAGTCATGCCCACCGCATAACTATGCATTCACCACCATAATTAATTTAACACCATATTAATCACATAAACATAATTAATGGCCCAAATGCACATAATTATTTCAGGGATATCACACTTGCATAATGTCATTAGAAATAACTCCACCCTTATGAGGCAAATGAAACCTAATTCTTTTTATGTAACACCCAATTATCGTCAATCCAATGCCCTGGAACATATAGATATGATGCATTGACAAGATAAGTTGTCCAATATCACTAGTTAGTCCTAATTTTTAAGAAAGATTATCTAAATACCTAATTAAATTTGCTTTATATTCATTAAAAAAATGCATCCGATTTAATAGTATTTCTTGAAAACCTTTTATGTTGAGGTTGCAAACCTAAATTAATATAATTAGTGAATTTTGCATCCGCCCCCATTGAAAAATATTTCTCCATCCATACTATGTATTAGCTAATTCTCTCATATCTCTTTCAACATTATAAGTGAAAAAACCTAAAGTCGAACTACTAGTACCAGTGTCAAATTGTGAAACAGTAGTTTGGTTACCATCATTTGGTTCGCTTTCATGTTTAGCCATGTGACTTAGTAAATTACTTGTACCACCAGAAGAAACATATGCATAATATTTTTTACATTTTTTACAAACTGCCCTTGAACCATTTCCCTCAAATTTTATACATCGAATAATTGACATACATTACTAGTTCTTTTTTTAGAAGTTACCAAATATTTGCTAGGAGGAGTATTGACTTTGTAAGGACCCCCGTGCCCTTAACCCGCTATTAGTGTATTAACCCATGTATTTAGTGCATACAATCATATAATCAGGGGGAAAGAACCACATGCTACCATAGCATAACATATCAATAATAAAATTTCTTACATTAAACCATGTAATGTCCAATTTCTCCAAATCAAGTCCACTTGCATAGCATGCACCCTTATAATACACTAACATGTTCTCAATTCATTTAGCAATTCCTCACATTAATTGCATGCAACATATGAATGAAAAGACAAAGGCCCTTGCCTTTTTATACAAACCATATACACATATAAACGTGCTCACATGTGAGCACCCAAGCGTATTTAATGTATAAGGTACTTTATGTTGGGATATGCCCTAAGACAACTCATTAGATGATTGTTTATGACATACAATGTATTATGGTTTTATTAATGGCAATTCATTATTATATATTATTCGAGTATCTGTGTAACATGAATTAATATATAAGTTAATGTCCTTAGAATAATATCATATTGTTCTTAAAGATTGTCCCTAGTCAATTATTATCATGAATCGGGATAATGATAATGCATTGAGACTAGTATATTTTGATTGATGAATTGTTCACAGATATGAGATATCAAATCAACACATGGGTGCATGTTAGAGAACGATGTACTGGACAGACCCACCATGAGAATGCTACATGGATAGTTATATGAACGTCATAAGCAATTCTCATAGTGATAATAATGTATGTAATCCTTACGACTTGAGATCACCAGAGATCCCAACATAAGGAGTCATGTATCTTGATATTGTCAAACGTTACCTGTAAGAGGGTAAACTATAAAGACAATCATTGGATACACCACGAATTATGTATAGGGATGTTGAGTGATCAAGAAAGGATTTGTCCCTCCTATATAACAGGAGAAGTGTTTGGGCCCTTGATCAAGTAAGACTAAAATGCATGGTCATGCTCGAATGAGTCAATATGTGATATTGAGCTTATTCGTTTATTCTAGTTCTACTTGGGGATCAAGAAATAAAAGATTGAATATACGAGTATGACTATTCCATGACTCGTGTTCAATCTAAACACATTGGACAAATGGATTAAGTTACATGGTTAATATTATCACAGTCCATAGGTTATGTCGAGTCAATGACATTCTTGTAATTTGGGTAGCCTTGATGTGTTGCTAGATACCGCTCATTGCTTGTGACATAAAATTAGATTTTATGTCACTGCCAACATTGCAAGATCCTATCGGGTCGCACAAAAGATTAAATCAATAAAGGGGGATAAAATTCATTGGATGAATTAATTAATTAAGAAGAGTCTTAATTACAAATATTAGATATATGGATTTAATTAAGATATTGGGTATGGGCCAATAAGGCTTTTTTAAAGCCTTTTAATTAAATCTAATATAAAATATAATATGCTAACAAGGCTAAATTTAAGAGTTAATTTTTCCTAAGCAAAACCTAGTAGCCACTCCAAAAACTCTCGACCGCCTCACTCCAAAGCCGAGAAACTCATGGCCGTCGTCGTGAATCTTGGTGGTTTAACGGCCGTCGTCAATAGGTTTTGAACCGTGAGTTTTGTTTGGTTTAAGAACGATTCTAGCAACTTGTTCTTGAACACCCTTTTCGATTTGATCGTGTGGATACCGTAGAGACGAAGGTGCGAATCTTTGTTCGTGACTCGTGGTATTGCAAAGAGGATTCTGCTACAAACACGCTACAAGGGTATGATTCTTATCAATCTCGATATGATTACTTTGTATAGGTCCATGATAGGAATCCAATATTATTTTTCGCCTGCGTATTGCTTGAGCGGATTCCTAACACTTTACTCAATACCGGTACTGGTACTTTGGTCCTGGAAGCACCTCCGATCCATAGCTCGATCTCAACTCCGGAGCTACCGATGTACCTGTTCCACCTGCCCCAAGAGAGACAAGCCCCACACGGGGTGAGCATACCAATACCACAATTCCAATAATCACAACACATAATTTACAGAATATAAAACTGTAATGTATAAGATACTCCCTGTATAGTATCGTTACCACATGGAATCCCCCGTGTTGTTCATGTTCTCAAAATAATCGAAACCATCAAATTCCCAAAGCCAGTTAATCATTTCATTGATTAACTAAATTCGTTCCCTAATTGCAATTTCAATAATTAATGAAATCCAATCATTTATAATATTTATAGATATCACACGTATCTAAACAATGGTTCAACGACCCCATTTCATCGCTTGCTCAATAGCAGCGGCATTCATAACTGATGTTCGCTCCATAGCGACAACATCTCAAGGTTTGCTCACTCCATGGCGGCACCATATAGTTCACAACACATATCCATTTATTGCAATTACAAAATACCATGCAATCAACAGTTGCAATAAGATATAAGATTATGCTCATACGTTACATGTACCTTATAATTCCGTAGTTCGAATCCAACATTGCCTTAGTCCCGTGCCCCGATGAATTATGTGCTAACACATAAAATAATTCACAATTAATTACAAGCATGCAACCACTTGCCCAAGCACGTTCATAACCTCCAATTACATCGTCAATCCATGATGATTAACCATTTTAAGAGACCGCGGCCGAAGCATGCATACTACCCAAAATATTCCATTTAATAAGTTTAGTGATAGCCAAAAATACAATTGAGTAGTCTATTTTAAAAGTGTAGCATTCCCATTGGAATGTAGACATTGCCCCGAAAATCGGCTAATTAAACCCCGTTTCCAAAATCCCATCTTTTAACAAAGTTTTGAAAAAACTCAAACTTTCGAGCCGGTATCGATCGCCGCTTTTGTCGCGATCGATCGCGCGCATCCGCTGCCAAACAGAACCTTCTCGCGATTGATCGCGAGTCTCCGCGATCGATCGTCAATACCCCAACACCTCCACAACTTCAAATATACCAGTAAAACTCAATAAAAACTTGAATAACAAACTTTAAGATTTTTACCAAAAAATCCCCAAATTCAAACCCAACACAAATCTTAACCATACTCCACAATACCATAATCACGATGAAGATAAAGATGAGGGGAAGGAGATTACCAATTTATCTTCGAGAAATCCGGCTCCCAAGACGAGCCTCCATCGATTTTGCTTCCAAGAAGAAATATGGGAAGGGTTAGGGGAGAGAGGGACACGTGAGAGAGAGAGAGAGAGAGAGAGAGAGAGAGAGAGAGAGAGAGAGAGAGAGAAATGCAAGCCAAAAATTGAACACTGAGTCCACTAGGTATATATAGTACCAAAGCTCAAAAAACCCGAGTACCCCACAAATACATCACGACTTATTAAAAATCATCTGTGTTCAATTTATTATCTCTCAATCTCAATTTTCATTACCAGCCCCAACTGAAAGCACCCCAGACCCCAGATCCCACCAAAAACCCAATTCCAAGGTTTTTCACCACGATGAGAATACAATCTCAACCCATGGATCCAACGACCCCAAATACAGGATTTAAAATCCTCGGGAGTCCCGATACCGTAATTAATTCATAATTGCCACAATTAAAAATCCTTTAAGGATCAATACCACACCCACCATTAATTCCCGGGTATCACAATTATCTCACACTAATAAAATTTCGTCGAAATTTGCACAGGCGTACCCCATGTACGGCCAAGACCACACAATCCAAATGGATCCACGTAGTCGAATCATGAGTGCATCATGAACGACACACCAACCGCGAGGACACCGACCTCACACCAATATCTGGAATGGTGTAAACCTCCCAAACCGTCACAATCTCACAAGGACGTCAGCATGCCTTGATGCTAACCACCCAAACGCAGTCAGTCAACCCTAACTGCTAGCTACTCGAATCATCACTGATTCCAACGTAGATATCTCTTCCATGATATCTCCACCACTTAGTCTACGATGTCAAACACACATCGTTACGATGGAGACCACTAGTATACTACAGTATACACATATTGAACCCGGTTTCCGCTCTCCAAATCCATCTCCGTCGAGGGAGTAACTGCACCATTTGCAACTCGGATCGGGCAACTCATGGCCACTGATCAACACAAACACATCTCCACAGATATCAACATCCGTGTGTTCCAAGAAATCACACCTTGGTCCAAATACGCCATGAAGACTCCACAAGGTCTCAAGTTACAATAGAGAACATGCAAGAAAATCAATTGCATTCTCACCACCCATGTGAACAACGACACCCAATAGATTGAATCCCGGTCATCCCTCGTTTACCCTAGGATTCAACAATCCTAGCACATGGATGCCATCAAATCACCCAGTAAAGAACTACCATGACCCCAAAATACGACAATCCCTCCTCAGAGGAAGTCAACCGGACTTCACGATCATTTTCAAAATATATCGTGTCATTGAGATTACCAATCTCAAGGTGCCACAATCTCTCACCGGATATTCATTCATCCAAGCATACTAATCCTATGCTCGACAAGTAAAAAAAATGCTGGCATTCGTATACACACACCGGTATACATGCCTAAGCACCAATACCACATGCATACTCAATGCAATCGACTCGGGTATCACCAATCATACCCAAAAGCCCCAAATACAACTGTCAATCCTCAGTTATTCTCGCCCAGCGGAGAATGAGGATTGACAAACCCACGACCAATGGTGTGATTCCAACATCAACACCACACAAACCGACTCATCGAATCTTCCAAAGATACCCAATAGTTATATGAATACCGCCTTCCTCCCAAGGAAATTGTCATGAACCCATGACCCTCCAACCTCGAACCACCGTTCGGAAATCCTGGATATATTTACACCAAAATATATCCCGGAACCAATAAATACACAACTAGTTCAGAATAGTGCATCCTTGCTACTACTACCAAATCGGAATCCGTATACACAACGTATACCCATTCTAACGATGCTCTGTACTAATACCATAGTACTCCAGAATTTCGAGCATCTCCCCAGAGACGTCTCCTCGTACGTCTCACCGGAAATATAAGGCCATTACTCAGTCCAATACCAATAATGCCTACCATGGCTGATTCACAATCAACCATCGACCAATACCAGTTGTCTCCATGCCAGTATGTTCCAAATCTCTCCAAGAGATACAATCATTATAGTAGTATCACCCCACTAACTATATCCCACAATTCCGATCGTGTCTCCCATTTCATTCCATATGCAATGATTCTCAACCAGAGTTAACAACGACTTGTTGACACTCACGTTGGTATTACCAACAAAATTGAGCTGTCCAGTACAAGTCCCTCGACACATTTAACGTAAAAATGTATTTGTGGGGTATTCACTACCTTAAACCTCATGCCACATAGTGACTACAAGAGTCCACTACAAACCCTCATCGTATCATAATACGATTCACCAAACCCGGTTCCGATGAGCAGTATAATGGCTAAGTCAAGCTCACTATAACACCACAATAATACATGGCTAACAGATCGCTGCCTCCTTAGGTTTATACCAAACCTGCCAACGTATCATACGTTCCACCCCGGTATACCATACCGTACCATCAATTAGAGTAGTGGGTCATCATTCAATATTTCTCTAACACCAAAGCACAACGGACATTCCGGTGTCCTTGCTCAACCACAATGCAACCCTAATCCAGTATAATTTATTCCACATCTTCATGTGTGGGTGTCACCATGCCCACCATGCGTCACATCGGTACATGCAAGTAGTTTCCTCAATAACTATCCCAATGAGTATACCCAAAGGTACCACTACTCGTAAAATATTTACCTCAAATATGTGCCACGGTACACTTCCTGTACGGCGCATCCATTCATTCATCAAGCAACCTGCTCGGCATAAGGGTCTTGTCAACCGGTGACGCAGACACTACCTTGTGCCCACCACCGGCAATCAAACCATACGACTAAATACATATACCTAACTATATTTTTTCATTGTAACGATGACATCCGTCCACATAGAACATCCTCTATGTCATCGTCATCCTGTGACGGTACATGTCAATACATGACATTCACAATATCATCGTAATCCCATGACGGTACATATCAATACATGACACCCATAATCATGCTAACAAAATAACAATGTACCATAACTCATCGCTAATAAGATAGAGGCGTACCTGGATTCCTCGCCCAATAGCGGTACGCAATCAGCACCCATTGTTATAAAATCAGCGGCATGAACCCTCGCTATATAGAATCAGCGGAGTGAAACATCGCTATATAGAATCAGCGGAATGAACCCTCGCTATAGAATCAGCGGCATAAATCATCGCCATAGATATCCGGCGGGATGAACCATCGCCATAGAACTAGCGGAATGAACAATCGCTATATATATACCCGGCGGCATGAACCATCGCCATATATACCCGACGGCATGAACCATCGCCAATAGACTAGCGGAATGAACCATTGCTATATATACCCGGCGGCATTAACCATCGCCAAAGGACTAGCGTAATGAACCATCGCTATATATACCCGGCGGCATGAACCATCACCAAAAGAATCATCACTTCGACATACCTAACGGCATAATGTCCCTCGCTACATGCGGCAAATACTCTTCATCGCTAGGGTATGACAGCGGCATGAATACCCCTCGCTTCAACATACCAGCGGCATAGTAACCCTCTCTATAAGCGACAAATATTCTTCATCGCTAGGGTATGACAGCAGCATTAATACCCCTCACTTCGACATATTAGCAGAATAATATCCCTCGCTATAATATGACAGCAGCATGTACCATCGCTTTGACATATTAGCGGCAAATATTCTTCATCGCTATAATATGACAGCGGCAAGTATTCTATTATAATACCCCTCGCTTGGACATGATCGCAGCATCAATACCCCTCGCTTTGACATATCAGCGGCGTGCTCTTTGTTTCTACATATTAGCGGCAAATATTCTTCATCGCTGTGATATGGTAGCGGCAAGTATTCTATCATCATTTCGTCATGAAAGCGGCAAGTATTCTTCTTGATATCTCATCATACCTGTATCAATACAAAGATATCAATATGCGCAGTTATTATCACAGTTCACAAATTATACTACGTTATATCCGTGGCTTAATGATATCCCTCGCTTCGACATATCAACGACTCTCGCTACGATATGACAGCGGTAAATATCCTGATACATCGCTAGTCGATATACCCGTAGTAGTACCACAATTGCAATACCTTTGCAAGCACAATATTTCATGTGTAAACTGCCCATACCTGTATCCAAAATCATAGGGTAACCATACCAGATTGTGCCATTGCCTGTTTCATTATCCACCATTTCCTGTCCTCAGACAGCATGTCCAGTTTCTCATTCCCTGATTTTCCTACAAATCAGATTCCTCAGCACTTATTACATCAAGTGCCAAACATTATTGTTAATGTCATCCCATCGTATCTCATACGATACCTGCAACCACCATGGTTAGCAATAACACATTCCATTTACTATCCCATGTCATAAATGCACATAAGCAAAAAAAGTTGTTTTACACCACACTAACTATCATCATGTATAAATATGTGCTACTTGTTTCCATCAACATGTTCCTAGGCCCTCAACAGCCCCAACGAGCAAACCTGGCTCTGATACCACTAATGTAAGGACCACCGTGCCCTTAACCCGCTATTAGTGTATTAACCAATGTATTTAGTGCATACAATCATAAATCAGGGGGAAAGAACCACATGCTACCATAACATAACATACCAATAATAAAATTTCTTACATTAAACCATGTAATGTCAAATTTCCCCAAATCAAGTCCACTTGCATAGCATGCACCCTTATAATACACTAACATGTTCTAAATTCATTTAGCAATTCCTCACATTAATTGCATGCAACATATGAATGAAAAGGCAAAGGCCCTTGCCTTTTTATACAAACCATATACACATATAAAAGTGCTCACATGTGAGCACCCAATGAATGAATGTGTATTTAATGTATAAGGCACTCTACTCAATACCGGTACTGATACTTCAATTCTGGAAGCACCTCCGATCCATAGCTCGATCTCAACTTTGGAGCTACCGATGTACCTGTTCCACCTGCCCCAACAGAGACAGCCCCCACACGGGGTGAGCATACCAATACCACCATTCCAATAATCACAATACATAATTTACAGAATATAAAACTGTATTGTAAAAGATACTCCATGTATAATATCGTTACCACATGGAATCCCCCGTCCTGTTCCTGTTCTCAAAATAACCGAAACAATCAAATTCTCAAAAGCCAGTTAATCATTTCATTGATTAACTAAATCCGTTCCCTAATTGTCAATTTCAATAATTAATGAAATCCAATTATTTATAATGTTTATAGATATCACACGTATCTAAACAATGGGTCAACAACCCCATTTCATTGCTTGCTCAATAGCAGCGGCATTCATAACCGATGTTCGCTCCATAGCGACATCTCAACCGTTTGCTCACTCCATTGCGGCACCATATAGTTCACAACACATATCCATTTATTGCAATTACAAAATACCATGCATTCAACAGTTGCAATAAGATATAAGATTATGCTCGTACGTTACACGTACCTTATAATTCCGTAGTTCGAATCCAACATTGCCTTAGTCTCGTGACCCGATGAATTATGTGTTAACACATAAAATAATTCACAATTAATTACAAGCATGCAACCACATGCCCAAGAACGTTTACAACCTCCAATTATATCGTCAATCCATGACGATTAACCATTTTAAGAGACCGCGGGCGAAGCATGCATACTACTCAAAATATTACATTTTATAAGTTTAGTGATAGCCAAAAATACAATTGAGTAGTCCATTTCAAAAGTGTAGCATTCCCATTGGAATGTAGACATTGCCCCAAAAATCTGCTAACTAAACCCCGTTTCCAAAATCTCAACTTTTAACAAAGTTTTGAAAAAAACTCAAACTTTTGAGCCGCGGTCGATCGCCGCTTTTGTCGCGATCGATCGCGCGCACTCGCTGCCAAACAACATTCTCGCGATCGATCGTGAGTCTCAGTGATCGATCGCCAAATCCCTCGCGATCGATTGCTGACACTTAGCGATCGATCGACGATACTGTGCATCTTCTTCAATTTCCAGACTCTTGTCGTGATCGATCGGCGCCATGCCGTGATCGATCGCGACCTGCGATTTTCCGAAAAACTCGAGCTTTAATGGTGTTTTTCCACACCCAACTAAAAACCAACACCCGTAACACCTCCACAACTTCAAATATACCAATAAAACTCAATAAAAACTCCACTAACAAACTTTAAGATTTTTACCATAAAATCCCCAAATCCAAACCCAACATAAATCTTAACCAAACTCCACAATACCATAATCAAAACGAAGATAAAGATGAGGGGAAGGGAAGGAGATTACCAACTTATCTTCGAGAAATCCGGCACCCAAGACGAGCCTCCATCGATTTTGCTTCCAAGAAGAAAAAGGGGAAGGGTTTGGGGAGAGAGGGACGCGTGAGAGGAGAGAGAGAGAGAGAGAGAGAGAGAGAGAGAGAGAGAGAGAGAGAGAGAGAGGGGGGGGGGGGGGGGGGGGGGGAGAAATGTAAGCCAAATGATTGAACACCGAGTCCACTAGGTATATATAGTACCAAGGCTAAAAAAATCCTGAGTCCCCCACAAATACACCACGACTCATTAAAAATCATACGTGTTCAATTTATTATCTCTCAATCTCAATTTTTATTACCAGCCCCAACTCAAAGCACCCCCGTTCCCCAGATCCCACAAAAACCCAATTCCAAGGGTTTTCACCACGATGAGAATATAATCTCAACCCTTGGATCCAACGACCCCAAATACCGGATTTTAAAATCCTCGGGAGTCCGAATACTGTAATTAATTCATAATTGCCACAATTAAAAATCCGTTAAGGATCAAAACCACATCGGGATTTACACCATTAATTCCCGGGCATCACAGACTTTGTTGCTTGTGCTTGTATAGGCAAACTTGAGACGAACTTCTTTTTTCTTGTGAACAAATTGAGAGTATAAACTATAGAGCTTCAACAATATATGGCTTAGAGATTGAGAGATAAATTGAGAGGATAAAATGTTTCATCAACACACACCTATATATAACAACCACACAAAAAAAATTTAAAATTTAAAAAATAGCCGTTGCAACGACTATTTTTTTGTCTACTGGTGCTTTATCGATTTTTGGCAACGCATTATTACGGTATGTAGCGATCGATCAGCACGTAATCGCCGATCGATCGCTACATTTAAAAAAAATGTTCTGCAGTGCCGTGTCGACCCACGGGCTGGCACCCTATGGCCAGACGCATCCCATGTTACTGCCCGTGCCTGACACGGCACGACACTGTAGCAAAATATGTTTAGCCTTAAACGCACTGTTGAGTTTAATGCTTATTTAATCTCCAAATTCTTTATGGGTTTTGATGATCAACAAAACTTGCATTTGTTGTACTGATGTGTCTACTTAGTGTCATGGTTAGATTGACAATTTGGTTGGGATATGGAAGAGGACCCAAGTTACACGATGACATTTGAGAGTTCGTAGGACAATTTGAATCTTATCAAGAAAGTGGTTTATCTTGGACATGAAGGAATGACGTCTAGGAACACCCAAAATAAGTGTTCAATATGTGAGAAATGATGTTGGAACAATATTTTATGTTGGGGTGAAGATCCACGGACCAATGGTTCGTTCGTTGGAAAAATCAAAATATGAGCCACTTGGAGTGCACTGTAGCCTTTTGATGATATCTCACAGCTCGGTCCAAATGACGTGATTCGAAGAATTTGAAAAGCCAACTCAAAATGATATATTTCATCTTCAAACAACTCACTCTAATTCGGATTGCATCACGAGCAAAATGGCTTGAAAGTCACAAAAAGTGCAGAATGCATTTCGCTACATCAATGATAGAGCAGCTGTAGTATTTTGTTCATATCTCATAGCTCAGTGATTGGAATGACGTGTTTCTAAATAGGTTAGAAATAAAACTCAAAATACTAGATTTCATCTTCAATCAACTCAGTTCAATTTTGATAGCATCATGGAGCAAAACAGCCTTGAAATTACATCAAGAGCAGATTGCATTCAGCTACAACAAGGTTGGAGCAGCTGGAGCGTTTTGGGTATATCTCTTTCATACCTAAATGAAATTCTATGATTTTTGTGTCCACGCTTAGACAAGAGGAAGAACTACAACATTGATGTTTACAACGTTTCCCAAAAAACGAGCTTAAGGTGGTCGAAAACTGTAAAGTTTGAGCATGATGAATCCTGCATGCAACAGGCTTGTTCGCCCCAGGAGATGGCTTGTTCGCCCCAGGCGAAACAGAATTAAATCTACGGTTAAAAAATTTGTTGAGATCGCCCCAGGCGATGGTGGCCGTCGCCCCAGGCGATCTTGGCCAAGTGACCATTGCAGCTTGGCGATGGCTCGGGCGCCGGCGTGCATTTTTTATCCAAAATGCTCTTAACTATAAACGGCTAATTTGACCCTTTGGAGCCTCCTACACTATAAATATAGATCATTGAGCTAAGGCTTAAGACAAGAAACAAGAGGATACAATACAAGAAAGCTTTGTTCAATCAAATTCAATCTAGCATTGCAAACTTCATACATTTGTGTTGTATTAGAGTTTGTAATTCATTTCTTATGTGAGAGCTATTGTTCTTCACTTGATTACACCGTGAAGGTGTTATTTGTTGTAGCTCACGAAATCTGAATCGTTGTAAGGTCCTCCAACACCAACATAAGTTGGAAATTGTATAAGTCATCATCAAGTGAAGTTGGTGCATGTTTGTGGCTATCCATGGAGCCCTTAAGGCCAAGAAGACTCATGAAGAGTGTGTGACTCGGGGAGAGTTTGTTTGTGTAAGTAATCCAAGAGCATACAACGCAGCGGAATAAAATATTGGATTACTAAAACAATGGATCTATACATAGGGATTTATATCGGATAAAGGAATTACAAGTGTCTCACCCTTGTAGCGTGTTTGAGCCAATTCCACGGAGCTGCACCACGTCCAACGCCTCCTCCGAGTCACTAGCAAAACTTGTCTAGTTTTGCCTCAACAGTATCCACACGATCAAATCGGGTGAAGGGATAGTTTAAGAACAAGTTGCTAGACTCGTTCTTAAACCGGAACAAGAAGCACACTCGATTCTAAATCAAAAGGATGGCCGGAATTCACTTTAGCACCATCGACTACCAAGGCCGAGAGCTTGTGTGAGAGGCGGCCGAATCCCTCTTTTGTGTGTAGGTTGAATGATATAAGTTATGTCTTACAATTAATCATAACCTTGTATTTATATTATAAGGCTTTTAATTAAGGTTCAAGACTTTCTTAAAGTCTTATTGGCCCAAACCCATGATTTAATTAAAACCTTTTAATCACTTAATTAAGACTCCTCTTAATTAATTAATTCATCCAATGAATTTAATTTCCCTTCTCGATTTAATCTTTTGTGCGACCCGATAGGATCTTGTAATGTTGGCAGTGACATAAAATCTCATTCTATGTCGCAAGCATTGAGCGGTATCTAGCAACACATCAATGCTACCCAAATTACAAGAATGTCAATGACTCGACATAACCTTTAGAACTTGTGATAATATTAACCATGTAGCTTAATCCCTTTGTCCTTTGTGTTTAGATTGAACACGAGTCATGGAATAGTCATACTCGTATATCCAATCTTTATTTCTTGATCCCCAAGTAGAACTAGAATAAACGAATAAGCTCGATATCTCATATCGACTCATTCGAGCATGGCCATGCATTTTAGTTCTCACTTGATCAAGGGCCAAACACCTCTCCTGTTATATAGGAGGGACAAATCCTATCTCGATCAGTCAACATCCCTCTACATAATTCGTAGTGTATCCAATAGTCGCCTTTATAGATTACCCTGTTACGGGTAACGTTTGACGATATCAAGATACATAACTCCTTATGTTGTGATCTCTGATGATCACAAGTCGTAAGGATTACATACATTATTATCACTATGCGAATTGCATATGACGATCATATAACTATCCATGTTGCATTCTCATGGTGGGTCTGTCCAGTACATCGTTCTCTAACATGTACCCATATGTTGATTTGATATCTCATATCAATGAACAATTCATCGATCAACACATACTAGTCTCTACGTATTATCATTATCCCTTTCATGATAGTACTTGACTAGGGACATCTTTAAGAATAATACAATATTATTCTAAGGACATTAACATATATATTAATTCACATTGCACAGTTAAAAGAATAATATATAATAATGAATTGCCATTCATAAAATCATAAATATTGTATGTCAAAACAATCATCTAATGATTTGTCTTAGGGCATATCCCAACAAATCTCCCACTTGCACTAAGACCACTCAGACATATACCTAATGCCTAGAGATCTAGTATGACGATCATGCTTCTGCTGTGACAGTGGCTTCGTCAATGGGTCAGATACATTATCATCTGTTGGTACTTTGCATATTTTAACATCTCCCCTTTCAACAATTTCTCGAATGAAATGGAAACGCCTAAGTATGTGCTTGGATCTTTGGTGAGATCTTGGTTCCTTAGCCAATGCGATCGCTCCATTGTTGTCACAATAGAGTTCTATCGGATCTTTAATGCTAGGCACCACTCCAAGTTCAGAAATGAACTTCCTCATCCAAACAGCTTCCTTTGCTGCATCCGAGGCAGCAATATACTCAGCTTCCATTGTAGAATCGGCTATTGTTTCTTGCTTTGAACTCTTCCAGCTCACAGCACCTCCATTTAGGCAATACATATATCCAGATTGTGATCGAAAATCATCTTTGTCAGTTTGGAAGCTTGCATCAGTGTAACCCATTACATTGAGCTCTTCCTCACCTCCATAAATCAAGAATGTATCCTTAGTCCTTCTCAAGTACTTCAGGATGTTCTTGACAACAATCCAGTGACCTTCACCTGGATCAACTTGATATCTGCTCGTCATGCTCAAAGCATACGATACATCGGGACGAGTACATATCATGGCATACATGATAGATCCAATAGCTGACGCGTATGGAATCTTACTCATGCGTTGTCTCTCATCTTCTGTTGAAGGACACTGTTCCTTCGAGAGATAAATGCCATGCGTCATAGGCAAGAATCCTTTCTTGGATTCTTGCATGCTAAACCTTTTAAGTACCTTGTCTATGTATGTACTTTGACTTAGACCAAGAAGCCTTCTTGATCTATCTCTATAGATCTTGATTCCTAATACATAGGTGGCTTCTCCTAAATCTTTCATCGAAAAGCAATTCCCTAGCCAAATCTTTACAGATTGCAAGGCAGGGATATCATTTCCAATAAGAAGTATGTCATCCACATACAACACTAGGAAAATGATTACGCTCCCACTGACCTTCTTGTAGACACAAGGTTCATCTTCGTTTTTGATAAAACCAAACTCTTTGATTGCATCATCAAAACGAAGATTCCAACTCCGAGAAGCTTGCTTCAATCCATAAATGGATCGTTGTAGCTTGCATATCTTTCCAGCATCCTTTGGATCGACAAAACCCTCGGGCTGTGTTCATGTACACATCCTCGAGCAGATTTCCATTAAGGAAAGCTGTTTTGACATCCATTTGCCAGATTTCATAATCATGAAATGCAGCTATTGCAAGTAAGATCCTTATGGATTTAACCATGGCCACTGGTGAAAAGGTTTCATCATAGTCAATACCATGAATTTGTTTGAATCCTTTTGCAACCAGCCGACCTTTATAGGTTTGTACGTTACCATCCATATCGGTCTTTTTCTTGAAAATCCATTTGCACCCTATGGGTCGTACCCCTTCAGGTGGATCAACCAAAGTCCATACTTGGTTTGCATACATGGATTCCATCTCAGATTTCATGGCCTCTTGCCATTTCTCAGAATCATTGCCCATTATAGCTTGTTGATAAGATGACGGCTCATCCTCATCAATAAGTAGTAAGTCACCTTGTTGAGTCACAAGAAATCCATATCTCTGTGGCTCCCGGTGTTCTCTTACAGACCTACGCTGGGCTTGTGTCTCTTGAGCAGGTGCTTCTTCCACAACAGCTTGCGGAGCCTGCTCTGTTTCCATCTCAATCTCAGGTTCAGTGTTTTCTTGTGGTTGAACTTCACTAAGTTCTATTTTTCTCCCACTGGTTTTTCTAGAAATATATTCTCTTTCAAGAAATACACCAGTCCGAGCAACAACTACTTTGTTCTCGGCGGGATAATAGAAATAGTATCCTTTCGTTTCCTTAGGATACCCCACAAATAAACACTTATCAGATTTGGGTCCAAGTTTGTTAGTGGCGTGATGTCTAACGAAAGCCTCACAACCCCAAATCTTCATAAAAGACATACTAGGACGCTTCCCAGTCCATATCTCATATGGTGTCTTTTCCACTGATTTAGATGGAACACGGTTCAGTAAGAAAATCGCTGTTTCTAGAGCGTGTCCCCAAAACGATATCGGAAGATCTGCATGACTCATCATTGATCTAACCATGTCCAACAAGGTTCGATTTCTCCTCTCGGATACACCATTCCATTGTGGAGTATACGGAGGAGTGAGTTGTGGGACTATCCCACACTCCTTTAGATAGTCATGAAACTCTTGGCTTAGGTATTCACCTCCTCGATCTGATCGAAGGATTTTGAGACTTTTGCCAAGTTGGTTTTGTACTTCATTCTTGAAATCTTTGAACTTTTCAAAGGTTTCATGCTTATGCTTCATTAGGTACACATACCCATATCTACTGAGGTCATCAGTAAATGTAACGAAGTATTCAAAACCACCTCTAGCTTGTGTACTTATTGGTCCACATACATCACTATGTATTAGTCCCAATAAAACATTTGCCCTTTCAACATGTCCCTTGAAAGGGGCTTTTGTCATCTTGCCCATTAAACAATATTCGCATGTTTCATATGATTCAAAATCAAATGAATCTAATGCTCCATCCTTATGAAGTTTAGATATGCGGTTCTCGTTTATGTGGCCCAAGCGACAGTGCCAGAGATAAGTCGGATTATAATCATTATTTTTAATCCTTTTAGTATTTATGTTATAGATAGGCATATCAAGATTTAATACATAAAGACCATTCACCATTTGTGCACTAGCATAAAACATATCATTTAAATAAATAGAACAACAGTTGTCCTTTATTATAAATGAAAAACCATACTTGTCTAAACAAGAAATAGAAATTATGTTTTTAGTAATAGATGACACAAAATAACAGTCTTTTAAAATCAACGATAAACCAGAAGGTGAAGCTAAACAATAATCTCCTATAGCTAATGCAGCAACTCTTGCTCCATTTCCAACTCGGAGATCAACTTCGCCTTTCGCCAACAATCTACTCTTTTTGAGGTCCTGCACATTTACACAAATGTGAGATCCACATCCAGTATCTAATACCCATGATGAAGAAGTAGATAAATTGACTTCTATAACAAAAATACCTGAAGCGGAAGTCACACTTCCTTTCTTTAGATCCTCCAGATATACTTTGCAGTTTCTTTTCCAATGGCCGGTCTCACCGCAATGGAACAGTTCCCTTCCTTTGCTATCCCTCCCTTTGGTTTCAGTGCATAAGACTTTGGCTTAGATTTAACAAAGACCTTCTTTGCTTTCTTGTTGCCTTTAGCTTTGGCCCTTCCTTTGCCCTTATTCACAATAAGAACATTTGTGGCCTTAGTCTTCTTTGTATTTGCTTCATATGTTCTCAACATACCAAGCAATTGTGGTAGAGTCTTTTCCATGTCAGTCATATTGTAATTTACTACAAATTGACTGAAGCTCTCAGGCAACGATTGCAAGATCACATCGGTGGCCAACTCTTCGTCCAATGGAAAACCCAGCTTATCCAGATTCTCAATGTACCCAATCATCTTGAGCACATGAGTTCCAACTTGGCTTCCCTCTACCATCCTGCACTGGAACAACGCTTTAGAGATGTCATACCTCTCTTGTCTAGCTTGTTGTTGGTACAATTGCTTTAAGTGTTCGATCATATCGAACGCCTCCATTTCCTCATGTTGCTTCTGAAGCTCAGAGTTCATGGTGGCAAGCATAAGGCACCCAACATCAAGTGCGTCACTCTGATGCTTCTTGTAAGCATCTTTATCAGCTCTTGTAGCTGTTAGGGGAGGTTCCTCAGCGGGCAAGGGTTCCTCTAGGACATATTGTTTCTTTTCTTGTTTGAGGACTATCCTCAAGTTCCTATGCCAGTCTAGGAAATTTGTCCCATTTAATTTGTCCTTCTCAAGGACCGATCGCAGTGATAATGTGCTAGTAACGTTGTTAGTTGCCATGGATATCTACAATATAAATATGCAAAATAAGTTTATGATTTAATCATTTAACATGGTCTTATATTAAATGATACTCCCACTATTTGTTTTTAAAAAAATATCAACCCTCGAAACCTTTAGTGGGCCAAGATCCATATTTCGCCTAATCTTGAGTTAGCTTTGGCTAATCGCCCAAGACTCGGTTATTTAGGTAGACAACACTTTGTCAATTACATCACATAGGATAGTTGGACGAACAACACTTTGTTCAATTCATCAAATGAATTATAATCCAACCCATGCCTCTAAGTTCCCAATCCTATTGAGATAACCTAGTTAAGTCGTACCCAATTCTAAGGTATAACGGATATCACTTTTATCCTTTCGCGTCTTACTAAGATTGCCAGGTGCTTTGCTTTGGCAAACCCACACATGTACAATCGAAGTTATTGACGAGTACTTTTAATTTTGGAAGGCATCTAAAACTTAATATTTTAGAGGGATTTATTGATCTCATGATTAGTTTGATAATTTAAAATATGTCCACTACATATAGTTGTATACATATCTACATATATGTGTAATACAATTATCATACTAAAACATAAGATAAATCATGCATCAACATACATAATTAAACGTGACATGGTTATAGCCCCTACTAACGATTTTCTCAAGCCAATGAGAAAATCCTAAGAGTCAACCTAAGGTAACTTCACAAGCAGCTTCCTTTGGCTCCAATTTATGAATGGCCTCCTCATCCCGGCACGATGCTCCATCTTCATTGATCACCATCAATAAAATAAACTACACTATTTACAAGATATAGAATTCCTCGATTCACATTCGAGGGGAACATAGGGGAGGGATAACATTTAGAATAAAATAGAGAAGGCACGACACGCAGGTCGTATTATAAATTACAAACATTCACAAATCCTATCTAATAGGTCAAAGGGCTATAACCACGCACCATGCTCAAACAACATATAAAGCATGCATTAACATTTAATTAATTAAATTCTAAACATTTTAAATTTAATTCTAATTAAAACCGTAAAATAAAATTTTTGAAAAATATCGTACGCTCGGGACATCACATGCCACGAACTAAAACGACTAAATCACGAACCACCATGGTTCGAACCACAAAACACACGGCTGGACCAATTATGGGCCTAGGGTTCGAAACCCTAGCCCATGGCCGAGCCAAGGCTCGAGCGGCGGCGGCGCTAGGGTTCCAAACCCTTAGCCGCCTCGCACCATCTTGGTTTTTCATCGAGCCAACTTGCTCGAACACCGAAATTCATGAGCCACAAGCCACGGTCCAACCATGGACGGTCCATGATGGTGACGGCTTAACCATCTCGAGCCAAGGGTTCGAAAAACCCTAGCCCAAGCGGCGGCCGAGTGGCTTATGTGACTAGGGTTCAAAACCCTAGCCTTTTGGAAGTGGCGGCCGAGCCATGGTGACTAGGGTTCGAAACCCTAGCCCCTTGGTGGCGTCGGCCGTGAGCCATGCACGAGCCAATGTTCCGGTTTTGATCACGAATTATCATATATTTCGATCCGTCAATTATATCATATATAATATTATACGATGATTTTCACAAACTCGATTTATTCCATATCATATATGAAAATACAGTTTTAAATAGCATGCAATATAAGCTCTAATATGATTAACACAATTTAATCACATAAATCCGATATGAGCCTTGTACACGGCTCTGATACCACTGTAAGTAATCCAAGATCATACAACGCAGCGGAATAAAATATTGGATTACTAAAACAATGGATCTATACATAGGGATTCATATCGGATAAAGGAATTACAAGTGTCTCACCCTTGTAGCGTGTTTGAGCCGATTCCACGGAGCTGCACCACGTCCAACGCCTCCTCTGAGTCACTAGCAAAACTTGTCTAGTTTTGCCTCAACGGTATCCACACGATCAAATCGGGTGAAGGGATAGTTTAAGAACAAGTTGCTAGACTCGTTCTTAAACCGGAACAAGAAGCACACTCGATTCTAAATCGAAAGGATGGCCGGAATTCACTTTAGCACCATCGACTACCAAGGAGCCGAGAGCTTGTGTGAGAGGCGGCCGAATCCCTCTTTTGTGTGTAGGTTGAATGATATAAAGTTATGTCTTACAATTAATCATAACCTTGTATTTATATTATAAGGCTTTTAATTCAGGTTCAAGACTTTCTTAAAGTCTTATGGGCCCAAACCCATGATTTAATTAAAACCTTTTAATCACTTAATTAAGACTCCTCTTAATTATATAATTCATCCAATGAATTTAATTTCCCTTCTCGATTTAATCTTTTGTGCGACCCGATAGGATCTTGTAATGTTGGCAGTGATATAAAATCTCATTCTATGTCGCAGGCATTGACGGTATCTAGCAACACATCAATGCTACCCAAATTACAAGAATGTCAATGACTCGACATAACCTTTAGAACTTGTGATAATATTAACCATGTAGCTTAATCCCTTTGTCCTTTGTGTTTAGATTGAACACGAGTCATGGAATAGTCATACTCGTATATCCAATCTTTATTTCTTGATCCCCAAGTAGAACTAGAATAAACGAATAAGCTCGATATCTCATATCGACTTTCAAGCATGGCCATGCATTTTAGTTCTCACTTGATCAAGGGCCAAACACCTCTCCTGTTATATAGGAGGGACAAATCATATCTCGATCAGTCAACATCCCTCTACATAATTCGTAGTGTATCCAATAGTCGCCTTTATAGATTACCCTGTTACGGGTAACGTTTGACGATATCAAGATACATAACTCCTTATGTTGGGATCTCTGATGATCACAAGTCGTAAGGATTACATACATTATTATCACTATGAGAATTGCATATTACGATCATATAACTATCCATGTTGCATTCTCATGGTGGGTCTGTCCAGTACATCGTTCTCTAACATGTACCCATATGTTGATTTGATATCTCATATCAATGAACAATTCATCGATCAACACATACTAGTCTCTACGTATTATCATTATCCCTTTCATGATAGTACTTGACTAGGGACATCTTTAAGAATAATACAATATTATTCTAAGGACATTAACATATATATTAATTCACATTGCACAGTTAAAAGAATAATATATAATAATGAATTGCCATTCATAAAATCATAAACATTGTATGTCAAAACAATCATCTAATGATTTGTCTTAGGGCATATCCCAACAGTTTGTGGCTAAATTGGAGCCCTCAAGGCCAAGATCAAAGTTGTTCTAATGGAAACTCGGTTGGACTTTTTCTAACCGGGAAGAGAAAACGTAGGCGATTAATCGCCGAACTTCTATAACAAATACCCATGTTCTTTATTGTCTTATTTACTTTATGCATTTACATTATTTTTGTTCATTGTTCAATTGACATCAAGTCTTCCACAGCGCAAACTCGACTATTTGCAAAATCACTTTAAAATCGCTAAAGTAGCCAAGGAACCTCATTCACCCCCCTCTTCGGTTCCAACAAAATGGGTCATGCCATGCCGCTTCGTGACGTGCCGTTCTCGTGCCGTCTGCTCCATTTGACATCTCTAGTTCTACATAAAAAATTAAGGGCGACTTACCAAAAAAAATCCCAAAAACCAATCTACCGTTAAAGTTCAATCCCTAATAAAAAGAATTTAATGTATGCACTCCCTAGTTGAAAAAAATTATTTTCAAGACTCTAATTTATGTAATTGACTAAAATATATTTCCTAATATTTCCATTTACTCAATGTTTCCTTCCTTCTCTATTTCACGTAAAAATTGCTTCCTAAAATTTTCTTCTCATCGATTTTCTTGATTTGAAGCAAATTCTTCATTTTACTTAGATTTTTTTGCCCGATTACGTTGCTAACATGTTGATCGCTATTTATTTAAACAGAAAATTCCAGTGTAGCGATTTTATATCGCAACTGCACGACATCAAGTTTTTGTATAGTAGATGAAAAGTATGAGTGTCGAACCCACGAGGACTAGAAAGTAAGTACCACGTTCAATTAGATTAACAATAGCCTATGATTATAGAGTGATTATTCAACTAAATTGACTAAAACACAATAATCAACCAGAAGCAGCGACGGATAATGAAAAGATACGATAAAAACAATTATCAAGACGTCGGTTTACCCATGTAATCCCCACAATTTTCCTATTAATTAAGATTCAAAATCCTACGTTCTAAGGTGAGGAGTTTTCTTATTACATTTGTTATACTATGGTCAAGCTATAAGAAGTCTAGTATTAATGTTACAATAAACCACACTCGTGTCCTTATTGAACGAATAATACCGAAAAACAATTTGTGAAAACTACTAGCCTTCGATTTTGGTAAATCTATAGCTATCACACGTGTGCTAGATTTTACTTCGTCCGTCTCAACCTAAAACCCACGGCCTAATTTACTATGTCGTATCGCAATTTTGTATGGTCAAGTCAATTACGATTTCCAAATTCATGCAAAATGTAGCTAATATTTTGAAAGCATTAAAAACGTAAATTATGCTCAAAGATTGTAAAAACTGAATCAAAAGCTAATATTCAAATCATGGGTTCAAACACGGGATCCCATAGTCTTGATAAACAAGCATAGCCAACAATCGCCATCAAATAACAATGCATATATGTTAGGATCGGGGTAGTGTTTAGAAGGGGGGGGGGGGGGGTTGAATAAACACTAGATTCAATTTCGATTTCTTCTTCTGGTTAACTGTAAACTGTTAAGTATTAAAGTTGCTTCTCAATATCAGGCAAGTCAGCAGACACTTATTATAGTGCGGAAGACGTCTACTGAACTTGTGAGGAATAAAACTGAGGTAATAAAGTAATGAACAAATAACACAAGAGTTGTTTCTGGAAGTTCGAAGCACAACGCTTCTACGTCTCCCCTTCTTCCTTTGCAGGAAGGATTCACTAGAAGACTTGGTTTACACTTTACAGTATACAACCTTCTTAGGCACTAACACACTTGGCCTAAACTCCTAGCAATCACGATCTTCTTAACTTTTGATTACAAGGGATTCTATAATACTCTTTACAGAATAAACTTTCTAGCTTTGAGAGTTTTTGAGCAGCAGACTTCAATTGGAAATAATCTATCACAACTTCAGTTTCGCTGTTTGTCTGCTCTTTGCTGAACGTTTGGAATATCAGTAATATGATTTTCTTGTTTGCTTTGAAGTATATCTCTTTGTTGAAAATCGCTCAGCACCTCTTCATTCTATGCTTGGATGTATTTATAGGTTTGGTTGTCCAACGGTAGCTTTTCTGTATATGGAAGAGATTAGCTTTCCAAATTCATATTGTCTTCTTTCCTATTTTGTTTAAGCAACGGCTCTTTTCACTCTGACGGTAATGGTGGCGGAGATATAGCAGGGTGCGCCGCTCTGTTGTACCTTTGTCAGAGAATGTTGTACTGATTTTGTCTCGTTGCTTAGTGCTCTTACTGGAAGTTTAGACTTCTGCTGGTTTTCTTTGTTCAACTGGTCGTTCATCCTCTTATGACCAGTTGATGTCTTTGTTCAGTGGGACTATCCGGTTGATAGTTGTCCAGTAGATGTCTGTCCAGTTGGTGGCCATCCAGTTGATGTCTATCCAGTTGGTAGCCATCCAGTTTATGTCTTGTCCAGTTGGTAGCTATCCAGTTGGTTGATGTCTTCACCCGGTAGGTGTCTTCATCCGGTAGGAGTCTTTATCCGGTAGGAGTCTTTATCCGGTAGATGTCTTTATCCAGTTGGTCTTTGTTACTCGGTAGGACTTCATCCAGTTGGTCTTTGTTACCCGGTAGGACTTCATCCAGTTGGTCTTTGTTACCCGGTAGGACTTTATCCAGTTGGTCTTTGTTACCCGGTAGGACTTCATCCAGTTGGTCTTTGACATCGGTAGGACTTTATCCAATTAGTCTTTGACATCCGGTAGGTGTTTGTAATCACCAAAACTTAGAAATCGTTTTCCCAACAATTTCCCCCTTTTTGGTGATGACAAAACTAAGCAATAATCGATTTCTTACTTGAGTAAATAATATGAGAATCCTGAAAATACTTGAAGACATAATTGAAAAGAAATTTTCATTTGTTATTAATATAAGCAGATTACAAGTTGTAATCAAACTGGACAATTGAGAGAGATTCATCTTCATTTAAGATGAATTCTAATAACGTGAATAGAATCTAAGACAAGTCTAGTTTTACACAATATAGTTGATACATGACAAATTTTTAAACAAGCACTGTAGACCTGGAGAGCTTCGATCCATCTAATGTCAGAGAGGAAGAGCTCGATCCACCTTATTTCAGAGAGGAATAGCTCGATCCACCTTGTTTCAGAGATGACCTAATAAGAATACTCTATCTCTGTCGGTCTACCTTGTTTCAGAGAGAAGGTCGGGAAGAGTCATATGTATATTCATCAGGCAGCTTCCATGGTTCATGGATTCACCTATCTTTTTGTCATCAGCACCCAGATAACTCCTGATAGCAGTTTCTGACTGATGATGAGCATCAGAGCAGGGTCCAAAACGCTGAAGCTTAATGGAGCTGGGTTAGATAAGTAATCAACCCATGAGGGGTTGATTTAGATAAGTAATAAACCCAAGAATCGAAAAAGTTTTTATCAGAAAACCAAGGAATTTTGAAAGTCTTGAAATTAATCATGGTGAGTGAATGTGTGTTATGTGAGTAAACAAGAGTCGCTATTTATAGAACAAAAATGTTTCAATTAATGTGAATGTATTTATGTTGATCAGTAAATACAAAGAAAAAGTCAACTAAAAACAGTAAATAGATAAGAGTAATTAAAGGAGGAGTCAGAAAACGATACTATTTTCGCCCGAACCAATGTTTGGAATAGTCGCGTTTTTCGGCAGGCGGTTGGCGCGGACTCCGAGATCTGGGTTGAGCAGTTGGTCTGGACTGAGTGAGTGCTCCAGTTGCAGGGGATGAACGAGTAGCTGAAGTTGAAGCTCGCTGCGTTGAGGGAGTAGTTCTGCTGGGTTCAGGCAGTCTGCGGATTATTTGAGGAGCTGCAGGCAGGCTGTTGCATATATCTTGAATCTGAGAAGCAAATGCTGCCTGCATGGTGGCCAACTGATCGGTCAAGATTTTTTTGGCGTCGTCAATCTTTTCTCCAAGAGCCATTGAGGTGGCAGCATGAAGAGATTCATTATTTTGAGTGATCTGAAGACGCGCCTGGCCAATTCTAGAGAAGGCGTCAGCCACTGCATTCTCAGCAAAGGTTTGAAGTCTGGTGACAGTAGTCGTTAAACTACTTAAGTCCCGGTAGACTTGCTGGAATTGAGAGTCCGTGTGCTGCTGATGGGTGTCTAGAATGAGAGTTGCAGTTCGCTCTTCCTGCTTAAGTTTATGAACATCGCTGGCTAGTGCTGATATTGCAATGGAGAGATTAGCTAGCTGTGCAGCAATGTTCGGTGGCTCGTCCAGAGGGTTTGTAAAGACAAAAAAATCCTCAGAAAGCTCTTGAACCATGGACGGATCTACGGCAATTATTGGAGTACCAGTAGTAGGGACAAGAGCACTGGGATGAGCATCTTCAACTGCAGTGGAGTGCAAAATAGTAGCTTCAACATTTGGGGCAGTTGTAGAGTCGGAGATAGTTACAGCCAAAGTGGCAGTTTCTTGAATTTGTGGGCAGCCAAAGCAGTAGTGGCTTGATCAACCGCAGCAGCAGACGACTGGGTGTGATCATTGGAGTGTGAAGACTCACTGGGTTCATGATTGGCAGAGGATATAGTAACCTGTTGAACCACTGTTTGAATGACTGCATCCACATTGGTGTGATCAACAACCATTGGTTGGGGCTGTTGATCATTATGAGAGCTGGGAGTAGAGGAGACGCTGGGAGCAGTTGGAGAGGAGAGTTCTTTAACCGAGGAGGCTGCCTCCAATTCAGTTGATGCTATCTCTGCTCCAGTGGGAGTGGTTTCTAGGACAGTAGAAGTGATCTCCACAGTAGTGGGGACAATCTCCAAATTTGCAATAGCCATTTGCAAATCCGGCTGGTCAGGGCTTGCAACATTTTCAGCAGTGGAGCATGAGTGAATTCCAGTGGATATGCGAATATCATGAAGAGCGAGCTCAGCCATTTCCAGCTTGGGGCCAAGAGCATTTAGAACGGCTCTATCATGATTCGCTGTGCCTAAATCACCACTAAAATGTTGAAGGCGGGTTTCCACAAGGGCTTGAAGTTCGCCCACATAGGTCATCAGGCGAAAAACATCCCGGAGCTTCAGGATTTTCTCGGGGTCTGAGATTTGAAGATAGGCCAAGATTTGGTTCTCATCTTCCTGGCCTGATCCAGAATAGGATCGAAATCATCAAATCGAACTTTTACTCGATCCTTTACCCAACGATAAAAAATGTCTAGCTGTGGTTGCAGTTTGGCTTCAACTGTATCCATGACCATCTGGATCACGAAGGCAACAGGAGTGGACACTGGAGCCGTAAGAGTTTTTCCTTTGCTAGCAGGGGTGGTCTTTGGATGACAGTATGGACACAAGGACTTGGGTGTCCTAAAGCTGATAGTGCCTGGTGCTTGCTGAGAGCTCACCAGTGCTGACAGAGTGTCAACTGGAACCATTGATGGAGCAGGCACCATGGCTAATGAAGCAGTTGGTTCCTCAGTTGGAGGAATTTCAGTGCTGGGTTCGCTACCAGGAATAACGTTTGTAGGGCCGGCGGAGGAGATGGTATCAGAAGCGGCAATGACCTGCTGTGGGATAGCTGAAGGAGCAGCTTTTCTTGTTCTGGGCTTCTTAGGAGGGGGAGGAGGAGGAGATGACTCAGCGGATTCCGAGACAGTTTGTTCAGAGTCACTAATTACTTGAGTCAAACGGCGCTTTGTCACCCCACCTTCTCTGCCACTTCGTTGTCGATGAAGCTGAAGATACTTGGCAGTGATAAGTCTCCCTGGATGAAGGATGGAGAGAGCCCCTGTTTTAATGTGTTTGCTGTCAAAAAGGCTGCTTAGCGGGAGAGCAAAGCCTGATTGACCCTTGCCAGAGACCACTAGACTAGTCAGAGTTTGAAATAACACAACTGACCAGTTTATCTCCAATCCTTTGCATATTGCACTCATAACGTCAAACTTTTCAGGGGTGATCATATCAAATGATCCAGCTTTACATAGAAGCCCCTTGGAGATGATGTCTGCCAGTTGTCGATAATGGCTCTTCATTAATACTTTCCTGAAAGGAGGACGTTGAAGGCGATGAGCAGAGTCCGAAACTGTGAGACACATCTCTTCTCTTAGTTCCGCTGGAACAGTGGAAAAATCAGTGAGTCCGGTGGAGGGAAGGCACAGGTGTGTGGCAAATTCAGATTGGGTGATGGTAACCGACTGTCCAGATACGGATGCCACCACGGTGTCATCCACAACCTTGGCCGTAGCAAAGAACTCGTGTAGCTCGTCCTTGTAAAATGAGGGGGCCTGGCTCACGATTACCAAGAGTCCGGAGGTATCCAGTTTTTGAATCAGCTCCTTTGTCTCCTCATCAGATGATGTGTATATAGAATGAAAATCTACATGAACAGCATTGGTGATGAAGCTTGGCTGTACATTCTTTGACATTTTGGATGAATATGAGGAAGAAGCAGCAGCAATCTTGTTAGAGAAAATTTTCTGAAAGAAAAGATAGTTGCAGTGAATTGTTGGAGAAGATGAAGAGTAGAGAAATTAATGGCGGTGAAAATGGAAGTATATGTAACGTCGTACTGTAGATGAGCGGACACATGTATACGTGTCGATCATCTAACGATTTAAAAAGATTTAACAAATAAATAAAAGAACAGGATATAGGCGGGAGTGAAATAATTTATTTTACACAAGAGTAATTTTGAATTCCGACGTTCATTAGGTTAATAAGTATCGAGGGTTATTTGTCAGCTGGTATGTAGGGTTCGACTGGTAGGAAAGCATCTACTGGATGTAGAGTCCTACTGGTACGGATACACCTACTGCAGCTGACCATTGTATTACCAGCTGAGCTTAAATAACCATGATAGGATTATAACTGAAATTCCCCCTAAATTTATGCAAATAAACTAACTGATTCCCCCTGAATTTATTACCAAAACAAAATAATCAAGAAGTAATTTCAATTAAACCAAGAATATTTCGAAAGTAAGAAAACTTAGCGTCCGGTAGGGGTTTTGTGAAAATGTCTGCTGCCTGTTGTTCGGTAGAAATATACTCCAGCCGAATTTCTTTCTTCATAACATGATCTCTGATAAAATGATGACGGATGTCAATATGTTTAGTACGAGTATGAAGAACTGGATTGTATGTTATAGCAATGGCAGACGTATTGTCACAAAAAATGGGAGTCTCTGTGGACTCAATTCCATAATCTCTGAGTTGTTGCTGAATCCAGAGCAGTTGAGCACAGCAGCTTCCAGCAGCAAGGTACTCTGCCTCTGCAGTGGAAGTTGCTATGGATGTCTGTTTCTTGCATCCCCATGATATCAATCGATCACCAAGGAATTGACAATACCCACTGGTGCTTTCCTGTCAATTTTGCATCCAGCATAGTCAGCATCTGAGTATCCAATAAGATTAAAAGTTGAGTCTCTGGGATACCATAGACCAACATTCTCAGTGCCTTTCAAATATTTGAGGATCCTTTTGACAGCAGTGAAGTGCGACTGCTTGGGATTTGCTTGAAACCGGGCGCACATACACACAACAAACATAATATCTGGTCGGCTGGCTGTCAAATATAGTAAAGATCCGATAATGCCTCGATACATTGTAACTTCGACTGGTATTCCTGAATTATCCAAGTCGAGTTTGGCAGATGAGCTCATTGGTGTAGTAGCAGCTGAGCTGGTATTCATTCCATATTTCTTCAGCAGCTCTTTAGTGTATTTAGACTGATTTATCAGGATTCCTTCACTAGATTGCTTGACTTGCAATCCTAAGAAAAATGATAGTTCTCCCATCATGCTCATCTCAAATTGGTCCTGCATAATTTTAGAAAATCTTTCGCACAATTTTGAGTTAGTACTTCCGAAGATAATATCATCAACATAAATTTGAACTAGCAGAGTATGAAATTTAAAAAGGGTCTTGTCCACCGTGCCAATAATAAAATTGTGCTCTGTCAAATATTTTGATAAAGTTTCATACCAGGCACGGGGAGCTTGCTTTAGACCATACAAAGCTTTATTGAGACGGAAAACATGAGATGGCTGCTGATGGTTTTCAAATCCAGGAGGTTGTTCAACATAAACTTCTTCCTGGAGTTTGCCGTTAAGAAATGCACTCTTAACATCCATCTGATAGACTTTAAAGTCTTTAAACGCAGCAAATGCAAGAAATATGCGAATTGCTTCTAGTCGAGCTACAGGGGCAAAGGTTTCATCAAAATCAATGCCTTCTTCCTGTCTGTAGCCCTGTGCAACTAATCTTGCCTTATTTCTGATTACTGTACCATTTTCGTCTAATTTATTTCTAAATACCCATTTGGTGCCAATTACAGTGTGATGCTGTGGTCGTGGTACAAGATACCATACTTTGTTTCGTTCAAACTGATTTAGTTCTTCCTGCATTGCTTCTACCCAACTTGGGTCTAATATAGCTTCCTCAATCTTCTTAGGTTCTATATGAGATATGAATGCAGCATGAAGAAATTCATTAATCATTTGTCCTCTGGTGCGTAGAGGAGCAAGAGGGTTACCGATGACCTGCTCGGGTGGATGATCCTTCTTCCACCGGAGCGAAGGTCCAAGAGGGTTGAGTTCTTCAGATGATTGGATGTGAGTAGGCAAATCAGAGGTTCTGATAGACTCATCTTTCTCATTTGTTCCTTCTACTGCAGTAGAGGTAGATGCCACCGTTTCATTGGTAGCTGGCTGCAGTGCTTGTTGGCCAGCAAACTCCTCTGCTTGAGCTTCAGGAACTTCTGGTTCTAAGGAGCAGTCAGTCCTGCTTCTGTAATCAATCTCATCATCAATATTTTCATCAATGTAAGTGCTTTCCAGTCGATTACTCAAGTTGTTGATTTGTATATCAGATAGTGTACAGTCAGTAGGTTCATCAAATTTTACATGCACTGATTCTTCTACATTAAGAGTTCTATTATTAAATACTCTGAATGCCTTACTAACTGTAGAATAGCCAAGGAATATTCTAGCATCAGATTTGGCATCAAAAGCGGTGAGATGAGTCTTTCCATTGTTGTGAATAAAACATTTGCAACCAAACACATGGAAATAGGAAATATTTGGCTTACTGCCATTCCAGATCTCATAAGGGGTTTTATTTGCTCGCTTATTAATCATTGATCTGTTCTGCGTATAACATGCTGTGTTGACAGCTTCTGCCCAAAATCTCTGCGATATTTCTGATTCCGCGAGCATAGTTCGCGCAGCTTCTTTCAAAGTGCGGTTCCTACGCTCAGCAACTCCGTTTTGTTGAGGAGTTCTAGCTGCAGAGTATTCGTGTTTAATACCAAGGTCATCTAGATATGAATCGAGTGATTGATTGGTGAACTCAGTACCTTTATCACTGCGAATTCTATCTATCCCACATGATTTCTCATTTTGGAGTCTTTTCAGTAATTTGATCAGCTTTGGAGTAGCCTGATCTTTGCCACTTAGGAACAAGACCCACGTGAAACGATTGTAATCGTCTATTAACACTAGGGTATACTTCATTCCCCCTAGACTTGTTCCTGGTATAGGACCAAACAGATCCATATGCAGCAACTCTAGGCACCGAGAAGAAGATTTACTCCCTCTGTTCTTAAAGGAGGATCTGATTTGCTTGCTGCACAGATCTTGTCTTTTGAGAACTCAATTTGAGGCAGTCCAATAACTAGATCAAGTTTACGCAGACTGGCAATAGTTTTAAAATTTAAGTGACTCAACCGTTTGTGCCAAAGCCAATTTTTGGAAGAATTCAGGGCAGCTAAGCAAGTAGAGGAGGTAGGCTGATTAAGATTCCAATCAATTTTATATGTGTTATCATACCTTCTACCTACAAGTAATATACTGCCATCAGTAGATTTAATTGTGCATGAGTGCTGATTGAATTCTACGGAATGACCATTATCACACAGTTGACTTATGCTAATCAAGTTATAGCATAGATTTTCAACTAAAAGAATATCTTTAATGATGATGTTACCGTAGATAATCTTACCCTTACCCACGGTTCTACCTTTCGCGTTATCTCCAAAAGTTATTCTGGGTCCGGTAGAGTCCACCAGTTCAGACAATAAGCTTGCATTTCCTGTCATATGTCTAGAGCATCCGCTGTCCAGGAACCATTCTGAGCTCCGAACTGGATGCATTCTAGTTTCCTGCAATTAAAGCGATATAATGATTGGTCCCCAATCCTACTTGGGTCCGGGTAGGATTAGTCCTTTCGGAACCCACACTTGTATGACCCTAAGTGACTTAGGTCGGTGTGTGTTCTGAAATGTGTGTGCATTTATAAATGATGGTGATGATTTTGACTGTGAAGTGTGATAATCTGTGTATGCATGTGCTTTTGGTTTGTAGTTCCTGTTATTTAGCATATACCTCTTCTGGACAGGTTTACAGTTGTAGTACAAGTTGGGTTTAACCTCTCTAGCTGCTCGACCAGTGGGTTTAAGTTCATTTCTGAACTTTTGCCTCGGTTTAGCCTCTTTGAGTGGTTCTACATAACCGATACCTCTGTGATGTGCCTGTTCCTTGATGAGTGTTGCTTTAACAGGTTCTTTAACCAGTTCATAAGGGTCATATACTGTGCTAGATCTTACAAAGTTCATTGATTGAACCTTGCTTTTTGTTAGACACAGTTGAGGTTCATTACCAGATGAACTGCCGTCATTGCTATTATAGCCTATGCCTGTTAAATCACCAGCAAGCCTTATAGACTCAAGCATTTCATCCTTTCTGGTAGTCGACGCATTCCAAGTGCTAACCAGTTTGCTAAGTTTCTGGTAGGCATACTTGGCTTCATCTCTTTCTTTCACTAGGAGACTGGCTGTTTCCCTTAAGCAGTTCAACTCCCTTGATTGTTCACAATCAAGCTTGTTTTCATGCGTTTCAGTTTGGATTGTGTGCTCAGTCTTATAGCTTTCAAAGGATTCATATAGCGTCCGATACTCATTGATCATGTCCTGCAAAGCATTGGTTAGTTCACTATGTGTAAATTCAGATAGGTTAGATTCGTGTACCTCATTTTCATCATTTGCCATTAAGCAGTGGACTTCCTCGTCTTCACTTTCGCTGGATGAGCTAGTTAACTCCTCTGATTCTGATTCAGAATCAGCCCATTTGCTCTTACTTTCTTCTGCCATAAAAACCTTTTGATCTCTGTCCCTTTTGGATGATCTTCTGGTTTCTTTGGATTTTCTGTAATCCTTGGATCCTCTTTTGTGATCATCCTTTTTGGGTTTAGGACAGTCCGCAATGAAGTGCCCTGGTTTGAGGCAGTTGAAGCATACTCGCTCTTCTTCTTCTGAATTTCCTTTGAAACTCTGCCTTCGAGGATATGATTGATAAGGTCTCTGGTTCTTCTTCATGAATTTCCCAAATTTCTTTACAAACATTGCCATAGCATCATTACACATCTTTTCTAGAGTCATCTCTATAGAAGTAGGCAGAGACTCCGATGCAGTGAGAGCTTTGGTTGGTTGACTGGTATTTGGTTCATCTTCAACCCAAATGCCTAATTCGAATTCATAGGCTTTTAAATCAGCAAACAGATCATGTAGATCTATCTTATTGATGTCCTTCGATTCTCTCATAGCAATGGTCTTGACATCCCATTCTCTTGGGAGACCTCTCATTACTTTGAGAGTGACTTCTCTGTTGGGTAAATCCTTACCCAGACTGCTTAGTTCATTAATTTCCAGTCACTCTTTCATCATACTCGTTGAGAGTTTCTCCATTCATCATCTTGATATGCTCAAACTTCTGTAAAGCCACAGTAAGCTTGTTTTCTTTGGTTTGATCATTTCCTTCACAGAGTTGGGCAATCTTCTCCCAGATTTCTTTGGCTGTTGAGCACATTTTTATTTTGTTGAACATATTTTTGTCCAAAGTTTTGAACAGAATGTCCTTAGCAACGTTGTCTAGATTTGCTTTTTTCTTGTCTTCGTTTGACCATTGAGATCTTTTATTTTCTACCATTTGTGGATCACCACTTGTGATAGAAGCAACTGTATTGATTTTCATGATCTTCAAAGGTCCTTCAGTGATTACATACCACATATCATCATCTTGAGCACTTAGATGTGCTTGCATACGGATCCTCCAGTCATCATATTCGTCTTTCTTGAACATTGGAATCTTGCTGAATGAGGCCATCAGTTTTTGGTAAATGGTAATTTCTCAAGATTGAGAAGACCTAAGCTCTGATACCACTTGTTAGGATCGGGGTAGTGTTTAGAAGGGGGGGTTGAATAAACACTAGATTCAATTTCGATTTCTTCTTCTGGTTAACTGTAAACTGTTAAGTATTACAGTTGCTTCTCAATATCAGGCAAGTCAGCAGACACTTATTATAGTGCGGAAGACGTCTACTAAACTTGTGAGGAATAAAACTGAGGTAATAAAGTAATGAACAAATAACACAAGAGTTGTTTCTGGAAGTTCGAAGCACAACGCTTCTACGTCTCCCCTTCTTCCTTTGCAGGAAGGATTCACTAGAAGACTTGGTTTACACTTTACAGTATACAACCTTCTTAGGCACTAACACACTTGGCCTAAACTCCTAGCAATCACAATCTTCTTAACTTTTGATTACAAGGGATTCTATAATACTCTTTACAGAATAAACTTTCTAGCTTTGAGAGTTTTTGAGCAGTAGACTTCAATTGGAAATAATCTATCACAGATTCAGTTTCGCTGTTTGTCTGCTCTTTGCTAAACGTTTGGAATATCAGTAATATGATTTTCTTGTTTGCTTTGAAGTATATCTCTTTGTTGAAAATTGCTCAGCACCTCTTCATTCTCTGCTTGGACGTATTTATAGGTTTGGTTGTCCAACGGTAGCTTTTCTGTATATGGAAGAGATTAGCTTTCCAAATTCATATTGTCTTCTTTCCTATTTTGTTTAAGCAACGGCTCTTTTCACTCTGACGGTAATGGTGGCGGAGATATAGCAGGGTGCGCCGCTCTGTTGTACCTTTGTCAGAGAATGTTGTACTGATTTTGTCTCGTTGCTTAGTGCTCTTACTAGAAGTTTAGACTTCTGCTGGTTTTCTTTGTTCAACTGGTCGTTCATCCTCTTATGACCAGTTGATGTCTTTGTTCAGTGGGACTATCCGGTTGATAGTTGTCCAGTAGATGTCTGTCCAGTTGGTGGCCATCCAGTTGATGTCTATCCAGTTGGTAGCCATCCAGTTTATGTCTTGTCCAGTTGGTAGCTATCCAGTTGGTTGATGTCTTCACCCGGTAGGTGTCTTCATCTGGTAGGAGTCTTCATCCGGTAGGAGTCTTTATCCGGTAGATGTCTTTATCCAGTTGGTCTTTGTTACTCAGTAGGACTTCATCCAGTTGGTCTTTGTTACCCGGTAGGACTTCATCCAGTTGTTCTTTGTTACCCGGTAGGACTTTATCCAGTTGGTCTTTGTTACCCGGTAGGACTTCATCCAGTTGGTCTTTGACATCCGGTAGGACTTTATCCAGTTGGTCTTTGACATCCGGTAGGTGTTTGTAATCACCAAAACTTAGAAATCGTTTTCCCAACAATATATATGTTTTTCAACAATCTAAACTTCAAAATCTAAGAATAAAAAGTAAACAAGATTAGAATACGAATAAACAAGGTCGTCACTCCGTGCGTTGCTCGGTCATTCCGTCTCTTGCGTTGCTCTTGATCTTCAATGACTTGATGTGTTTTTGGATGGATGTGGGATGAAGGAGGCTGCTCCCACGTCTGAATTATGGTGTGCAAAAAGTCCATATTTTCGTTCAAGATGATGTATTTATAGTACAGGGGAAATCAACTTCCTTGTAGGACACAAACTCTTGAAAGGAAATTTTATTTTTCCAAAATTCTCGATGGCGATCGATCGAGCAAAGCTGACGATTGATCGCTGAGTCTTCCGTCTAGTTTCTGAATTTTTCTTCCTTCGCCGATCGATCGAGCAAGGCTGGCGATCGATCACTCATCTTCAGCTTTTGTTTTCAAAAACCTGTCAATCCGATCGATCGAGCAATGCTTCTTGATCGATCGGTGCTTTGAATTTCCACATCTGTGCTTTGTAGACTCGGTTTGGTAATTTTTCATTATTTTCGCTAATTTCCTCCACTTTTATGTACTTCTACCTAGATTCCCGAAACATATAAATATATACCAAAAATGCATATTATCGTCCCAGAATCATAATAAATTGCACATCAATTCATAGCAAAATAAGTGTAAAAATCACACTCACATGTCCCATTGTGAAACCAGAAACTTTCAATCGAAAAATTTCTAAGTTTTTTTCAGTCGGTAATGAAATTTTTATCTTCCTTATTTTAATTCAATTTCAATCTAGATTTGTTCCATTATTCCAAAAACTATCGAATTTATTAATTTTTAACTCCATAATGGTCTTTTAATTCTTTTTTACATTTTAGTTTCTGCAAAATACTTTTTTTTTTTGGTTGAAAAGATTCAGTTTATATAGCATGTATATAAAGGGTAGTATTTCATTTCCTTGTTTATGATATTTTTCATATTAAAAGTCAAGACAGGTGAAATAAGAAATGTGTTATTAATCTTGTATTTTTAGGAAATGGGTTTGACTTTATTCTATCCTGTTCTACCTCAATTCAGTTGCTTTCATTTTTTAACCATTTTTTTTGTTTCTGTAATGGATGTTTATGGGGATTGTATTTTGAGATTTACGATTCTTGGCCATTTGCGTCTTTAATTAGTACAAAGTATTCTAATTTTGTAGAAGTATTGGATATGAGTTAGCGTTTGTGTAAATGAGTTGTAGTGGCGGTGGATTCTTTGATTTAAGAAAGCGTGATTTTTTTTTTTGCTTATGTTGTGATTCTATTATGTTTATTGATAGTGATAGTATTTGAATTCTAAGTTACAAATTTGTGAGTTTTTGTTAGTGTAATTTGTGATGCTCGGAATATTTGATAATTATTCAGTTGACTTCATTGTGGTATTTCAATAAGATTCTGGAGATTCAAATTATTGGGCATGTTATTTTGCTCCGGAGTTAGGCAAGAGACAGTAGCCGATTCTACAACTGAAGCTGAATACATTGATGCCTCAGATGCAGCAAAGGAAGCTGTTTGGATCAAGAAGTTCATTTCTGAACTTGGGGTGATGCCTAGCATACTAGATCCAATTGAACTCTATTGTGACAACAATGGAGCCATCGATTGGCTAAGGAACCTAGATCTCACCAAAGATCTAAGCACATACTTCGGCGATTTCATTTCATTCGAGAAATCGTTGAAAGAAGAGATGTAAAAATATGCAAAGTAACAACTGATGATAATGTACCCACTGACGAAGCCACTATCACAGCAGAAGCATGGTCGTCATACTAGATCTCTAGGCATTAAGTATATGTCTGATTGGTCTTAGTGCAAGTGGGAGATTTGTTGGGATATGCCCTAAGACAACTCATTAGAGGATTGTTTATGGCATACACTGTATTATGATTTTGTTAATGACAATTCATTATTATATATTATTCCTGTATCTGTGTAATATGAATTAATATATAAGTTAATGTCCTTAGAATAATATTGTATTGTTCTTAGAGATTGTCCCTAGTCAAGTATTATCATGAATAAGGATAATGATAATGCATTGAGACTAGTATGTTTTGATTGATGAATTGTTCATAGATATGAGATATCAAATCAACACATGGGTGCATGTTAGAGAACGATGTACTGGATAGACCCACCATGAGAATGTTACATGGATAGTTATATGAACGTCATAAGCAATTTTCATAGTGATAATGATGTATGTAATCCTTACGACTTGAGATCATCATAGATCCCAACATAATGACTCATGTATCTTGATATTGTCAAACGTTACCTGTAACAGGGTAAACTATAAAGACAATCATTGGATACACCACGAATTATGTAGAGGGATGTTGAGTGATCAAGAAATGATTTGTCCCTCCTATATAACAGGAGAAGTGTTTGGGCCCTTGATCAAGTAAGACTAAAATCCATGGCCGTGCTCGAATGAGTCGATATGTGATATCGAGCTTATTCGTTTATTCTAGTTCTACTTGGGGATCAAGAAATAAAAGATTGAATATATGAGTATGACTATTCCATGACTCATGTTCAATCTAAACACATTGGACAAAGGGATTAAGTTACATGGTTAATATTATCACAGTTCGTAGGTTATATCGTGTCAATGACATTCTTGTAATTTGGGTAGCCTTGATGTGTTGCTAGATACCGCTCATTGCTTGTGACATAAAATTAGATTTTATGTCGCTACCAACATTGCAAGATCCTATCGGGTCACACAAAAGATTAAATCGATAAAGGGAGATATAATTCATTGGATGAATTAATTAATTAAGAAGAGTCTTAATTATATATATTAGATGTATGGATTTAATTAATTATTGGCATGGGCCAATGAGGCTTTAAGAAAGCCTTTAATTAAATCTAACATATAATATAATTGGGAACAAGGTTAATGGGGATTAATCAATCATCACAAAACCTAATAGTCTCAATTCACTAGCTCTCGGCCGCCTCCTCAACCTCCCACCTCACGCCGCCACGCAGCCGTGAATCGGGATTTGATCGGCCGCCGTTGATCGGTTTTGAACCTTGGGTCTAGTTCCGGTTTAAGAACGAGTCTAGCAACTTGTTCTTAAATCGTTTTTCCGATTTGATCGTGTGGATACCGTAGATGCAAGATCTTGGAGGTTTTGCTTGTGACTCATGGTTTGGCATCGATTCTGCGTCAAACACGCTACAAGGGTACGATTCTTATTCAATCTCGATATGATCACTTTGTATAGGTCCTTTGGTAGGAATCCAATTTTAAATTATGCTGCATATTGTATGATGGATTCCTAACAAGACCTTCAAGCAGTCAGACTGCATCTCAGCCGACTACATCTTCTGCTGTGCCTGGGACTCCCACTGTTACTCTAGACTTGATCGTCGAAGAGGTACGAGCTATGCGTCTACGACAGGAGGAGTTCTTGCAATATCAAGTCGGCTGGAACAATGCAATGGCACAAGGCTTTCCAGTTATTCAGTTTCCACCACCACTTCACTTCCCACCATTACAGCCGTTCCCACCATACCAGCCACAACCCCCAGTGCCACCACCAGAGCATGAGGAGGAGGAGGATGATTACTGACGATCGTCGCCAAGGTATGTGATTTGCCATTATTTTTATTGTTTAATGTACATTGAGGGCAATGCACGTACCAAGTTTGGGGGGTGTTTATCCATGATTTTATTTTGTGTGATTTGTGAGTTATGTTAGTAGTCTTAGCATGTTTAACGGTGCGTCTGATATCATGTCTACTGCTGTGGAGTCTATGATTTTAGCTTAATATTGATGAGTCCGATGAAGAGCATGGAAATTTGTTTTTAGTGTAATTGGATTAAAATAGTGACTCCATGCCATGATGATATTAGTTTTACTCTATTTATGACTTGAATCTTGATGATTGTAAACATGTTGTGAATATTTTTGAGTTGAGTTGACATGTTGAAAATGAGGAATAAATTGAGCACATTGAGTCATGAACTTGTTGATTACATTTAAAGTAGTGATGATATGTGTGAACTTGATGACATGTCTTGAGCATCTTAGAGTAATCCTAGAACCTACTTGATGATGGCACTTTGAGGCGAAATTTTATAATTATGAACTAGACTTGGATATGATTTAGGCGATCTTTGGAACGTTTAAGCATTTCAAGCCTACCTTGTCTACATTTATCCCTAGTGTCCAACGTTGAGCTTGATTGAATAAGAATGAAAATTAGCCACCATTCGACTTTTGTTGATAAACTCATTATACCTACCTTGTTTAGCCAAAAAAAATAAAAAAAATTGAAAAATTTTATCGTCACCCAAGGGAGTATAATGAATTTCATTAGATGCACATAGATGTCTACATTTGATGAGCTTATTGTGAAAAGAGTTTGTGAATGAGAAAAAGTAAAGGATAGAGAAAGCCTTGAAAAAAAAAAGAAAAAAAAAAGAAAAAGTTATTGAATAAGACCCAATGCGGGCAAGGCTAAAGGAAAAGTAAGAGAAATCCGATATGTGCTGCATAAAAATGAACTTCACATGATATACTCTCTTCTTTGTGCTTATCCTATCCTTTTTTTATAACCGACACCAAAAGGACTAACATTATAAGCTTTAAAAGTCCTTTTGATCCAAGTCTAGGAATTGATTACATTAGTGGAGAAGTGCTTGAAAATTAGGTATATGAGATACTCGATGAAAATCTTGATTGTTATTGATTAACACTGTTTTGATCTATGATGATTGTATGATACTTGTGATTGACAACAGCGCACACACACATTCCGAATTTGAGAATGTTATTTGACTTAAGGAGAAAACACTTCGTGTCCAACGATTTGAGGGATTTTTGTTGTGGTATGAGTAAAAGTTCTGAGATAAACATATGAGCACGAAATAATCCATGTCACTTATCTGTTGTAAATTCACTGTTTTAATTCTATTCTTGCTCGAGGACGATCAAGACTTAAGTTTGGGGGAGTTGATAAGTGTGATTTTTACACTTATGTTTCTAGGTTTTTTAATACTGCTTAAGTTGATTCCTGGACGATATTATGCGCTTTTGTGTTGTTTTTCTTATTTCAGGAATCAAGGTCGGATTATATGAAATTGGAGAATTTATGCTTAAAATGAGGAAAAAAGACTCAACTGAGCGAACCGAGCGAAGAAGCGGCGAAGAAACGCGACTTGTAAAGATTTACAGGTAGCGATCGATCGCTAGAGAGGCAGAAGTTGGGAAATTTTGAAGATTCTACCGATCGATCGGTACATCTTACCGATCGATCGGTAAATGCCGTACCTTAAAATTTTAATTCGTGGAAATACCGATCGATCGGTACATCGTACCGATCGATCGGTAGCCGCGAAAATCTGAAAAAAAAATACCTTTTAAGAGTTTGGGTCTTACACGAGATTGGGGGCTTCTTCTCCACTATTTAAGAGAAAAAGTGGCCGGCCCTAGAGGGTTTTTTGGACTGACTTTTCACCATAGAATTCAACTCTCCGCCATCTTCAAACCTTCAAGAGGATTCAAAGCAACGCAGCTAGAGACAGGAACATCGGACCGACGCAAGATTCAACATCGAGCGTTTCTACGTATTTCTGAACTTTTGTTTTAGTTTTATTTCCGACTTTCAATGTTTATATGTTATTCGATGTTATAAAACATTGTTTTTCCGTTAATATGCTAGGCTAAGTTTGTTATCGAGACAAGGGGATCTTGTGTATGAACCCACAGTTTTAATTAGTTTTTGATTGAGTTTTTGTTATTTTTGAGTTTATGTTATGCTTTTAATGCTTTTAAAGGATTTGCTACTCTTTGAATGTTGTTAGTTTGCAATTGAGATCGAGAGATGATATTGTAAGACGGAACAAATAACATAAACCGTGGATTTCAAACCGAGATCGAGAGATGACGTCAAATACACAAGTGATAGCTATAGATATCTAGTAATCGAAAGCTAAGGGTTTTCATAGAACGTATGCAACATCGAATTGTTAAATAAGTGAACGAGAGTTACTTACTGCAATTCAGTGTTAGGTTTAATATAGCTCGAGAGAGTATATTGGATATAACCGGAAAACTTGCCACCTTAGATGCATTAATTTTAATTAGAACTAGTAGGTAAATTGTGGGGGATTACTCAAGTGAACCGAAGTCTCGATATTTATCTCTACTGTTTATTATCTTAATTCTTTGTCGTGCAGTTGAATATTGGAGTGGAGTGAATTAGTTTATCTTTCAAACAATTTCGTAGGTTAAATATAGAACACTAGTTAAATTTGGTAATTACTACTAGTCCTCATGGGTTCGACAATCCTTATTTCTAGATCATTATACTAAAACTTGACACCGTGCACTTGCGGTAGAATCTCTAGAAATAACTGTTTAAAATAAAAGTGATCACACGTTCTAACAAACGAGACATTCTAAGAGCAGATATCAATGGAATCTTAGCACGTGATCCTTGTCCATAGAATATCCATTGATTTTCAGTATCAGACTGAAATCTCACTATCTTCTGACAACAATCCACAATAGTTTTATATTTGCTCAACACATCAAAACCCAAAATACAATCAAAATCCATCATATCTAGCACAATCAAATCAGCCTGAAACTCATACTCAGTATCAAACTGAATAACACAATCAGACACGCTCTGACAAGCCATTACAGTAGTTCCCATGGTTGACGAAACACAGAGAGGCATCAACAGTGGAGACGAGCATATATGATACCGGTCAATAAACGCTTGTGCAACAAATGAATGTGATGCACCAGTATCAATCAAAAGTAAAGCAGGATAAGTAACTAAACTACACTTACCCACAATCACATCATCAGGAGTTGCCTCTGCTTGCTCCTTGTTCAGTGCATACACCTGAGCCTGAGGTGGTCCTGCTCTCTGTCCTCCACCAGTCCGTGGAACACCCTGTGGTCTCTGCTGCACTGTACTCTCTGATATATTTCCTCTCACTTGTTGTCCCCCAGCTTGAGGACAATTTCTGATCATGTGTCATGTCCTCCCACAGCGGAAACAAACCGGAGTATCAATTTGTGGACAATCTCGTTTAAAATGTGGCCCTCCACATTTAAAACATTGTAGTCCTCGACCACTGCTACTACTACTACCTTGGGACTGTCTTTTGGTACCTCGGTACCACCCTTTCGCTGAACAAATCGCTTTCCACTAAATCTAGAGGAAGATGCACCACCTCGTGATGATTTAAATGGTTCTCCTCTAGGTCTCATACTTTCTGATGTAGGTGGTTGGGATTGTCCTACATCTTTGTACACTCCAACTGCAATCTCAACCATCTCGGCTCTAGTCAATGCTTCTTCATATGATGTAGGGTTATTGGAAATTACCCTATCAAACAATTCAGGCCTCAAGCCCTTCACAAACTGTCTGATCTTTGCCTTTGTATTTGCAGCGATATGTGGTACATACCGTAGCAATGAAGAATATTGTACCGCATAATCAGACACTGTCATTGACCCCTGTCTCAAATTTGTAAATTCATCCTCTTTCATCTGCCTTGCAGCAACAGAGAAATAGTGATCAAGAAACTTAGTTCTGAACACATCCCAATTAACTGTCTGTCCTTGAGCTCTCAGCTCAATCAATGTGGATTTCCACCACATCATGGCTTTCTTTGCCAACTGGAATTCTGCCAAACGTATCCAGGCGGATTTGGCACATGGCGCTGACACAAAGATTTGTTCAATCTGTTCCAACCATTCCTCTGCTTATTCCCCTGATTCCGTACCCTCAAAGCGAGGTGGTTGATAACTCAGAAACTTTGTCAAAGTCAATTCCCCAGGTAACAGTACATGTTCCACTGGCCCTTGCCCAAATGGTGGTGGTGGTACAGGTGCCAATCCAACACTAGAGTTGCCACTCATGGCATCCCCAACCTCATCATGTGGTATTCTGTCTGCCATTACTGCAAATACAGGTTACCAACAACAAGAAATATATAAAGCATGTCAGTATAACCTCATATCATGACTCATAACATGCTTTCAACGTATTAGGTAACTCCTTAATACCTTCCTCTACCCTTGTTCACCCCATTCTCGAACCACTGCTCTGATACCACTGTGGGGTCCTCGTTACTTAATCCATTATGTATCAGTTCATTATACATATGTGAGTAAGAATTAAGTAAAAACATACACTGATTAAGAGTTTAGTTATGTAGGTTGTTACAAATTGACAAAAACTATGCCAATAATACACATCCTATATACAGCAATACAACCTAAATCAAAACCCCTAAGCAGTGGTTCAGCTCGCAGCGGAAAACGACTCACAATCCCGTCCTCCCACGTCTATGAGTCCCTACAAAAAGAATCACACAACATGAGTATAGATACAAAACCATCCCAGTGCGATATCAATACAAAACATAAACGATAAAGCACTATAAACATCAAATATGATTGTCCTGTATCATGCATCATCAAATGCAATTATGTCATGACATGTCTCATTCCTCATCCTGTTATAACCAGACCAATATGATATGTCTATCTCAGCTCAATATGTCAGTGGAACCCTCTCACATCTTCATATTAGCAGCACATATCATAGTACCGTCCTAACATGTTATAACAGCCAAAGCATATACCCAACCGGCGTATATCTCTCATGCCAAAGCATATGTAGTGTACCTATTGTGGCAACAATCCTAGCCAAAGCATATACCCAACACTGGCATATCTATCGTGGCACAGATCTCAACCAAAGCATATACTACATATCTATCGTGGCATCCATCTCAACAATATAAAACTCATGAATGCACATGCATATGATGTCACCAATCATATGATACCATGCTCACATCATGTAAGGACCCTAATCCTTAAGTACGGATCAAAGGCATAAATAGAGCTAATATAAATGATCAGAGTGAATTAATCGTGTTGAGTCTATGAGCTTTAATAATTACATGCCAAAATGAGAACTATCAATGGATTAATTACATTCCCCATCAAAAGAATGCATCAACTATAGTTTTACACTACTCCTAGAGTAGACACTATACAAAAATTAATCCTGTCCTGCCTGGGTCAAAAGAATTATCCACAAGCTCACCACCTCAACCCGCTTAGCCCTTCTATCATGCCAAAAGTGTACCTACAAGGACAACCCCCAAACATGAGCAATAATATCATTCATATTCAACCCAATATGAATATAAAGCGTAAATGCATAAAACACAAATAAAACACTTCCTGTTTTCCCATGCATTTCAAAACGCTTCCAGTTTGGTTGTCCCTGTACCATAACTCATGAGTATAATCAATAGATTATTTTTAATGGTCTAGACATGTCATGACACAATACCATCTCATCAATATCAAATACCGGTCACCATTCCTTAGTCTGTCCATCACAATGTATTTAATGCCCCTCGCTTACATATAGGCGGCATAGAATAACCTCGCTTCAATGGACAAGCGGTACTCCCACCCCTCGCCTCACATTGAGCGGCAAATATCCTTTCCTCGCCCTATATGATAACCACGCTCAAATGTGACATGCGGCGCTCCCACCCCTCGCTTCACATTTAGCGGAACCAAAACAAATAGCGGCAAGCATTAAAATCATCAAGGGATGACCACGACTCATGGGATGTGCACCAATAATCATATGCATCTACAATCATCATGCATAATTCAACATGTATTTGCATCCACAATGCATAATCACATATATACTCGCATCCACAATGCATAAACAATGAGTATATTAGATACATGTACCGTTGGGTGCCCGTACGTCCTCTACGTACCTTTCCAAAATGTAGGATATGGTAGGACTTCAATGCCTTGGCTGTGTTGCCACCTGGAATGGTTCTACACATTCACACAAATCAATATTAGAACCCAATAATAGTCCAATACCAAAAATCCTACAAAAAAAATCCAAAAACAACCATTTTTGGTGTCTCGCGATCGATCGCCATAAAGCCCCGATCGATCGCGAGACCTCTCTGCCTCGCCCAACAAAAATATTCAATCCGCGATCGATCGCTGAGTTTGCGCCGATCGATCGCGCCAAACTCGCGATCGATCGCTGAAGTCCACTATTTTCAGCACTGCAGCTCGCGATCGATCGCGGAAGGCGCCGATCGATCGCCGAGTCCTGCATACCCGATTTTCGGGCACTATTCACCCATCTTCAACCCCAACTCAAATAAACTCAAATAATCCAACATCAACCATACAAAACCACTACAAATCTTCAATAAACAACATCATACAACTATAAATCTAACACTCACCCAAAAATAACACCAACTCATACAAACCCATTTCAAAACCCTTCAAAAACATACCAAACTTAAACAAAACCTTACAAAATCAACAATGAGGTATCCATACCTCTTGGGGATCTCAAATCTCCCAATAAACTCCACACAACAAGATATTTGGAAGGGTTTCTCTCCACCCTTGAGCACCAACTCGAAAATGGACAAGGGAAGGGTTTGGGAGGTGTTATTTGGTAAAGTGAAAAGTAAGAATGAGTGTTGAGGGGGTTTGGGGTAATAAGGTGGGTTGGGTTAATTTATTAAAATGCATCCCACAAACCCATGGTGTATAAAACACCCCAACATGATATTTTTAAAAGCACTAATCCAAAATGCACCAAATATCAATTAAGCTCATGATTTCCAATTAATTGCTACCCAAGGGCAAATAAATCATGCTAATAACCATTTTCCAAACATGCACAACATGCATCCTGAAATGCCCTCCCGGGTCACTCTATCATGTGACTAAGCATTTCCATAAGGTAAATAAGTCCAGCACATACTTAATTACCACCATAAAAATCATATAAACACAATTAATGCCCAATTGCAATTAATTATTTCGTGGATATCACAATACTCCCCTACTTATAAGATTTCGTCCTCGAAATCACATGCACTTACCCCAAAAGAAACTAAACATAAACACATACCAGAGAATAGTTCCGGGTAGTGCTGCACCATATGCCGCTCCGTCTCCCACGTAGCCTCTTCGACACCCCTGCGATCCCACTGAACCTTGATCATAGGTATCACTTTGTTCCGAAGTCTACGGTCTGCTCGATCCAGAATTCTGACAGGCCGTTCCACATAAGACACATCGGACTCTAACTGAACTTCGGAAGGCTGTAAAACATGCGATGGATCCGGCTCATACTTCCGCAGCATAGACACATGAAACACATCATGTATACCAGATAAAGAAGGCGGTAGAGCTAGTCGGTAAGCTAAGGTGCCAATGCGCTGCAAAATCTCGTATGGTCCAACATACCTCGGAGACAGTTTCCCACGCATCCGAAATCGCACAACGCCCCTGAAAGGCGAGATCTTCAAAAAGACCTTATCTCCCAACTGAAATTCCAACGGTCTCCGCCGTTTATTCGCATAAGCTGCCTGTCTGTCTTGGGCTGCTTTCATTTTCTGCCTTATCAGATTTATCTTCTCTTCCATCTCCCGAATCAATTCCGGTCCTCCGACCGATTTGCGGTCCAAGTCATCCCAACACAAGGGTGATCTACACCGTCTGCCATAAAGAGCTTCAAAAGGAGCCATCTGAATACTCGCCTGGTAGCTGTTATTATAAGAGAACTCTACCAAAGGCACTGAATCTTGCCAAGAAACATCGAACTCCAAAACACAAGCTCTTAGCATGTCTTCGAGCGTCTGGATAGTACGCTCGGTCTGGCCATCCGTCTGAGGATGATAAGTAGTGCTCAATGTGACTTCAGTTCCCAAGGCTGACTGAAGACCTTCCCAAAAATGAGATGTGAATCGCGGATCTCGATCCGACACTATGGAAATGGGGATCCCATGCAATCTCACCACATCTCGAATATACAACTGCGCCATCCTCAAAAAGGTGAAAGTCATGCTATAGGGAATGAAATGAGCTACCTTAGTCAATCGATCCACAATCACCCAAATAGCATCATAGCCTGAAGCACTCCTCGGCAGGTGAGTCACGAAGTCCATGGAAATGTGTTCCCACTTCCACTTCGGTATCTCCAAGCTTTTCAACTCGCCGCCAGGTCTCTGTCTCTCTGCCTTAACCTGCTGGCAGATCAAACACCTCTTTACCAAAGCGACGACATCAGATTTCATTCTCTTCCACCAAAACTGACCACGTAGATCTTTATACATCTTCTTCCCGCCTGGGTGGATGCTAAGTCTGCTACTATGAGCTCGCTCTAAGATCCCTCTACGCAACTCCGGCGTACTCGGAACTACCCAACGGTTACCCAACCTCAAAGATCCGTCATCGGCCACCCTGAATTTCGTTGGCTGACCAAGATGTACTAAAGATAACCACCTCTGAACCTCATCATCTGACCTCTGAGCTCTCCTGATGTTCTCATAGATATCTGGCTCAACTAACAAGGTCGATACATACACAGGTGATGCATCAATGTCAAAATCATAGCCCAACTGGCAATAGGAGGTCATCATGGCTGACAGATGGATGACGTCCTCAGCAGAACTCCTTACTTTCCGGCTCAAAGCATCTGCTGTCAAATTAGCCTTCCCGGGATGGTACTCAATCTCACAATCATAGTCTTTGAGTAAGTCCATCCACCTCCTCTGCCTCATGTTCAGCTCCGCCTGAGTGAATAAAAACTTGAGGCTCTTGTGATCCGTGTATATGGTAAATGAAGTACCATACAAATAATGTCTCCAAATCTTCAGGGCGAAGATGATAGCCGCCAGTTCCAAGTCATGGACTGGGTATCTCGTCTCATGCGGCTTCAACTGCCTCGATGCATAAGCTACCACATGCCTATCCTGCATCAGTACACACCCAAGGCCCTGAAGTGATGCATCGGTATACAAAACAAATCTGGAGTTCTCCGTAGGGATCACTAACACTGGCGCCGTCGTCAAACGGTGCTTCAACTCCTGGAAGCTCTCCTCACAAGCTTCTGACCAAAAGAAAGGTACTCCCTTCTGGGTCAACTGTGTCAACGGCTTGGCAATCTTCGAAAAGCCCTCGACGAAGCGCCGATAATATCCGGCCAAACCAAGGAAGCTCCGAATCTCAGGCACAGAAGTGGGGGCAGCCCACTCCATCACAGCTTCGATCTTCCTGGGATCCACAGATATTCCGCTGCTCGATATGACATGGCCCAGAAACACTACACTGCTCAGCCAAAACTCACACTTACTGAGCTTGGCATACAACTGGTGATCTCGGAGAATCTGGAGCACTGTCCTCAAGTGTTTCACATGCTCTTCCTCGCTCCGAGAATAGATGAGAATGTCGTCGATGAACACGATGACGAACTGATCAAGGTACTGCTGAAACACTCTGTTCATCAGACTCATAAAGACCGCAGGAGCATTCGTCACACCAAACGGCATCACTAAGAACTCATAATGTCCATATCGAGTCCGGAACGCTGTCTTCTGTACATCTTCCTCTCTGACTCGAATCTGATGGTACCCGGACCTCAAATCAATCTTGCTATAAAGTCTGGTACCTTGCAACTGATCAAACAAATCATCAATCATTGGGAGAGGATATTTGTTCTTTACTGTGGCTTTATTCAGTTGCCGGTAATCGATGCACAACCGCATCGAACCGTCCTTCTTCTTCACAAAGAGAACCGGTGCGCCCCATGGCGATACGCTCGGGCGTATATATCCCTTGTCAAGGAGATCCTGCAACTGTTCCTTCAATTCCCTCAACTCCGCCGGTGCCATCCTGTAAGGTGCACGAGAGATAGCGGATGTCCCCGGTAACAACTCGATCCCAAACTCAACTTCCCTAGCCGGTGGGAACCCTGGAATCTCTTCTGGGAACACATCAGCAAACTCTGCTACCACTGGTACATCCTCAACTCTCAATTCCTTATTCTTCCCAGACGTGTCCACGACATAGATGAGATAGCCCCGTGTGGCCACGTTCCAACAGCTGAGTCATCTTGATCGCTGAAATCAACGGAATCTTCGCACGCGAACCGTTGCCATAGAAAGTCCACTGACTACCCAAATCAGGTCTGAACTTCACTGTCTTCTGTCGGCAATCTACCACTGCCGGATATCTGTTCAGAATATCAATGCCCAAGATGCAGTCGAAGTCTGACATACCCAACACGATCAAGTCTGCCTTCAACTCGTTGCCCTCAAAATAAATGAGGCAGTCTGCCATGAACTGATCAGCAACGACATTTCTTCCAGTGGGTGTCGAGAGAAGGAGAGGCGTGGGTAGAGAAGACGTGCGCATATGGTGTCTCTCCACGAAGCCAACAGATACTAAAGAGTGGGAGGCACCTGTATCTACCAAAATAAAAGCATGGTACGTAAATAAATGACACATACCGACGATCACCTCCTCTGGGGCTGCCTGGGCCTGCTCTCTAGTCAGCGCATACACCTGTCCCTGGGACGGTCCCACTGTCTGACCTCCCGATGGTCGAGGCCCAAACTGCTGCCTCTGGTGTACAGTCCTATCATCAAACCTCGGCCTGTTGCCCTGGAACTCTGACTGTCCTCCCCGGGTGGGGCAATACCGAGCGATGTGGCCCATCTTGCCATAGCTATAACAGGCAGGGCACTTGCTTGAAGAATGTGGTCCTCCACAATTGTCGCACCTCGGCTCTCCCGGCCTATTCCCTTGTGAAGACCCTCGATTGGCGGACCAATTGCTCTTCTTGTTCTCCTGTTTCTGACCAAAGTACTTCTTTCCACCAAACCGTGCAGATGAAGAGGCACCACGAGGTTTAAATGGCTCTCCCCGGGGCCTCAAGCTGTCATTAGTGTGCCTCTGTTGTGGTACTGGTGGTGGCATAGCACTAGGATAAGCTCCCACTCCAAGCTCAGCAAGCTCCGCTCTTGTGAGAGCATCATCAAAAGAAGTTGGGTTATTGGTGATAACCCGGTCATAGAGCTCCGGTCGCAACCCCTTCATAAAACTCCTCATCTTTGCGTGCCCATTGGTGGCAATGTGGGGAACATACCTCAGCAACGAAGAGTTCCGCGTGGCATAGTCTGCCACTGTCATGTTCCCCTGTTTCAAACTCGTACACTCGTCCTCCTTTGTCTGTCTCGCCGCCGCGGAGAAGTACCGGTTCAGGAACTGGGTTCTGAAGAGTGTCCAATCGATCACAGTACCCAGTGCTCTTAGCTCCAATACAGTGCCCCTCCACCACATTAGAGGTTTCTTAGCTAACTGGAACTCCGCTAGCCTCAGCCACGCTGTAACAGCACAAGGAGCCGACACAAATATCTGCTCAAGTCTCTCCAACCACTCCTCAGCTTCCTCCCCTGATTCTGTTCCCTCAAACCGGGGCGGGTGGTAAGACAGAAACTGAGTCAAGTTAATCTCACCGGGTAGCAATAACTGAGCTACTGGCTCCATGCCTACTGCTGGTGGAGGTAGAGGGTTCACTTGTCCAACGCTAGCGTTAACACTGCCCACATCGCCAACTTCTTCGTTAAGGTTCCCCGCATTCATAGCAGCCATGCTATAACACAAAGGTTAACAACAATTCCAAAACAAATATACATGTTATGCCGTTAGATAACAGGAATGATAATAAGCATGTTAGTATAACAGAATATACATCAATATGCACCACATGCATAAACATGCTTCAAATGTAAGCACCTAGCCAATCATGCTAAGGCTACCCTTCACTCGTTCCCGGGTTCTCTAACCACTGCTCTGATACCACTAATATAAGGACCCTAATCCTTAAGTATTGATCAAAGGCATAAATAGAGCTAATATAAATGATCAGAGTGAATTAATCGTGTTGAGTCTATGAGCTTTAATAATTACATGCCAAAATGAGGACTATCAATGGATTAATTACATTCCCCATCAAAAGAATGCATCAACTATAGTTTTACACTACTCCTAGAGTAGACACTATACAAAAATTAATCCTGTCCTGCCTGGGTCAAAAGAATTATCCACAAGCTCACCACCTCAACCCGCTTAGCCCTTCTATCATGCCAAAAGTGTACCTACAAGGACAACCCCCAAACATGAGCAATAATATCATTCATATTCAACACAATATGAATATAAAGCGTAAATGCATAAAACACAAATAAAACACTTCCTGTTTTCCCATGCATTTCAAAACGCTTCCAGTTTGGTTGTCCCTGTACCATAACTCATGAGTATAATCAATAGATTATTTTTAATGGTCTAGACATGTCATGACACAATACCATCTCATCAATATCAAATACCGGTCACCATTCTCTAGTCTGTCCATCACAATGTATTTTAATGCCCCTCGCTTATTTACATATAGGCGGCATAGAATAACCTCGCTTCAATGGACAAGCGGTACTCCCACCCCTCGCCTCACATTGAGCGGCAAATATCCTTTCCTCGCCCTATATGATAACCACGCTCAAATGTGACATGCGGCGCTCCCACCCCTCGCTTCACATTTAGCGGAACCAAAACAAATAGCGGCAAGCATTAAAATCATCAAGGGATGACCACGACTCATGGGATGTGCACCAATAATCATATGCATCTACAATCATCATGCATAATTCAACATGTATTTGCATCCACAATGCATAATCACATATATACTCGCATCCACAATGCATAAACAATGAGTATATTAGATACATGTACCATTGGGTGCCCGTACGTCCTCTACGTACCTTTCCAAAATGTAGGATATGGTAGGACTTCAATGCCTTGGCTGTGTTGCCACCTGGGATGGTTCTACACATTCACACAAATCAATATTAGAACCCAATAATAGTCCAATACCAAAAATCCTACAAAAAAATCCAAAAACACCATTTTTGGTGTCTCGCGATCGATCGCCATAAAGCCCCGATCGATCGCGAGACCTCTCTGCCTCGCCCAACAAAAATATTCAATCCGCGATCGATCGCTGAGTTTGCGCCGATCGATCGCGCCAAACTCGCGATCGATCGCTGAAGTCCACTGTTTTCAGCACTGCAGCTCGCGATCAATCGCGGAAGGCGCCGATCGATCGCCGAGTCCTGCATACCCGATTTTCGGGCACTATTCACCCATCTTCAACCCCAACTCAAATAAACTCAAATAATCCAACATCAACCATACAAAACCACTACAAATCTTCAATAAACAACATCATACAACTATAAATCTAACACTCACCCAAAAATAACACCAACTCATACAAACCCATTTTAAAAACCCTTCAAAAACATACCAAACATAAACAAAACCTTACAAAATCAACAATGAGGTATCCATACCTCTTGGGGATCTCAAATCTCCCAATAAACTCCACACAACAAGATTTTTGGAAGGGTTTCTCTCCACCCTTGAGCACCAACTCGAAAATGGACAAGGGAAGGGTTTGGGAGGTGTTATTTGGTAAAGTGAAAAGTAAGAATGAGTGTTGAGGGGGTTTGGGGTAATAAGGTGGGTTGGGTTAATTTATTAAAATGCATCCCACAAACCCATGGTGTATAAAACACCCCAACATGATATTTTTAAAAGCACTAATCCAAAATGCACCAAATATCAATTAAGCTCATGATTTCCAATTAATTGCTACCCATGGCAAATAAATCATGCTAATAACCATTTTCCAAACATGCACAACATGCATCCTGAAATGCCCTCCCGGGTCACTCTATCATGTGACTAAGCATTTCCATAAGGTAAATAAGTCCAGCACATACTTAATTACCACCATAAAAATCATATAAACACAATTAATGCCCAAATGCAATTAATTATTTCGGGGATATCACACATCATCATCACAACAATATCATATACTCGTACGTCAAAACGTACATGTTCTGCGACACAAACGATATAAAGTAAGCGTCATTGTCTAACCGCCTCGTTGTCCCGTCCCCTGTGATGATGCTACAACAATACCAACAATATATCATGTTATCATAGGCATTAAAATCAAGTTCACAGAACGACCCTATAAGTGGTTACCATTTGTCGGGTATATAATTCCTAGTCATAGTTGTGCACCATTACTCCTCATGACCCAAGGCGTCATTGAGGTCTTGACAGATAGTTGTGTACTTTGATTTAATGGCTGATCACTTGCGGGTCATAAAGTTGTTATTTTGGGTATTCAGTGATGCTGTCAGAGGCCTATGATTGTCGTTGGGGATTCACCACTGGTTTTGATGAACCATGATGTCCTATGTGTTTTTCTTTATATGATTCGAGGAATCTCTGGCCAGAGTGGGTAGTGCTTGTGAAAAAGGAGTTTTTCATATACGCACACAATGAATCATATAATGTGAAACAAATACATAGTTATTGAAATCATAAGGGGCCTCGACTATCCAATGCCCTAGATTCAGTCGGGACATAAGAGTGAAAGGAATGTACTGCACGCTAACTATGGCTGAAAGGTTCTCGTACGTTGCTAGTCATTTGTATCTAGGTCTTCATGAAGCGCAGATGCTAGACGCTACCCACGATCGGTAGGTTGTTGATGGAATTATATTTTGGCCATTGTCTATTAAAGGAGTTTAATCGACAATGGGGCATTCAATGTAAGCCCAAGAAGTTCTTTGACTTCTAAATCACAAAGGTTGTGATCCTACTATTATGATACACTTGAGCCTCGCTGGTCACAATCAACCGGCCGCCGTTCTATCGAAGGGAATTGAGACTTAAATGTTAAGTGCTCAAACTAATGATTTAGAAGAAATGAATTTGAAAGCTCCTTAATTTAGTGGAGTTTCTATATTTGAAATTGTTTCATTTATAGAAAGTTCTAAAATTAAATCGTTTTGATATATTTATGTCTCATAATTATGTACACTGATAGTACATCAAGTTGTTCAATTAGATTGAGTTACCTGGATTATGAGTTTGTAGTTTTGTGTTGGCTTTTGGGTAAGTGGAAGATTGTTAGCATGCAAGCCAAACGTTGGCCCGGTTTGCTTTATTGACCTTAGCCCAATTAGCTAATTCATTACCACTATAAATATAACATCATGTCTAGGGTTAAAAGGATTCCACTCAATGCACTCACTCTCATAGAAAAGCCGTCATCACACTACGTGATGGGCTTATAGATCTGGTCAGGTTGGTTGGACTCGAGGGTCACCGCTATCAGATTCACGCCGGTGAACGACAATCCTATTTTTAGCTTTTATATTTGATATTTGCACATGTTAATATATGAATCAGACGCAATCGTCCGTCCCCGAGTTAGATCTATTTACTGTTTGTTTTTCCGCTGCGTTTAGATCTGACGCCAGGGGACGGAAACCCAACAGTATCTTCGTTATCTGGTTTGTCAATTAACATAATAATAATAATAACAGTATCATTAAAATCTAATTATATTTGCATAATTGACACATATACGTTATTATTTGTAATACAAAGTGATAAAAATAAAAGCTCCAAAACCTTAGAATACACCAAAGAAACATAAATTTCAGCAATAAAATACTTAGCCGGAGAATCTTTACCTCTTTTGCGATCTTCCATAGTTTAACAGCAAATTATTAGGTTCTCTTGAAAGAACAGATACCCTTGTCCCTTTTTTATCGAAGAGAAAAAGACTTCACAGAAAGGAACTTTTTAAAATATAAAAATAATAAATTTTGAACTCCAATTGAAAACATGGTCAAAGTTGTATGTCAAACGATGTATAGTACTGACCATAAAGCTCGCAGTAGGACCAAAAGGTAGATGGCTTATGAGTATGCCATCGGGCACACCACGATGTTCATGGACTAAGATAACATCTGTAAAGTCTGCAAGAACTTTTTTAGTCCTCCGTTTCTTTGCATGAACTAAGTTGAATGGAAAAGCTTCACATATTGAAAAAGTTTTGAGTTCTAGAAATTATTTATGCATTGCAGACATAATGAAACATGACCAAGAAATTTCATATTAAGCCTTCTTAGAGCATCTATCAAAAGGATGCCAATTAATCATCTATATATTCTAATCGATTCCATTAAGATAGAACAACGTTAAGGAACAAAAAATAGGAGGCCATGTAAATGCTATCTCAGTCCATCAACATGCCCATGAAGAACAAGCCCACATACTCTCTGAGACTAACGATGATTCTGGAACATATTAGTTAAATCCTATTCTGTTTGAGGAATAATAATTTGTTATCTTGTTCAAACAGACTAAACCAACTTTATTCCTTTTGTCTCTTGTTTTACAACAGTAGCTATGCTTTGTACTGTAATCTCAAGCTTTTATACAGAAATGGAATTAACAATGCATCCAAGGCAAGGAAAAACAGCAAAGTATGAAAAATTCGACCACACACCAATCTGACCATCTCGATTCATTCTTGTGCACTTGGAAAAACAAACTTCAAATTTTGAATAAACAGACATCACATCTATGAACACATGGTAAACGGAAATTAAAACCACGGGAGATGAGAAGGTAGCAATTTTCCTTTCGTTAAAGAAACTTCAATAAACATTTACATTCAATAGCATCATTTTTTGGCTGAAACAAGGTTTGCAATCCTCGGCGAAAAATTTAAATCATAACATAAATTTTAACCTAGATTATACTTCAATCATAGAAACTTTTTTATTCGCAGAATATTTGTGATACTCGAAACTAATTTCGTGCTTTCTTAATTGATCTAAGTAATGATGAACTAATCACGGAACTTTGTGGGGCTCTATTTTGAGATGAACAGATTATGAGTACAATCGTAAACATGGAAATTGTAGAAATTGTGGTGTTGAAATGTTGATGTAAATGTGAGTTTATTTTGTATATTAATGTTGAAAATCTAATGAGATGGCATGAATTAGAAGATAAAAATACATCTTGGTCCATATTTGTGTTGCTAAAGAAGTAGATGTTGTAATGTATATTTATAGGAAATATGCCTACAATTCCCATAACTCACACACACTACACACTTTTACACCTACTAAATCTCTACATTTCCAAACCCTTCTCCATTCCCCTTTTTATTCCTTCAATCTTTCTTCAATCTTGTGAAGCTTGGTTTTGTTTGTTCAACCTTATAAAACTTATTATTGAAGATTGAAAGAGGTAAGAAGTTGAATTTATGAAGTTTTGAGTTGTTGTTTAGTTATATTGGGGAGAAAGTGTGAGAGTATGATTTGGGTTTCGTTTGTGTTTGAAGGGATCAAAGTTTATTGTTGTTGTATTGTTATGGTTTTAAAGTTTTTATGGTTGAGTTACTAGAAGAAAATGTGTTAGAATTGGTATTGGTTTTGAGTTGGTGCAAAAAATCACCATTGTTGATCATTACATGGACTCGCGATCGATCAAGACGAACTTTGGAAACTTTTGGAGTAGAGCTCGCTATCGATCGCGAATAATTGACGATCGATCTCGGGCTGTGAAATGTTGAAAATGTTGTAATTTCTTGGGAATTTCGATATGAAGGCTTTATCTAATTATCAATCGTCAATTTTTGAATTGCTATAGAGCCTTCCCGTGGGACAGGACAACGAGGAGCATAATTTATTGGACTCTCATTATTTTGAAAAGCAAGAAAATGTATGTAGAGACGTACGATCATCGACGATAAATTGTATAATTGTTGATTTTCTGAATGTTGTTGTTGTTGATGTTGTCATGGCTATCGTTGTTATTGTTCGAATAAATACATTATTAAAGTGCCATTGTTATATTGAGGCAAAGAAATAAAATACTTGCCACTATTATGTCAAAGCGATGGAAATGTAATATATGCCATTGTTATGTCTAAGCGATAGATATGTCGTTGTCATATCAATAGCGATTGAGATATTATATATGCTACTGATATTCAAAGCGAGGAGTATTAAAATGTCGTTGTATAACAAGTGGGGATTGTAGTATTCGTTATTGGTTTGGTTGATTAATGTCATCACATTTAAAATGATTGGTACATATGATATGAGTTGGTGAAACATGAACAATCGAGGAAAGCATATTAAATGCATTGAATACAGGGAGTATCTTTGTACTATCGTATTGTGCATTTTAATCTATATTTGTTGTTGACTATGAATGTTGTGTTTATATGCTCATGTGTTGTGGGGTTGTTCCTGTAGGGGCTTTTGCAAGAAGAACTTAAGGCAAGGGTTCACGTTTTGGGCTAGTTGAATTTGATTTGTAGACTACGATGGAATAGTATGCGACTGTGTAATTATTACATTCATTTTGTTGGGGATGTAATATTTTTTGTTTATACTTTGATAGCCCATCTGATTTTTATTGAATCAACTTAGACTCTAGTAATTATGACAATCATATCAAACTTTATATGCCTAACTGAGTAATTAAGGTAGCGAGGCCCCATGTTAGATAACTGGGTTGAGTAAAGGGTAGTGTTAGTGAACGGACATGTTGGATATTCATTTATGAGCATGTTCATATAGTTTATGCATATTTGAGTATCTATGGTATCCTAACATGCTTTGTAATATGAATTGTACTTGTGTTGATTACTAATGTGAATCATATGATATGAGTTGATTATGGAATATTCTTGTTATCATTGCATTACAGTGTGGCAGATAGAGATCCTGCAAATCCTAGTGATGATGTAGGGGATGCTATGAGTGTTAATGCGACGAATCCTTTACCACCTCCAATTGTGGGTCAAGGATTAGTCGAACAACTGTTGTTGCTAGTAGAATTGAGATTGACTCAATTCCTAGGATTTCAGCCGTCGCACTTTGAAGGAACTGAATCTGGGGAGCAAGCTGAATAGTGGCTAGAAAGGATTGAACAGATTTTCATATCAACACCTTGTGTGAAGTCAGCATGGTTAGGGTTAGCTGAGTTTCAGTTAGCCAAGAAACCTTCAATGTGGTGGAAGATTATAGTAATGGAAATGAAGGCTCATGGACAGGTTCTGGATTGGGAATTTTTCAGAACTCAGTTTTTGAACTGATATTTCTCGGTTGCTGCGAGACAGACGAAAGAAGATAACTTTACCACTATGAAACAGGGCAATATGATAGTATCTAATTATGCTTTGCTGTATTCGTCGTTGTTGAGGTATGTACCTCGTATTGCCACAAAGCTCATGCTAAGATGAGGCATTTTCTGATGGGCTTGAGGCCGAAGTTGTTTGATATGGTTATTACTAACAACCCTAGTTCATTTGATGATGCTCTTACACGGGTCGAATTAACAGAGATTGAAGTTGGTGCATATAAGGATCTAGGACAACCTCAAAGGTCAACTCCTGGTAGTTTGAAACCCAAGGGAGGTCAGTTTAAAGCATGAGGGACCTCATCGTTCTCTCGTTTCCGTAGTCGACGGTCTGATTTTTATGATGGTGGAGATCTCAAGAGTAACACCCAATCCAACAGAGGGTGTCACATGTAAGTGGAACTTGGGAAATCAAGTGTTACAAATGTGGAGGGCCTCATCAAATGAAGGCCTGTCCAGCTTGTTATGAATGTGGCGTCATGGGCCACATTGGCCACATTGCTAGAAATTGTCCTAATCGAGGAGGACATTATGATTTCAGAAATATTTGAGGTAGATTCTCTGCAGGAATAGTACAACAGAGACATCAGTTTATGCCTCGACAAATGGGGGTCAGAATTGTCTCAGAACCAAGTCTGTGCGTTGAATCGAGAGCAGACAGATGCTGCTCCAGAAGAAGTGATAGCGGGTAAGTGTTATTTATTTACTTACCCTACAGTTATTTTGACAGACATAGGTGCCTCCCATTCTTTTGTGTCAGTTGAGTTTATTGAGAAGTATCATATATGCTCGTCTCCACTGGCTACACCTCTTTCAGTCTCGACACCCACAGGAAGAAATGTTATTGCTGCACAAACTGTTTTTGATTGCATCATTTACTTTGAGGACAATGTGATGAGAGCAGAATTGATTGTATTAGAAATGAAAGATTTTGATTGTATCGTGGGCGTTGATCTCTTGAGATATCAGGCCATTGTTGATTGTTGTCAGCGGACAGTTCATTTTTTGTCTGAACATGGAAACAATGGACATTTTATGGAAAAAGCTCGCGTCCAAAGATTCTGTTAGTGTCCGCTCTCAGAATGTCACGACCGTTGGAACATAAACATACTGGGTATCTGATCTATGCTGTTAATCTTACTGAGAAGAAAAAGGAAGTGAGAATAACTGAGATACGAGTAGTTGCTGAATTTGTGAACGTATTTTTGGAAGAGATTCCATGCTTTTCTCCAGATCGTGAAGTTTAATTTGAAATTGAGTTGTTGCCAGGCACATCTTTGATTTCTCGTGCACCATACATGATGGCACCAACAGAGTTAAGGGAGTTGAAAACTCAGTTACAAGACCTTCTTGACAAGGGATATATATATATGTCCTAGTGTATCGTTTTGGGGTGCTCCTGTCTTGTTTGTGAAGAAGAAGGATCGTTCAATATGGTTTTGTATTGACAATCGACAATTGAACAAGGTAACAATAAAGAATAAATATCCTCTTCCACGTATTGATGATCTGTTTGATCAGTTGCAGGGAGTGATGATTTATTCTAAGATGGATTGAGGTCTGGATATCATCAGATACGGGTTAGAGAGAAGGGTGTTCAGAAGACGATATTTTGAATTCGCTATGGGCATTATGAGTCCTTAGTCATGCCCTTTGGAGTGACGAATGTCCCAGCTGTCATCATGAGTTTGATGAATCGGATGTTCCAAGCGTACTTTGACCAGTTTGTTATCGTATTCATTGACAATATTTTGATCTATTCCAGGAGTAAGGAAGAGCACGTAAGGCATTTGCATGCAGTGCTTCAGTTTCTTCGAGATAACCAATTGTATGTCAAACTCAACAAGTGTGAGTTTTGGTTAGACAGTCATGTAATTTCCAAGAATGGGATATCGGTCGACCAAAGAAAGTAGAGTCAGTATTAGAATGGTCTACACCTATATTGGTGCCAGAGATTTGAAGTTTTCTAGGTTTAGCATGATATTACCTGCGTTTTGTGGAAGGATTTTCGAAGATTGCTAAGCCATTGACACAGTTGACAGAGAAAGCAATACCGTTCTATTGGTCTGAGACTTGTGAATAGAGTTTTCAGATCTGAAGCATAGATTGACAACTGCTCCAGTATTGGCGATTCCAACAGAGAATGAAAGGTTTTTTTTACATGCTGATGCATCATTACAAGAATTAGGTTGTGTATTGATGCAATATAAACATGTTACAGTGTATGCCTCAAGGCAGTTGAAACCTCATGAGACACGAGGTACCCCGTGCACGATTTAGAGTTGGCAGCCATAGTATTTGCCTTGAAGATTTGGAGGCATTATTTATATGGTATGTCATTTACCATATTTACTGATCATAAGAGCCTGGAATTTTTTTTACTCAGGCCGAGTTGAATATGAGACAGAGGATATGGATGGATCTTTTGAAAGATTGTGATTGTGAGATTGAGTACCATCCAGGCCGAGCCAATTTGAAGGTAGATGCTTTGAGTGGAAAGGTCAAGAGTACTGCTAAAGATTTATTCATTTGTCAAGCTTGATGACTTACTAATGTCGGTTGGGATATGATGATGTGTTGAAATCACTTGTTCAAATGTCGACGTTGTAGCTGAACCTGATATATTTGAGAATAGCAGGAAGGCTCAAGGATAGACGATGAGGTTCAAAGATGGATATCATTGGTTTCTGAAGGACAACCATCTAACTTTTGGTTGGCTGAAGACATTACTTTGAGATTTGGTAACCGTTGGGTAGTCCTGCTACATCTGGACTATGCCAAGAAGTCTTACAGTGAGCTCATTGCAGCAAATTTAGTATGCACCCAGTGTTGGGATATGCCCTAAGACAAATCATTAGATGATTGTTTTGACATACAATGTTTATGATTTTATGAATGGCAATTCATTATTATATATTATTCTTTTAACTGTGCAATGTGAATTAATATATATGTTAATGTCCTTAGAATAATATTGTATTATTCTTAAAGATGTCCCTAGTCAAGTATTATCATGAATAGGGATAATGATAATACGTAGAGACTAGTATGTGTTGATCGATGAATTTTTCATTGATATGAGATATCAAATCAACATATGGGTACAGGTTAGAGAACGATGTACTGGACAGACCCACCATGATAATGCAACATGGATAGTTCTATGATAGTCATATGCAATTCTCATAGTGATAATAATGTATGTAATCCTTACGACTTGTGATCATCAGAGATCCCAACATAAGGAGTTATGTATCTTGATATTGTCAAACGTTACCCGTAACAGGGTATACTATAAAGGCGACTATTGGATACACTACGAATTATGTAGAGGGATGTTGACTGATCGAGATAGGATTTGTCCCTCCTATATAACAGGAGATGTGTTTGGCCCTTGATCAAGTGAGAACTAAAATGCATGGCCATGATCGAATGAGTCGATATGAGATATCGAGCTTATTCGTTTATTCTAGTTCTACTTGGGGATCAAGAAATAAAGATTGGATATACGAGTATGACTATTCCATGACTCGTGTTCAATCTAAACACAAAGGACAAAGGGATTAAGTTACATGGTTAATATTATCACAAGTTCTAAAGGTTATGTCGAGTCATTGACATTCTTGTAATTTGGGTAGCCTTGATGTGTTGCTAGACACCGCTCTTTGCTTGTAACGTAAAATGTGAATTTATGTCACTGCCAACATTACAAGAACCTATCGGGTCGCACAAAAGATTAAATCGAGAAGGGAAATTAAATTCATTGGATGAATTAATTAATTAAGAAGAGTCTTAATTAAGTGATTAAAAGGTTTTAATTAAATCATGGGTTTGGGCCCATAAGACTTTAAGAAAGTCTTGAACCTTAATTAAAGCCTTATAATATAAATACAAGGTTTTGATTAATTGTTAATTATACTTTCATATCATTGCTTGATATCAAAAACCTAGACTCCACTCCACAAGCTCTCGGCCGCCTCCTCCAAGCCGTGAACATCACCGCCGCCGCCGTGTGGTTTCTTGGTGGTTTGAAGGCGGTCGTCGATCGGTTATTGTAACCGTGAGTCTTGTTTGTTCAAGAATAAGCCTAGCAACTCATTCTTGAACATCCCTTTGTTCGTTTAATCGTGTGGATACCGTTGAGGCAAGACCTTGGAGGTGTTGCTCGTGACTCGGGATCGTTGGACGTGGTGCTCCGTGGAATCTGCTCAAACACGCTACAAGGGTGAGACCTTTCGTAAATCCTTCATACGATATGATAACCTTAGTATAGATCCGAGGTTTAGTAATCCAAAATTTTATTCCGCTGCGTTGTATGCTCTAAGGATTACTTTCAGTGGTATCAGAGCCGTGTACAAGGCTCATATCGGATTTATGTGATTAAATTGTGTTAATCATATTAGAACTAATATTGCATGCTTTAAAACTGTATTTTCATATATGATATGGAATAAATCGAGTTTGTGAAAATCATCGTATAATATTATATATGATATAATTGATGGATCAAAATATATGATAATTTGTGATCAAAACCGAGCCATTGGCTCACATAGAGCTCACGGCCGCCGCATGTTGCTAGGGTTCGAACCCTTTGGCTCGTGCATGGCCGAGCAGCCGCCGCAAAAGGGCTAGGGTTTCGAACCCTAGTCACCATGGCTCTCGGCCGCCGCCAACATGTAAGAAGGGTTTCGAACCCTCTTGGTTGGGAATGCATGGGCTCGGCCACCGTCGCACTATCTAGGGTTTTGAACTCTATTGGCTCGATAAAGTATTGGGAAGGTGCAAGTTGGTTCGATCATGGTCCACGGAATTATGAGTGTCGACGGCTACACCACATGAGGGCTAGGGTTTTTCGAACCCTTGGCTCGAGATGGTTAAGCCGTCACCGTCATGAACCGTGCATGGTTGGATCGTGGCTCGTGGCTCATGAATTACGGTGTTTTAAACAAGTTGGCTAGATGAAAAACTCAATGTGGTGCACGGCGGCTAGGGTTTGGAACCCTAGCGCGCCGCCGCTCGGTCATGGTTCGGCCATGGGCTAGGGTTTCGAACCCTAGGCCCAAAATTGGTCCAGCCGTGTGCTTTTGTGGTTCGAATCATGGTGGTTCGTGGCTTAGTCGCTTTAGTTCGTGGCATGTGATGTCCCGAGCGTACGATAATTTTTCAAAATTCTATTTTACAGTTTTAATTAGAATTAAATTTAAAATGTTTAGAATTTAATTAATTAAATGTTAATGCATGCTTTATGTGTTGTTTGAGCATGGTGCGTGGTTATAGCCCTTTGACCTATTAGATAGAATTTGTGAATGTTTGTAATATATAATACGACCTGCGTGTCGTGCCTTCTCTATTTTATTCTAAATGTTATCCCTCCCCTATGTTCCCCTCGAATGTGAATCGAGGTATTCTATATCTTGTAAATAGTATAGTTTAATTGTTGATGGTGATCAATGAAGATGGAGCGTCGTGGCGGGATGAAGAGGCCATTCACAAATTGGAGCCAAAGGAAGGTGCTTGTGAAGTTACCTTAGGTTGACTCTTAGGATTTTCTCATTGGCTTGAGAAAATCGTTAGTAGGGGCTATAACCATGTCACGTTTAATTATGTATGTTGATGCATGATTTATCTTATGTTTTAGATTGATAATTGTATTACACATATATGTAGATATGTATACAACTATATGTAGTGGACATATTTTAAATTATCAAACTAATCATGAGATCAGTAAATCCCTCTAAAATATTAAGTTTTAGATGCCTTCCAAAATTAAAAGTACTCGTCAAAAACTTCGATTGTACATGTGTGGGTTTGCCAAAGCAAAGCACCGTGGCAATCTTAGTAAGGCGCGAAAGGATAAAAGTGATATCTGTTATACTTTAAATTGGGTACGACTTAACTAGGTTATCTCAATAGGATTGGGAACCTAGAGGCATAGGTTGGATAATAATTCATTTGATGAATTGAACAAAGCGTTGTTCGTCCAACTATCCAAGAATTATATGTGATGTAATTGACAAAGTGTTGTCTACCTAAATAACCGAGTCTTGGGCGATTAGCCAAAGCTAACTCAAGATTAGGCGAAATATGGATCTTGGCCCACTAAAGGTTTTGAGGGTTGATATTTTTTTAACAAAATAGTGGGAGCATCATTTAATATAAGACCATGTTAAATGATTAAATCATAAACTTATTTTGCATATTTATATTGTAGATATCCATGGCAACTAACAACGTAACAAGCACTTTATCACTGCGATCGGTCCTTGAGAAGGACAAATTAAATGGGACAAACTTCCTAGACTGGCACAGGAACTTGAGGATAGTCCTCAAACAAGAAAAGAAACAATATGTCCTAGAGGAACCCTTACCTGCTGAGGAACCTCCCCTAACGGCTACAAGAGCCGAAAAAGATGCTTACAAGAAGCATCAAAGTGACGCACTTGATGTTGGGTGCCTTATGCTTGCCAACATGAACTCTGAGCTTCAGAAGCAACATGAGGAAATGGAGGCGTTTGATATGATCGAGCATCTTAAGCAACTGTACCAACAACAAGCAAGACAAGAGAGGTATGACGTCTCTAAGGCGTTATTCCAGTGTAGAATGGTAGAAGGAAGTCTGGTTGGTACTCATGTACTCAAGATGATTGGGTATATTGAGAATCTAGAGAAACTGGGTTTACCTTTGGACCAAGAGTTGGCCACTGACGTGATCTTGCAATCGTTGCCTGAAAGCTTTAGTCAATTTGTCTTAAATTACAATATGATTGAAATTGAGAAGACACTACCACAGTTACTTGGCATGCTTAGAACTTTTGAAGCAAATAGCAAGAAGTCTAAACCAACAAATGTTCTTATTGTGAATAAGAGCAAAGGAAAGACTAAAGCTAAGAACTTCAAGAAAAACAAGAAGGTCTTTGTTAAATCTAAGCCAAAGTCATCTGCACTGAAACCAAAGGGAGGGATAGCGAAGGAAGGGAACTGTTTCCATTGCGGTGAGACCGGCCATTGGAAAAGAAACTGTAAAGTATATCTGGAGGATCTAAAGAAAGGAAGTGTGACTTCCACTTCAGGTATTTTTGTTATAGAAGTCAATTTATCTACTTCTTCATCATGGGTATTAGATACTGGATGTGGATCTCACATTTGTGTAAATGTGCAGTACCTCAAAAAGAGTAGATTGTTGGCGAAAGGCGAAGTTGATCTCCGAGTTGGAAATGGAGCAAGAGTTGCTGCATTAGCTATAGGAGATTATTATTTATCTTTGCCCTCTGGTTTATCATTAATTTTAAAAGACTGTTATTTTGTGACATCCATTACCAAAAACATAATTTCTATTTCTTGTTTAGACAAGTGTGGTTTTTCATTTATAATAAAGGACAATTGTTGTTCTATTTATTTAAATGATATGTTTTATGCTAGTGCACAAATGGTGAATGGTCTTTATTTATTAAATCTTGATATGCCTATCTATAACATAAATACTAAAAGGATTAAAAATAATGATTGTAATCCGACTTATCTCTGGCATTGTCGCTTGGGCCACATAAACGAAAACCGCATATCTAAACTTCATAAGGATGGAGTATTAGATTCATTTGATTTTGAATCATATGAAACATGCGAATCTTGTTTAATGGGCAAGATGACTAAAGCGCCTTTCAAGGGACATGTTGAAAGGGCAAATGTTTTATTGGGACTAATACATAGTGATGTATGTGGACCAATAAGTACACAAGCTAGATGTGGTTTTCAATACTTTGTTACATTTAATGATGACCTCAATAGATATGGGTATGTGTACCTAATGAAGCATAAGCATGAAACCTTTGAAAAGTTCAAAGATTTCAAGAATGAAGTACAAAACCAACTTGGCAAAAGTATCAAAATCCTTCGATCAGATCGAGGAGGTGAATACTTAAGCCAAGAGTTTCATGACTATCTAAAGGAGTGTGGGATAGTCCCACAACTCACTCCTCCGTATACTCCACAATGGAATTGTGTATCCGAGAGGAGAAATCGAACCTTGTTGGACATGGTTAGATCAATGATGAGTCATGCAGATCTTCCGATATCGTTTTGGGGACACGCTCTAGAAACAGCAATTTTCTTACTGAACCGTGTTCCATCTAAATCAGTGGAAAAGACACCAGATGAGATATGGACTGGGAAGCGTCCTAGTATGTCTTTTATGAAGATTTGGGGTTGTTAGGCTTTCGTTAGACGTCACGCCACTAACAAACTTGGACCCAAATCTGATAAGTGTTTATTTGTAGGGTATCCTAAGGAAACGAAAGAATACTATTTCTATTATCCCATCGAGAACAAAGTAGTTGTTGCTCGGACTGGTGTATTTCTTGAAAGAGAATTTATTTCTAGAAAAACCAGTGGGAGAAAAATAGAACTTAATGAAGTTCAACCACAAGAAAACACTGAACCTGAGATTGAGATGGAAACAGAGCAGGCACCGCAAGCTGTTGTGGAAGAAGTACCTGCTCAAGAGACACAAGCCCAGCGTAGGTCTGTAAGAGAATACCGGGAGCCACAGAGATATGGATTTCTTGTGACTCAACAAGGTGACTTACTACTTATTGATGAGGATGAGCCATCATCTTATCAACAAGCTATAATGGGCACTGATTCTGAGAAATGCAAGAGGCCATGAAATCTGAGATGGAATCCATGTATGCAAACCAAGTATGGACTTTGGTTGATCCACCTGAAGGGGTACGACCCATAGGGTGCAAATGGATTTTCAAGAAAAAGACCGATATGGATGGTAACGTACAAACCTATAAAGGTCGGCTGGCTGCAAAAGGATTCAAACAAATTCATGGTATTGACTATGATGAAACCTTTTCACCAGTGGCCATGGTTAAATCCATAAGGATCTTACTTGCAATAGCTGCATTTCATGATTATGAAATCTGGCAGATGGATGTCAAAACAGCTTTCCTTAATGGAAATCTGCTCGAGGATGTGTACGTGACACAGCCCGAGGGTTTTGTCGATCCAAAGGATGCTGGAAAAATATGCAAGCTACAACGATCCATTTATGGATTGAAGCAAGCTTCTCGGAGTTGGAATCTCCGTTTTGATGATGCAATCAAAGAGTTTGGTTTTATCAAAAACGAAGATAAACCTTGTGTCTACAAGAAGGTCAGTGGGAGCGTAATCATTTTCCTAGTGTTGTATGTAGATGACATACTTCTCATTGGGAATGATATCCCTGCCTTACAATCTGTAAAGATTTGGCTAGGGAATTGCTTTTCGATGAAAGACTTGGGAGAAGCCACCTATGTATTAGGAATCAAGATCTATAGAGATAGATCGAGAAGGCTTCTTGGCCTAAGTCAAAGTACATAAATAGACAAAGTGCTTAAAAGGTTTAGAATGCAAGAATCAAAGAAAGGATTCGTGCCTATGACACATGGTATATATCTCTCGAAGGAACAGTGTCCTTCAACACCAGATGAGAGACAACGCATGAGTAAGATTCCATATGCGTCAGCTATTGGATCTATCATGTATGCCATGATATGTACTCGTCCCGATGTATCGTATGCTTTGAGCATGACGAGCAGTTATCAAGTTGATCCAGGTGAAGGTCACTGGATTGCTGTCAAGAATATCCTGAAGTACTTGAGAAGAACTAAGGATACATTCTTGATTTATGGAGGTGAGGAAGAGCTCAATGTAATCGGTTACACTGATGCAAGCTTCCAAACTGACAAAGATGATTTTCGATCGAAATCTGGATTTGTGTATTGCCTAAATGGAGGTGCTGTGAGCTGGAAGAGTTCAAAGCAAGAAACAGTAGCCGACTCTACAACGGAAGCTGAGTATATTGCTGCCTTGGATGCAGCAAAGGAAGCTGTTTGGATGAGGAAGTTCATTTCTGAACTTGGAGTGGTGCCTAGCATTAAAGATCCGATAGAACTCTATTGTGACAACAATGGAGCGATCGCATTGGCTAAGGAACCAAGATCTCACCAAAGATCCAAGCACATACTTAGGCGTTTCCATTTCATTCGAGAAATCGTTGAAAGGGGAGATGTTAAAATATGCAAAGTACCAACAGATGATAATGTATCTGACCCATTGACGAAGCCACTGTCACAGCAGAAGCATGATCGTCATACTAGATCTCTAGGCATTAGGTATATGTCTGAGTGGTCTTAGTGCAAGTGGGAGATTTGTTGGGATATGCCCTAAGACAAATCATTAGATGATTGTTTTGACATACAATGTTTATGATTTTATGAATGTCAATTCATTATTATATATTATTCTTTTAACTGTGCAATGTGAATTAATATATATGTTAATGTCCTTGGAATAATATTGTATTATTCTTAAAGATGTCCCTAGTCAAGTATTATCATGAATAGGGATAATGATAATACGTAGAGACTAGTATGTGTTGATCGATGAATTGTTCATTGATATGAGATATCAAATCAACATATGGGTATAGGTTAGAGAACGATGTACTGGACAGACCCACCATGAGAATGCAACATGGATAGTTATATGATCGTCATATGCAATTCTCATAGTGATAATAATGTATGTAATCCTTACGACTTGTGATCATCAGAGATCCCAACATAAGGAGTTATGTATCTTGATATTGTCAAACGTTACCCGTAACAGGGTATACTATAAAGGCGACTATTGGATACACTACGAATTATGTAGAGGGATGTTGACTGATCGAGATAGGATTTGTCCCTCCTATATAACAGGAGATGTGTTTGGCCCTTGATCAAGTGAGAACTAAAATACATGGTCATGCTCGAATGAGTCGATATGAGATATCGAGCTTATTCGTTTATTCTAGTTCTACTTGAGGATCAAGAAATAAAGATTGGATATACGAGTATGACTATTACATGACTCATGTTCAATCTAAACACAAAGGAGAAAGAGATTAAGTTACATGGTTAATATTATCACAAGTTCTAAAGGTTATGTCGAGTCATTGACATTCTTGTAATTTGGGTAGTCTTGATGTGTTGCTAGACACCGCTCTTTGCTTGTAACGTAAAATGAGATTTTATGTCACTGCCAACATTACAAGAACCTATCGGGTCGCACAAAAGATTAAATCGAGAAGGGAAATTAAATTCATTGGATGAATTAATTAATTAAGAAGAGTCTTAATTAAGTGATTAAAAGGTTTTAATTAAATCATGGGTTTGGGCCCATAAGACTTTAAGAAAGTCTTGAACCTTAATTAAAGCCTTATAATATAAATACAAGGTTTTGATTAATTGTTAATTATACTTTCATATCATTGCTTGATATCAAAAACCTAGACTCCACTCCACAAGCTCTCGGCCGCCTCCTCCAAGCCGTGAACATCACCGCCGCCACCGTGTGGTTTCTTGGTGGTTTGAAGGCGGTCGTCGATCGGTTATTGTAACCGTGAGTCTTGTTTGTTCAAGAATAATCCTAGCAACTCATTCTTGAACATCCCTTTGTTCGTTTAATCATGTGGATACCGTTGAGGCAAGACCTTGGAGGTGTTGCTCGTGACTCGGGATCTTTGGACGTGGTGCTCCGTGGAATCTGCTCAAACACGCTACAAGGGTGAGACCTTTTGTAAATCTTTATCCGATATGAATCCCTATGTATAGATCCGGTGTTTAGTAATCCAAAATTTTATTCCGCTGCGTTGTATGCTCTTAGGATTACTTACACCCAGGTGGTAAGAAAATGTATAAGGATTTGTGTGACCAATTTTGGTGGAAATGGATGAAGCCATATGTGACCGAGTTTGTGAAAAGATGTTTAATTTGTCAGCAAGTAAAGGCATAGGACAGGAGGTGAATGAAAGAGTTTAGAAGTGCCGACATGAAATTGGAACACATATCTATGGATTTTGTGACCCATTTACCAAAGACTCCTTCAGGTTTTGATGCCATATGGGTAATTGTTGACAAACTGACAAAAGTGGATCACTTCATGCCGTACATCATGACTTTTTCTTACTTGAGAATGGTCTGTACACTCGAGTTATAGTGAGGTTGCATGAAAATTCTATTTTCCATAGTTTCTGATTGAGTTCCAAGATTTACTTCCCACTTTTGGGAAGGGTTACAGCCAGCTATGGGAATCAAAGTGAGGTTGAGTACATCATATCACCCCCAGACTGATGGCCAAACCGAGCGTACCATACAGACAATTGAGGATATGTTGCATGCCTGTGTATTGAGTTTAATACTACGTGGCAAGACTCTCTATCGTTGATTGAATTTTCATTTAACAACGCGAATCTTTGGATGGCTTTGTTTGAGGCTTTGTATAGTTGACGTTGTTGATCACCATTGTGATGGGATGATATAGATCGGATGTCAGTTGGGAGACCATAATTGATTCGAGATATGGAAGAGAAAGTAAAAGTAATAAGGCGGAAATGAAAGCAGCTCAAGATAGACAGACTGCTTATGCTAATAAACGAAGACAACCGTTGGAATTTCAGGTTGGTGACAAAGTATTTTTGAAAATCTCACCTTTCAGATGTGTTGTGCGATTTGGTATGCGAGGAATGTTGTCACCTACATATGTTGGTCCGTATGAGATTTTGCAACATATTGATATGTTGGCTTATCGATTAGCATTATTGCCATCTTCAGATATTCACGACGTATTCCATGTGTCAATGTTGAGAAAGATAAAACCGGATTGTCTCATGTCTTATAGCCGTAAGAAGTACAATTAGACTCTGATGTATCATATTTAGAATGACCTGTTAGAATTCTGGATCGAGCAGAGCACAGACTGCGGAATAAAGTAATACCGATTGTCAATGTTCAATGGGATCGTAGGGGTGTTGAGGAGGCCATGTGGGAGACGGAGCGACATATGATGCAACACTCTATTTTCCGGCATGTGAGTTTTGCGTGTTTATGTTGATGTGCTGGTAAGCTTATGCAATTTCGAGGACGAAATTTATTTAGTAAGGGAGAAATATGATACTTGAAACTGATTTCGTGCTCTTTTAAATTGATCTAACTAATGATGAACCAATCACGGGACTTTGTGGGGCTCTATTTTGAGATGACCCGATTATGAGTAAAATCGTAAACATCGAAATTGTAGAAATTATGGTGTTGGAATGTTGATGTGATGTGAGTTGATTTTGTAGATTAATGTTGAAAATCTAATGAGATGGCATGAATTAGAAGATAAATATAAATTTTTATAATTGTGTTGGTAAAGAAGCAGATGTTGTAATGTATATTTTTAGGCAAATATGTTTATAATTCCCAAAACTCACACACACTACACACTTTTACACATTCTAAATCTCTACGTTTCCAAACCCTTTCTCCATTTCCCCTTTTTCTTTCTTCAATCTTGTGAAGCTTGGTTTTGTTTGTTCAGCCTTATAAAACTTGTTATTGAAGATTGAAAGAGGTAAGAAGTTGAATTTATGAAGTTTTGAGTTGTTCTATAATTATATTGAATTGGGGAGAAAGTGAGATAGTATGAATTTGAGTTTTGTTTGTGTTTGAAGGGAGCAAAGTTTATTATCGTTGTATTGTTGTTGTTGGGGTTCAACAATTGCCTCTGCTTTGTGATCGGTCGAACATATGGCGCTTGTGCCAGTGGATGGTTGAAAAGATTGATGTTGCGCCATTACCCTTAACTATAGTATTGGTAAAGCGGTAAGCGCTCGATCCTACAATTGGTATCAGAGCCAAGGTCGCGTGTTCGATTCCCATGAGTTGCAGAGCGTGCAATTATTGGGGGAGGGATTGTTGGGGTTCAACAATTGCCTCTGCTTTTTGATCGGTTGAACATGTGGCGCCTGTGCCAGTGTATGGTTGAAAAGATTGATGTTGCGCCATTACCCTTAACTATAGTTATTGGTAAAGCGGTAAGCGCTCGATCCTACAGTTGTGGTTTTTAAGTGTTTATGGTTGAGTTATTCGAAGAAAATGTGTTAGAATTGGTATTGGCTTCGAGTTGGTGCAGAAAATCACCATTGTTGCCCATTACAGGGTCGCACGAACGATCGCGGCCTTTTCCACGATCGATCGCGGGATGACGTGCCCAACCTAGGCGACATAGGGTACTCGCTATTGATCGCGAGCAAGTTTGCGATCGATCACGAAAGAACATACTTTAAAAACTTTTGGAATGGAGCTCGCGCTCGATCGCGAATAATGACCGATCAATCATTGACTGTGAAATGTTGTAATTTCTTGGGAACTTCGATATGAAGGCTTTTTATGATTATTAACATCAATTTTTGAATTGATGTAGAGCCTTCCCAAGGGACGGGACTAGGATGATCATAATTTATTGGACTCTCGTTATTTTCAAAATGAAGAAAATGTACGTAGAGACGTACGAGCATTGAAGTAAATTGTATATATTGATTTTCTGAACGTCGTTGTTGTTGATGTTGTCATGGTTATCGTTGTTATTGTTTGAACAAATACATTGTTAAAGTGCCACTGTTCTATTGAGGCAAAGAAATAAAATACTTGACACTATTATATCAAAGCGATGGAAATGTAATATATGCCATTGATATGTCGAAGCGATGGATATGTCGTTGTCATATCAATAGCGATTGAGATATTATATATGCCACTGATATTCGAAGCGAGGAGTATTAAAATGTCGTTGTATAACAAGTGGGGATTGTAGTATTCGTTATTGGTTTGGTTGATTAATGTCATCACATTTAAAATGATTGGTACATCGAGGAGTTGTCTTATATTCAATGATTATGATATGAGTTGGTGAAACATGAACAATCGAGGAAAGCATATTAAATGGATTGAATACAGGGAGTATCTTTGTACTATCGTATTGTGCATTTTAATCTATGATTTGTTGTTGACTATGAATGTTGTGTTTATATGCTCATGTGTTGTGGGGTTGTTCCTGTAGGGGCTTTTGGCAAGAAGAACTTAAGGTAAGGGTTCAGGTTTTGGGCAAGTTAGAGCTGTTGATTTATAAGAACATCGGGGGATTTTGATTTGTAGACTACGATAGAGTAGTATGTGAATGTGTAATTGTTACATTCATTTTGTTGGAATGTAATATTTTGTATTTAAACTTTGATAGCTCATCTGATGTTTATTGAATCAACTTAGACTCTAGTAATTATGACAGTTATATCGAATACTATATGCCTAAATGAGTAATTAAGGTAGCGAGGTTTTACAATATTAAATCGAAAAGAGAGAAAGAAAATACATTACTTACCTTTGGATGAGATCGATGACGCCGCCGGACCGCTATCTCTACACGATCGGCCCAAATTCCCAATATTCCGACCATCAAACATTCGCATTTCACAGTCTATCGCATCGTAGTAGTCGTCGTTATCGAGGGGGCATGAAATGAATGGATGTTTTTGGTAGATGGAATGAGGGGTGGGAGAGGACGGGTTTTCGAAAAAGATAAGGATGACAAAAAAAATACAAAGTTCAACTCTTGAAACGAACAAAGAAATTATATTATCATTCTGCCAAACTTTTTGTAGCCATTTTTACACCAAAAAAGAAATACCGATATTTAGTCAATATAAAATTAGTGATGTACAATTATATAAACTTAATTTTTCTATAATGCATAAGATGTTTTATAGAAAGGGTTTTTAATCTTTAACCCAATTTTTTTTTTTTTTACAAAATAACCTAAAAATAATTTTTTTTACCAAAGTTATTAAAAATATTTTTTTTTAAGAAGACGCCATCTTTTAAAGTTCAACCTACACTTCTTTATCATCTTTTAAAATTTTATACAATTAATACATTAGGGGTTTTTTCTAGTGGTGAGGCAAAGACAATAACACTTGAGATAAAAAGCAAGGGTACGAGGGTTTCTCGACTCTCAGCTCTCAAGATATGTTGTTGCCTAAGAGCGAAATGGGAAGTGGAAATTTTTTAATGATATCCCCTTGAACACTGTCACAAATGGGAACTCTAGAGATAAAGCAAGTGTTTGAGGGTTTCTCGACTCTCAGCTTTCGAGATATGATGTTGCCTAGAGCGAAATGGGAAGTGGGGAAATTTTGATGGTATCCCCCATGACACTAGGCAAAGATGGGAACTCTTGAGATAACGCAAGGGTATGAGGTTTTCTCGGTCTTAGCTTTCGAGATATGTTGTTTCCTATGAGTGATTGGGAAGCAGGTAATATCCCAGGGACAATGCCCCGTGGTATCCACCATTGATATGTGATATTGCATATTAATGATAATGATACCCTTAAAACGGGAACATCCTAACACACTCGTCTCACTAACTAACATGGGATAGGAATTACTCATGTTCCCTCAACCCAATAGTAAGCTATTTAAACTATTTTGGACGATGTTTGGTGATTTGTAGTTCATCTAAAACTAACATGTGGCATTCAAGAGGAATCACATCCAAAAGATAAGTGTGGCAAAAATGTATATGCTTCGTTGGATGTGAGGTAAGACCAGAATAAATAAAATAAGGAACAAAGATATTCGAGTTGAAGTAGGTGTATCTTGTATAGAAGTGAAGATGCAAGAAAACTGCTTTCATTAGTTTGGTCACATTTGACGTAGGCTCAACAGTGCACGTGTGCGTCGAGTGGTGTCCATAGATTTCGGCCAGTTCACGAGAGCGAGATGACGACCGAAGAAGACATGACTCGAAATTATATGCAAAGACTTGGCGTACAAGGGGATTACAAAAGATATTTTGACCGATAGAATCATTTGGAGAAGATTGGCGCACGTGTCCGACCCGGCTTAATTCTCTCTATTGTTCATGTAGTCTACGTCATGTCATTGAGATTAAAGGTTTAGTAGTTGTTGTTCTTATTATTGAAATGTTATATAAGATTTTTTTTCAAAAATATATGATTAATCCAATATGCTTTTTAAAGTCATATAAAATTTATTTAAAATAATCTAAATATTAATTATTCTTTATATTATTATTTTTTCCATCTCTTTTTTTCTTGCTATTTTTATTTCTCATGCGCAATTAATATGTTCTCTTTCCTCTCGATTTTTTTTTTGTTCTAATAATTTATTGAATCTATACATTTTTTTAAGAATTTAATTTTAAAATAAAATTTCGAAACTTCCCATTATATTACAATATCTTATGATAAAATTTGGGTGAATAACCTATTATCCTATCTAGTTTGAACATAAACAAATTTATCATTATATGTAGTTTTGATTTTTCACATAACTATTATAAAATTAGAGATTGTGATATTATAATACAACTATTCTACAGTGATCCATCCTTTATTAACTTATTGTTCAAACTAGATATCAAAAATTCTAATAAATCTTTTCTACAGGAGATACGTCTGTAATTTTTCCATAAAATTAGATTAATTGACTTTTCTTGTTCATCCTTGCTCCTAAGTCCCAAGTAATTAGCATGTAAATCAGTAAAAATAATTAAAGATATAAAGACAATCATATCTTTAAAGGATAGGAAGGGGGTTTTCCAGCGATCTGGGAGCAGCCTTTCTGAAAAGCATTTTCTAATTCATAAAGATAATATTAATTTTTGAATTTTATTTCATAATAGGTTTCCAAATGGGACACAAGGACAATAATTCGAGATGATAGAATATATTATTATTGAGTATCCAGTTAATGCGTATCTATATATATATATATATATATATATATAATGATTAAATTCGCCCTAATATATAATACTGGCACACTTTTTCTTCATCATTAACTTATTTTAATTCAATTATTATTTCTTTGGCTAATGTAAACTCTTTCCATATGATTTAAGATCTATGTTGCATGGATATGGATACCTATTCGCGGATATGTAGATACGCAGATATGTGTACGATTGCACGGGATTTTTGAAATTTGTAGGATACGATAATTTTTATTTATTTATTTATATATATATAATTAATAATATTTGTAAGAATCAAGTTTCAAGCATATACTCAACATTAAACACATTAGAAATCAGAATAAAGTTGCAAACTCACCAAATTCACGACAAATGGTAGAATATTAATCCAAGACATCTAAAAATTTCAAACATATAATCGATATTAAACACATTAGGGTGGTTAGGAAATAGGGATTAAGTTAAATAATTTAATTTTAATTACAGTTTCAACCCTATTTTTTAAAAAAATTCTGAAAGTTCTCTTATCTAATCCTTGTCGGATATGGTCACCGGCGTATCTTGACCGTATCCAAAACATATCAGAAATAAAACTTAATTTTTATCACCAGATACGCCACGTGACATATCCGATACGTATCGGTGTCGTATCCGCTCGTATCCGTATCACAGAAGTATCCGATACTTGACCATGCATTGTTTTGGAGTATCGTTGCAACATAGTTTAAGATTAAGATTGACAGCTTTTGTTCAAGTATATTTATAGTTTTTTTTTTAAAAAAAATGTTTATTTATGGTTTGTATTTTATATCAAATGAAAAAAAATATTTGACCTCTTGAGTTGTAGTTCTGGCTAATGCTTGTTGAAATAATATAGAAAACAAATTACAAAATTATTAAATGATATTATAGTTTTGGTAGCAAAATACTTTTGGAGTTCATGTAATTTTATGAAAAATTACCTGTTATATAAATTTTTTTCATGTAAGATAAAAAATGACAAAACAGATTCCAGATTCTTTAGAATCGTGCCCGTTGTTTTTGAAGGACTTCGTATCTTTGGAATTCTCAGTGTGAGCTAATACAACTTTTTCTTGTTAAACATAAAAATATTATACTAAAAAAAAATTAATATATTCACACAAAAAGTCTTTATAGAATTACTAGTTATCTATTTATTATTATTCATATAATGTGTGAGGGTCCCAGAGGACATAGGTCGATTTTGTGTTGTGGCGTCAGATCCAAACGCAGCGGAAATAAAATGATCAGATCTAGACCCAATGCCGATTGATCGCGCCTGATTCATATATAACACATGCAAATATTGTTGAGATTAAAAATAATTGTTGGGTTTAATTGATAAAAACCCAATAATTTGGTTTAATTTTGTTAATGAGAACAAAATTATGGTAAGTTAATTATGAATAGTTGTGGTGCGGTTGAATATTAGAGTGGAGTGAATTAGTTTATCTTTCAAACAATTTTGTAGGTTAAATATAGAACACTAGTTAAATTTGGTAATTACTACTAGTCCTCGTGGGTTCGACAATCCTTACTTCTAGATCATTATACTAAAACTTGACACCGTGCACTTGCAGTAGAATCGCTAGAAATAACTGTTTAAAATAAAAGTGATCAAGTTTTTGGCGCCGTTGCCGGGGACTAGTCTAAGTAATATCATAAGAGATTAGTTGACTATAATTTAGCCATAATTTCTTATTTTTACTTTTATTACGGTTTAGACGATTTCACTACTGTTGTTCCTTCGTTGTGTTGAATTTTGCAGGGAGTTGTCTTTGTAGTGCATGCTACGAAGTGACAGACCTATACTAGAGCCACTTGACTTAGAGATTGAACGAACTTGTAGAAGACTTCGGAAAGAAACAAGAGAGATGGCTGAGAATAATCAAGGGAATGGTGAACAACACAATGATGAAGTGCCAATTATAAGGTCCATGATGGACTATGCACAACCATCTTTTCAAGGCACCATGTCTAGAATCGCAAGACCAAGGATTCAGGCTAATAACTTCGAGATCAAGCCTGCTATAATTCAGATGATTCAACACTCTGTGCAATTCGGAGGATCGCCTACTGATGATCCTAATGCTCATATCTCCAACTTTTTGGAGATATGCGACACGTTCAAGCACAATGGCGTCACTGACGACGTCATCAGGTTACGACTCTTTCCCTTTTCTTTAAATGATAAAGCTAAGAGTTGGTTACATTCATTGCCTGCAGGATCGATCACTACGTGGGAGGGGATGGCGCAAGCATTTTTATCAAAATACTTTCCCCCTTCCAAGACAGCTAAGATGTGCAATGATATCACCACATTAGTGCAACATGATCCGGAGACTCTATATGAAGCTTGGGAGCGCTTCAAGGATCTACTTCGAAGATGCCCACATCATGGCCTTCCGATTTGGCTTTAGGTACAACCATTTTACAATGGTTTATATTCTGCTAATAGATCCATGATTGATGCAGCAGTAGGAGGTACCATTATGAGAAAGTCACCTGAGGAAGCTTTCACACTCTTGGAAGAGATGGCATCCAACAGTTACCAGTGGCAGTCCGAAAGGAATGTGCCCAAAAAACCGATTGGGGTGCACCAAGTTGATGAGGTAACAGCAATAAAAGCTCAATTGGAGGTGTTGAATAAGAAAATGGATGGCTTGAGCATGACAGCGATGCAAGCTCAAGTGGTCATATGTGATTTGTGTGGAGGCAACCATCAGAGCACGGAATGCCAGGCAGGTAATCCTTTTGTGCAATCTACTAAAAATGCTAACTTTGTAGGAAACAGGCCACAACAGGGTAATTCTTACTCCAACAACTATAACCAACCGTGGAGGATTCATCCAAACTTCTCTTGGTCCGACCAAAAGAATGTTTTGAATCCCCAAGCACAACCGGTTTACCAACCAAAGCCGAGCATGGAGGAATTACTTGTCAAGTTTATATCATCTACTGAGACAAGGCTGAGTAACCAAGATGCATCTATCAAGAATTTGGAAACTCAAGTCGGACAATTGGCAACCATCTTGGCCGGAAGAGCACAAGGAACTCTGCCGAGTGACACCGAGAAGAATCCAAGGGAGCAAGCCAATGCCGTGACCTTGAGGAGTGGAAAGGAACTTGATGCCGAGAAGGAAACGGAAAATATTTCAATGAAGCAAGAGGAGAAGGAGCAACCGTGCAACAAGGGTAAGTCCATTGGAACCACTATACCGATATCACCACAAGAAAAGGTACACATTCCTCTCCCATTCCCTGCAGCAATTAATAGGGCGAAGGTTGATTCAAACTTTGCCAAATTTTTAGACATGCTTAAGAATTTGCATATCGATATACCTTTTATTGATGCTTTACGAGAAATGCCTAATTATGCCAAATTCTTAAAGAAAATGTTGTCTAAGAAGCATTAAATTGGGAGAGCACGAGACCGTCTTTTTGACTGAGGAATGTAGTGCTATGGTTCAAAAGAAATCGGCTACGAAGTTAAAAGATCCACAGAGTTTCTCTATTCCTTGCACTGTTGGGCCTATTTCTTCTATTAAATCATTATGTGATTTGGGTGCTAGTGTGAATTTGATGCCTTTGTCTGTTTTTAGGAGACTTGGATTGAGAGAGCCGAAGCCCACAAGAGTAGTGTTGCAAATGGCGGACAAGTCTATCACCTACCCACTAGGAATCATTGAAGATGTGCCTGTAAAGATAGATCAATTCACCTTCCCGGTGGATTTCTTAGTGTTGGATATGGAGGAGGATGTGAGAATGCCATTAATCCTGGGACGCCCATTCTTGGCTACTGGAAGAGCCATCATTGATGTTGAAGAAGGGAAGTTGATCCTCCGTGTAGGAGAGGATCGGGTTACATTCAATATGTTCAAATCTTCAACACACGCACACAACGAGCATGATTATCTAAAAGTTAACATGATTGACACTTTGCTTGTTGATGTGGTGCAAGGCACTAATGAGGTGGACGTGAAGACCGAGCTAAAGTGTAAGGACCCCGTGCCCTTAACCCGTTATTAGTGCATTAAGCCATACCATGAGTGCATATAATCATACTATCAGGGGGAAACCCTATGCAAGTGCAACACCGTATGCTACCCAGAAAATTTCTTGCATTCAATTCCCAATATTCAAATTCCCCCTACCAATATTATTCACATAACATGCACCCACATAATACACTAATATGCTCTTAGTTCATTTAGCAATTCCATAATTAATTGCATGCAACCATAATGAACAGAAAGAGGCCATAGCCCATTTATACATCCCATATACACGTAAGGTGTACTCACATAAGAGTACTCAATGAATAAGTGTGTATTTGATGCATAAAACACTATACCGGATACCGTTACTGGTACTTCAATCCTGGAAGCATCTTCCAAGCACAACTCGATCTCAACACTGGATCTGTGCACTTCTTTGACCAGCTCTGGTACCTCGATCCTGGGAGTACCCCAATCAATAGCCTGAGCTCAACTTCAAAGCTACCGCTACACCTGTATTACCTGCCCCAACAGAGACAGCCCCCACACGGGGTGAGCATACCAATACCACCAATCCAATAAGCATAATATTGCAATTCAAATACAAAATGTAAATGCTTTAATTTAAATGATACTCCCTGGATGGCAATACCCTCATCCGGGATCCCCTGTATTGTCCCTGTTCTCAAAATAACCAAACTCATCAAATTCCCAAAGCCAGTTAATCGTCACATAGATTAACTAATACCGTTCTATTATACCAGTTCCATGATCAATGTAGTAAGAACACAATGTAAAAGACCATAGATATCACATATATCTACCCAATCATTCCATGTTCCTATTTCCTCGCTCGCTCCTCAATAGCGGTATAATAAACCTTGCGCACGCTCAACAATAGCGGCGTCATAACCGATGGTCGCCCAATGGCGACCGCATCCCGGATCATTACTCGCTCGAAGACGGCACCGTATGATTCCCAATATATATATCCATTTAAGGCAAATACCATTTACCATGCATATTATTATCCATTTGTAGTAAGTATCATGCACCATGCATTTCAATACTTATCCGATGTAATTACCACATGCCACATATTGCAATGTCCATACAATACAATTACCATACACCATGTATTTCAATGCCCATTTAATACCATTATCACAAACCATGCATTTTACAGTTGCAATACTATAATAGGCTATGCTCGTACGTCCCACGTACCTTAAGTCCCCGTAGTCCAAGCCAAACCTTGCTTGAGTTCCACGCCTCTAGAAATTTGTGCTAAAACACATAACAATTCACAATCAAGAATAAGCATGTGACCACGTGCCCAAGCACGTTCATAGCTCCCAAACATATCGTCAATCCATGACGATTACCAAAATAAAAGCTCCCCGGCTAAGCATGCGTAATACCCAAAATAAACCATTTTACAAGTTTAAAAGATTGCCAAGAATTCAACCGGGAATTCCTTTTAATTTAATTTGGCTCCAAACAACCCATTTTTAAAAGCAAAGCATTCCCATTGGAATGTAGACATTGCCCCGGAAACGGCCCCTTTAAACCTCGGTTCCAAAATCCCGACATTTTCCCAAAATTCCAAAAAACACATTTTCTCGGGTGGCGATCGATCGCCGCATTTACCGCGATCGATCGCCACACTCCAGTGGCCATCCAGTGCACTCTCGCGATCGATCGCCCATCCTCGCGATCGATCGCCAACCCGCTCGCGATCGATCGCCGAGCCTCGCGATCGATCGCCATCACTGTTCATCGTCTACAAAAATTTGGATTGCTCGTCGCGATCGATCGCCCCACCTTGGCGATCGATCGCCACCTGCGATTTTTCCGAAAAATCGAGCTTCCATGGTGTTTTTCACACCCCAACTCAAAACCAACACCCCCAACCTCCTAAACACCACTCAAACACGAGTTAAGCTCCATAAAAACACTTAAAACCAACATTTTGATTTTAACCCAAAAATTTCCAAAACCCATAGCCAACTAAAACCCCAACCAAAAGCTACCAAACTACTATCAAATCGAAGCCAAGGACGAGGGGAAGATGAATACCTGATTATCTTCGAGGAACCGGCCTCCGATCCAAGCCACCCGCGATTTCTCTTCCAAGGGAGAAAGGGGGAAAGGGTTTGGGGCGATGGAGAGAGAGAGAGAGAGGGAGAGAAATGGATTCCAATGACGGAATCCCAAGTCTGACTGGTATATATAGCAAAAATGCTCCGAAATACCAATACTCCCACAAATACATCATAACTCATTAAAAATCATCTGTTTACAAAAATTCCCTCTCCAACACCAAGTCCCCAGACTGGCCCAAACATAAAGCACCCTGGACACCAAGTCCCATTAAAACCCAATTCATAGGTTTTCCACCGAAATGAGAATACAATCTCAACCTTTGGATCCAGCGATCCCAAATGCCCGATTAAGCAATCCCAGGGGATGCCAAACTGCAATTACTTCCTAATTGCCACAATTAAAAATCCATCAAGGATTATTACCATACCGGGATTAACACCATTAATCTCCGGACATCACAATTATCCCCCACTAATAAAATTTCGTCCCCGAAATTGCACCGGTGTACTCCACGTAACACCAGGACTACACCAACAAAACAAAGCAACAATCCCGATTCTGAACCATATTAGAATCGAATTAACAACCACGAGAACACCCATCTCGCACCAAGCTAAAAATAGAGCAAACGCCAAAACCAATACAAATCCAAAAGATAACGACATACCTCGACGTGAATCGTCCCAGAAATCAGTCCACCACGACTGCAAACCAACCAAATCTCCATTGGTTCTAACATAGGCATCATCCCGTGGTATACACCACCTGTCCACGATGCTCGACACGCATCGTCAAGATGGGGACCACTAGTATACAACAGTATACTCGCAGAAAAACCGGTTTCCGCTTTCCAGCCCATCTCTTCCAAAGGAGTAGTTGCACCACTTGCAACCCAGACCGGGTTACCCACGGTCACTGATCCACACAAAATACATCACCGAGGATGTTTACACCGGCGTGTTCCAAGAAATCATATCTTGGTCCCGACACACCATCAAGACTCCACCAAGTCTCAAGTTCCATAGGGGACATGGAAGGCAACCAATTGCATTCCTACACAAGTGTCAACCATGACACTAAACAAATCCGAATCTCGGCCATCCCTCATTTATCCTTGGATCTAACAATCCTAAAATAGGAAGGCTATCGAATTATCCAACAAGAACCACCATGATTCCAAATCACATCGATCCCTCCTCGGGGAATCAAACAACCCTCACGATCATTCATTAGAATGCATCGTGCCATCGAGATTACCGATCTCGAGGTTCCACAATCTCACACCGGAGATCCACTAAACCAATTATACACACTCGGCGTTCCACAATGAACGAAATAAGGTTGGCATTCGTATACACACACGGCATACATGCCCATACACCACACAACATGCATACGCAATGCAATAGACTCGGGTGTCTCCAATCACACCCAAATCCCAAAACCAACTGTCAAACCCCGATTATTCTCGCCCCACGGAGAATGATGGTTGACAAACCAAAACCAAAGGGTGTGATTTCAACATCACCACCACACGAACCAAAATAACGAATCTCCCCAAAAGATTCAACCGGTAGGAATCACAATACCGTCTTCCTCTCAAGGAAGAAGTCATGAATCCATGATCCTCCAATCCTCGAATTACCGTTCGGAAAACCTGGTATATTAATACCAAAACATATCCTGGAACCCAGAAATATACAATTGGTTAGAGTAGTGCATCAATACTACCATTACCCGATCCAAAAATCCGTATACGCCATGTATACACCTTCCAACGATGCTCTGTACTAATACCATAGTACTCCAAAATCGAGCATCTCCCCGAAGACGTCTCCTCAAACGTCTCACCGAGGTAAGAAATCCATTACTCGGTCCAACATCAGTAATGCTTACCATGGCTGACTTACAATCAAACCACGACCGATGCAAGCTGTCTCCAAGACAGTACAATCCAAATCTCTCCAAGAGATAAAAAAATCAATATAGTAGTGTCACCCCACTAACTATATCTCACAAACCATTGTGACTCCCATTGCATGCCATATGCAAGGATGCTCAACTAGAGCTAACCACGACTTGTTGACACTCACGTTGGTAATACCAACAAACTTGAGCTGTCCCAGCACAAGTCCCTCAAAACAATGACGTATAACGTCCCCGTGAGGTATTCCCTACCTCAAACACCATGCCACATAGAGACTACAAGAGTCTACCATAACCCTCATCGTATCACCATACGATTCACCAAACTCGAATCCAACGAGCATTATAATAGCTACCACAAGCACACTAAAGCACTGCAACAATACCTGGCTAGTGATTCGCTGGTCCCATAGGCTTATACCAACCTATTAACGCGACACACATTCCATCCCGGTATACCATACCGCCCAAACCATTAGAGTTGTGGGTCATTGCCCAACATATCTCTAAAACACCAAAGCACACTGGACAACCCGGCGTCCACGCTCAATTATCATGCAATCCTAATCCATTAGGACTTCTTCCACGCCCTTAGGGTGGGTGTAACCATGTTTACTCCTCATCACAATAACAAGCGAGTAGTTTCCTCAATGACTACTCTTACCACCATTCACTTGGCCTTAGCCATCCCAGCGAGCATACCCAAGGGTATCATTGCTCGTCAATAATATACCTCCATAATACGATGCGTACTCTCACCGGTACAATGCATCAATGATCCATCGAGCAAACCTGCTCGGCAAAAGGTCTCGTCAACTAAATACCCAGACCCTACCATGTGCCCACCATCGGCACTCAAACCATACAACCATATACATAAACATGAATGTATAAATCACCAAAATGACGCCAAGCGTCCACATAGTTATCCCAAATAACATCGTCGAACATATGACGGTACCTGTCGATACACGACATCCATAATCTCATCGTCAAACACATGACGGTAAATAATAATACACCATAATCACCATACTGATAACAAAAGTAATATGCCATACCTCATCGCTATCGAGATAGCGGAATACCTGTATCCATCGTCCACCAGCGGTACATAAGCAGCACCCATCGCTCGTAGGCGGCATAATCCAGTGCTACACACATAGCGGTATAACCCATCGCTATCGAATCAGCGGCATGATCCCTCGCCATGGAGTCAGCGGCATAAAATGTCGCTATAGATATCCGGCGGTATAAACCATCGCCAATAGAATACCCGGCGTAACCGTCGCCAATAAAATACCCGGCGTAACCATCGCCAACAAAATACCCGGCGTAACCATCGCCAACAAAATACCCGGCCTAACCATCGCCAATAAAATACCCGGCGGAACCATCGCCAATAAAATACCCGGCGGAACCATCGCCAATAAAATACCCGGCGGAACCATCGCCAATAAAATACCCGGATAATCGCGGACTCAAGAGGTACTCACACTCATGTAGTACTTTGTTCCCGATCACATCGCTACGTCATGACAACGGCATCATCGCTTCGACGTAACAGCGGCATGTATCATCGCTTCGACACGACAGCGGCATCATCGTTTCGACATGACGGTGGTACCATCGCTTCGACGTGACAGCGGCATTTACCATCGCTTCGACACGACAGCGGCATTTACCATCATTCCGGCATGACAGCGGAAATACCCTTCGCTTCGACGTATTAGCGGCATAATATCCCTCGCAATAATAATATGACAGCGGCATTTTCCTTCGCTTCGACATATTTGCGGCAAATATTCTTCATCGCTATAATACGACAGCGGCAAGTATTCATATCGCTACGCCATGCATGCAACCGTAATGCATAACCCGTATTTCCATAATTGTTTCGGCACGACAGCGGCATCATCGCTTCGACGTGACAGCGGCATTTACCATCGCTTCGACACGACAGCGGCATCATCGCTTCGACGTGCATGCAACCGAAATGCATAACCCGTATTCCAATAAACATCGCCATGAGTGCATTTTAATGCACATCGCTCCAACATATAGCGGCAAAGCATTAAGTTCATCACTCCGATGTATATCTATGCAACCGTAATGCATAGTCCATGTCTAATAAGACCCTGCAACCACCATGGTTAGCAACCCATATTCCAATTATGAACACATATCATAAACGCACATAAGCAATCATGCATAAGTATGTGCTTCTCATTCCTGATAACATGTTCCTAGGCCCTCAACAGCCCCAAAGAGCTAACCACTGCTCTGATACCACTAATGTAAGGACCCCGTGCCCTTAACCCGTTATTAGTGCATTAAGCCATACCATGAGTGCATATAATCATACTATCAGGGGGAAACCCTATGCAAGTGCAACACCGTATGCTACCCAGAAAATTTCTTGCATTCAATTCCCAATATTCAAATTCCCCCTACCAATATTATTCACATAACATGCACCCACATAATACACTAATATGCTCTTAGTTCATTTAGCAATTCCATAATTAATTGCATGCAACCATAATGAACAGAAAGAGGCCATAGCCCATTTATACATCCCATATACACGTAAGGTGTACTCACATAAGAGTACTCAATGAATAAGTGTGTATTTGATGCATAAAACACTATACCGGATACCGTTACTGGTACTTCAATCCTGGAAGCATCTTCCAAGCACAACTCGATCTCAACACTGGATCTGTGCACTTCTTTGACCAGCTCTGGTACCTCGATCCTGGGAGTACCCCAATCAATAGCCTGAGCTCAACTTCAAAGCTACCGCTACACCTGTATTACCTGCCCCAACAGAGACAGCCCCCACACGGGGTGAGCATACCAATACCACCAATCCAATAAGCATAATATTGCAATTCAAATACAAAATGTAAATGCTTTAATTTAAATGATACTCCCTGGATGGCAATACCCTCATCCGGGATCCCCTGTATTGTCCCTGTTCTCAAAATAACCAAACTCATCAAATTCCCAAAGCCAGTTAATCGTCACATAGATTAACTAATACCGTTCTATTATACCAGTTCCATGATCAATGTAGTAAGAACACAATGTAAAAGACCATAGATATCACATATATCTACCCAATCATTCCATGTTCCTATTTCCTCGCTCGCTCCTCAATAGCGGTATAATAAACCTTGCGCACGCTCAACAATAGCGGCGTCATAACCGATGGTCGCCCAATGGCGACCGCATCCCGGATCATTACTCGCTCGAAGACGGCACCGTATGATTCCCAATATATATATCCATTTAAGGCAAATACCATTTACCATGCATATTATTATCCATTTGTAGTAAGTATCATGCACCATGCATTTCAATACTTATCCGATGTAATTACCACATGCCACATATTGCAATGTCCATACAATACAATTACCATACACCATGTATTTCAATGCCCATTTAATACCATTATCACAAACCATGCATTTTACAGTTGCAATACTATAATAGGCTATGCTCGTACGTCCCACGTACCTTAAGTCCCCGTAGTCCAAGCCAAACCTTGCTTGAGTTCCACGCCTCTAGAAATTTGTGCTAAAACACATAACAATTCACAATCAAGAATAAGCATGTGACCACGTGCCCAAGCACGTTCATAGCTCCCAAACATATCGTCAATCCATGACGATTACCAAAATAAAAGCTCCCCGGCTAAGCATGCGTAATACCCAAAATAAACCATTTTACAAGTTTAAAAGATTGCCAAGAATTCAACCGGGAATTCCTTTTAATTTAATTTGGCTCCAAACAACCCATTTTTAAAAGCAAAGCATTCCCATTGGAATGTAGACATTGCCCCGGAAACGGCCCCTTTAAACCTCGGTTCCAAAATCCCGACATTTTCCCAAAATTCCAAAAAACACATTTTCTCGGGTGGCGATCGATCGCCGCATTTACCGCGATCGATCGCCACACTCCAGTGGCCATCCAGTGCACTCTCGCGATCGATCGCCCATCCTCGCGATCGATCGCCAACCCGCTCGCGATCGATCGCCGAGCCTCGCGATCGATCGCCATCACTGTTCATCGTCTACAAAAATTTGGATTGCTCGTCGCGATCGATCGCCCCACCTTGGCGATCGATCGCCACCTGCGATTTTTCCGAAAAATCGAGCTTCCATGGTGTTTTTCACACCCCAACTCAAAACCAACACCCCCAACCTCCTAAACACCACTCAAACACGAGTTAAGCTCCATAAAAACACTTAAAACCAACATTTTGATTTTAACCCAAAAATTTCCAAAACCCATAGCCAACTAAAACCCCAACCAAAAGCTACCAAACTACTATCAAATCGAAGCCAAGGACGAGGGGAAGATGAATACCTGATTATCTTCGAGGAACCGGCCTCCGATCCAAGCCACCCGCGATTTCTCTTCCAAGGGAGAAAGGGGGAAAGGGTTTGGGGCGATGGAGAGAGAGAGAGAGAGGGAGAGAAATGGATTCCAATGACGGAATCCCAAGTCTGACTGGTATATATAGCAAAAATGCTCCGAAATACCAATACTCCCACAAATACATCATAACTCATTAAAAATCATCTGTTTACAAAAATTCCCTCTCCAACACCAAGTCCCCAGACTGGCCCAAACATAAAGCACCCTGGACACCAAGTCCCATTAAAACCCAATTCATAGGTTTTCCACCGAAATGAGAATACAATCTCAACCTTTGGATCCAGCGATCCCAAATGCCCGATTAAGCAATCCCAGGGGATGCCAAACTGCAATTACTTCCTAATTGCCACAATTAAAAATCCATCAAGGATTATTACCATACCGGGATTAACACCATTAATCTCCGGACATCACATAAAGACTAAAGAAGGCAAGAGCCATGACATGATAAAGTCAAAAAAGGCTAAGAAGCTCAAGGAGAAAAGGACATTCATGAAGGGAGAGACAGTGCAATTGAATAAAGTGCCACCACCTCGCATTTTTCAAAGCAAGCGAAAAGCTTCATGGGTTGGACCATTCACGGTTACTACTTTCTATGCTCATGGAGCAATTAAGGTAAGTTATCATATTCTAGGCACTTGTGTGGTAAATGGTGAGCGTTTGAGACACTGCAACGTGGATGACATTAATCCACATACTTCGAGCTGTCGAAGCGATTGGGTAAAGAGTCCAGCTTGGGACTATAAATCAATAACCAAATTTTTTTTTTCTCCTTCGTTTTTGAATTTAGTAGGTAGTTTCACGTTTTTAATTTGGTTGTTGACTCTTGAGTGCATTAATTTAAAAAAAAAAAATCAGAAATTTATCGATCGATCGGTAAATTTTACCGATCGATCGTTAATTCGAGGTATTAAAATAAAAGCTACGGCAATGGACCGATCGATTGGTAAATCTGGGAATTTTTAAAAAAAAGCTACGGCAATGTACCGATCGATCGGTACTTTATACCGATCGATCGGTAAAGCGCATATTCAGTTTTTTTAAACCCGAACTCACACAATTACACACACTCCAAACGAAAACCCTCCCCAAAAAAATCGCATCTTCCCAATTTTCTTCACATTTTACTCCAATCTTTGCACATTTTTTCAATTTCACTACTATATTATGCAAATTAGACTCAAATTGTGCTAATTGTTCCAGATTTGCAGATTTAGAAGACTAAATCAACACCAACCTACAAGTTTGACAAGGTGCAAGCCAAGGACTCCAACCTACTACAAATTTCGAATTATTAAGGTACTTTGGCAATGCACTTCTTGGAAATTCAGTTTGTGTAAGTATATTGTGTTGGTGTTGCTAAAGATTGGATTTTTGGGATTATTGGTAGAGTTGGATATTGAAATTGTTAAGTTTGGTGGATTTTTGTGGAATATAATTGTTGAATATTGTGGTGGTGGTGGTGGAATAATTTTGTTGGTGGTATTCCTTGTTGGTTGGGTTAATGGAGTGTCATGGCATCGAAGAGGAAAATAACGCGCGAGGCATCTACTTCTGCGGCACGCCCGGATATCGATGAGCAAAAATTTGTTAACAAGTCTGCTGTAGAGTTCTACCATGCCATGCTGAGAAAAATTTTTGTTAGAGAACGAGGCATGGAGTTTAACTCCACAGTCGGTGCGGTGTTTAGAGAGGCACGGAGACGTGATTGGCTAACCTTTTTGAGAACTCCATGGGTCGCAGTGGTACCAGTAGTAAGAGAATTCTATGCCAATCTGAAGGCATTCCCAGATGCAGCTGATACATTTGTCCGGGGGAGGAGAGTAAATTACAACCGCCACACGATCAATGCCCTCTACAATGTGCCTGACATTGTGGAGGATCAGTACTCGGTGTATGCTCACTCCCAGGTGGATTACAATGAAATCTTACAGACCATCTGCATCGAGGGGACTGAGTGGAGGAGAAACAACGATGGCGAGCCACTCAAAGTTCTAAAATCCGAGCTGACAGAGGAAGCAAAGGCTTGGTTTTCTATTGTGGTTTCCCGGCTCATACCAGCTACCCACACTTCCGAGGTCACCACAAATCGAGCTATACTAGTTTTTGCCATACTTACCGGCAAATCTGTTAATTTGGGACGACGTGTGGAGTTGTCTATCAGGAGCACCATCCGAGGCTCACCTATCTCCGGCCTGCCATGTTCTGCCACTATCACAAAGTTATGTCGTCGGCAAGGTGTTTCTTGGGACGACGTTGAGGAGATTTTAGTGCCGATGTCAGCTATCGTTATTCAGGAACCTGCCGCCGCCGCCGCCGCAACCGCACCGGGGAGAGCAGGTGTCAGACCTGTTGGGATATGCCCTAAGACAACTCATTAAATGATTGTTTATGACATACACTATATTATGATTTTGTTAATGACAATTCACTATTATATATTATTCGTGTATCTGTGTAATATAAATTAATATATAAGTTAATGTCCTTAGAATAATATTGTATTGTTCTTAGAGATTGTCCCTAGTCAAGTATTATCATGAATAAGGATAATGATAATACATTGAGACTAGTACGTTTTGATTGATGAATTGTTCATAGATATGAGATATCAAATCAACACATGGGTGCATGTTAGAGAATGATGTACTGGACAGACCCACCATGAGAATGTTACATGGATAGTTATATGTATGATGGATTCCTAACAGTGGTATCAGAGCCGTGTACAAAGCTCATATCGGATTTATGTGATTAAATGTTTAATCATGTTTTGAATCTTTTGTTTGCTTTAAAACTGTTTAATTCATATATGATATGTATTAATAGATTTTGTGAGAATTATTGCAATATTATATGTGATATAATTGACGGATCGAAATATACGATAATTCGTGATCAAAACTGAGCCATTGGCTCACATGGAAGCTCACGGCCGCCGCATGGTGCTAGGGTCTCGGACCCTTGGCCTGTGCATGGCCGAGCCGCCGCCGTTGGGCCAGGGTTTCGAACCCTAGTCTGCATGGCTCTCGGCCACCGCCGTCTTGTGGCTAGGGTTATCGAACCCTTGGCTACATGAGACGGCCGCCGCACGCTAATGGGCTAGGGTTTCGAACCCTTAGCCCCATTTGGTCCAAGACGGTACCGAGATGGCTAGGGTTTTCGAACCCTAGTCACATGCGTGGTTGGTTGGCCGTGGGTTTGGGCTAAGGATCCGTGACATGTGATGTCCCGAGCGTACAATAATTTCATAAAATTTATTTTACAGTTTTAATTGGAATTAAATTTTAAAATGTTTAGAATTTAATTCATTAATTGTTATAGCATGTTTTATGTGTTTGTTTGAGCATGGTGCATGGTTATAGTCCTATGACCTATTAGATAGGATTTTGTGTATGTTTGTAATTTAATACGGCCTGCGAGTCGTGCCTTCTCTATTTTTCTAAATGTTATCCCTCCCCTACGTTCCCCTCGAATGTAACTCGAGGAATTCTCTATATCATGTAATTATTATATAGTATAGTTTATTTTGTTGATGGAGATCAATGAAGATGAACCAAGGTGCCGGGATGAGGAGGCCATTCACAAAAGGGAGCCAAAGAGGTGCTTGGAGAAGTTACCTTAGGTTTACCTTCTAGGATTTTCTCATTGGCTTGAGAAAATCATTAGTTGGGGCTATAACCATGTCACGTTTATTTTATGTTGATGTATGAGATGCATGTTTACTGTTTTATTTAATATTGATGCTTGATATACATATATGTAGATATGTATATATTCATATATGTACCAGACATATTTTTAATATTAATAAAATCATGAGATCAATAAATCTCTCTTATAATATTAAGTCAAATTAAGATGCCTCCCAATTAAAAAATACTCGTCAAGATTTCGATTGAACATGTGTGGGTTTGCCAAAGCAAAGCACCGTGACAATCTTAGTAAGGCGCAAAAGGATAAAAGTGATATCCATGATTATTTTAAAAATTGGGTTCGACTTAACTAGCGTTATCTCAATAAGATTGGGAACCTAGAGGCATGGGGTTGGATAATAATTCATTAGATGAATATGAACAAAGTGTTGTTCGTCCAACCATCCAAGAATTACATGTGATGTAATTGACAAATTGTTGTCTACCTAAATAACCGAGTCTTGGGTGATTAGCCAAAGCTAACTCAGGATTACGTGAAATATGGATCTTGGCCCACTAAGTTTACGAGGGTTGATATTTTAAACAAAATAGTGGGAGTATCATTTAATATAAGACCTTATTAAATGATTAAAATCATAAACTTATTTTGTATATTTATATTGTAGATATCCATGGCATCAAACAACGTAACTAGCACACTGTCATTGCGATCGGTCCTTGAGAAGGACAAACTAAATGTGACTAATTTCCTAGACTGGTATAGGAATTTGAGGATTGTCCTCAAACAAGAGAAAAAACAATATGTCCTAGAGGAACCCTTACCTGCTGAGGAACCTCCCGTAACGGCTGCTAAAAGCGATATGGATGCTTACAAGAAGCATCAGAATGAAGCGCTTGATGTTGGTTGTCTTATGCTTGCCACCATGAACTCTGAGCTTCAGAAGCAACATGAGGAAATGGAGGCATTCGATATGATCGAGCACTTAAAGCAACTCTACCAACAACAAGCTAGACAAGAGAGGTATGACGTCTCTAGAGCGTTATTCCAGTGCAGAATGGTAGAAGGAAGCCTTGTTGGAACTCATGTACTAAAGATGATAGGGTACATTGAGAATCTTGAAAAGCTGAGTTTTTCATTGGACCAAGAGTTGGCCATAGATGTGATCTTGCAATCGTTGCCTGATAGCTACAGTCAATTTGTCTTGAATTACAATATGATTGAAATCGAAAAGACACTACCGCAATTGCTTGGTATGTTGAGAACATATGAAGCAAATTCAAAGAAGTCTAAGCCTACTAATGTTCTTATTGTGAATAAGAGCAAAGGAAAGACTAAAGCAAAAGGCTACAAGAAGAACAAGAAAGTCTTTGTTAAGTCTAAGCCTCATGCTTCTGCGCTCAAGCCAAAGGGAGGAGTGTCTAAGGAAGGGAACTGTTTCCATTGCGGTGAGACCGGTCATTGGAAGAGGAACTGTAAATTATATCTGGAAGATCTTAAGAAGACAAAAGGAAGTGTGACTTCCGCTTCAGGTATTTTTGTTATAGAAGTCAATTTATCTACTTCTTCATCATGGGTATTAGATACTGGATGTGGTTCTCACATTTGTGTTAATGTGCAGGATCTCAAAAGGAGTAGATTGTTGGCGAAAGACGAGGTTGATCTCCGAGTGGGAAATGGAGCAAGAGTTGCTGCATTAGCTATTGGAGATTATTCATTAACTTTGCCTTCTTGTTTATTATTAGATTTACAAGACTGTTATTTTGTGCCATCTATTACTAGAAACATTATTTCAATTTCTTGTTTGGACAATATTGGTTTTTCATTTATTGTAAAGGACAAGTGTTGTTCCATTTATTTGAATGATATGTTTTATGCTAGTGCACAATTGATTAATGGTCTTTGTGTATTAAATCTTGATATGCCTGTCTATAACACAAATACTAAAAGGATTAAGAATAATGATTATAATCCAACTTATCTCTGGCATTGTCGCTTGGGCCATATAAACGAGAATCGCATATCAAAACTTCATAAGGATGGAGTATTGGATTCATTTGATTTTGAATCATATGAAACATGTGAATCTTGTTTAATGGGCAAGATGACTAAAGCTCCTTTCAATGGACATTTTGAAAGGACAAATGATTTATTGAGTCTCATACATAGTGATGTATGTGGACCAATAAGCACACAAGCTAGAGGTGGTTTTCAATACTTCGTTACATTTACTGATGACTTCAGTAGATATGGGTATGTGTACCTAATGAAACATAAACATAAAACCTTTGAAAAGTTCAAGGATTTCAAGAATGAAGTACAAAACCAGCTTGGCAAAAGTACCAAAACCCTCCGATCAGATCGAGGAGGTGAATACCTAAGCCAAGAGTTTCATGACTATCTAAATGAGTGTGGGATAGTCCCACAACTCACTCCTCCGTATACTCCACAATGGAATGGTGTATCCGAAAGGAGGAATCAAACTTTGTTGGACATGGTTCGATCAATGATGAGTCATGCAGATCTTCCGACTTCCTTTTGGGGACATGCTTTAGAAACAGCGATATTTATACTGAACCGTCTTCCATCTAAATCAGTAGAAAAGACACCATATGAGATATGGACTAAGAAGCGTCCTAGTATGTAAGGACCCCCGTGCCCTTGACCCTTTATTAGTGTATTGATCCATGCCATTAGTGCATACAATCATAAATGTAGGGGAGAAATCACTTAACATCATAGCCATTCATGCCTCAAATGAAAATTCTTCACATTATTCCATATAATGTCTAGTTCCCCCCAACCCAGTTCACATACATATCACGCACCAATTTAATACACTAACATGTTCTCAGTTCATTTGGCAATTCATAATTAATTGCATGCAACACATAAATGAAAAGAGAAAGGCCATTGCCTTCTTTATACATCCCATATACACATAATACTGCTCACATGCGAGCATCGAATAAGTATGCGTGTATCTAATGTATAAGGTGGCATGCTCGATACCGTCACTGGTACCTCGATCCTGGAAGCATCTCCAATCCACAGCTCGAGCTCAACTCCAATCCATCGATGTATCTAATAACCTGCCCCAACAGAGACAGCCCCCACACGGGGTGAGCATACCAATATCTCAAATCTCATAATCACAATAATACAATTCATAATTTACTAAAATGTAAATGCTATGAAATATAAAGATACTCCCTGGATGATATCATCCTCATCCGGGGTTTCCTGTACTGTCCCTGTTCTCAAAACACTTAAACCGTCAAATTCCCAAATATCAGTTAATCATTACATTGATTAACATATCCATTAGCCACATATCGATATCATAATCAATAGCATCAAATCATTAAACAATGATTACAGATATTCCATATATCTCACTTTTGGTTCCATAGTTCTATTCCATTGCTCGCTCTACAATAGCGGCATTTCATTCCCACGCCTGCTCAACAACAGTGGCGTCATAACCGATGTTCGCTCAAAGGCGACGACATCCTAATCCTTGCCCGCTCAAAAGCGGCACCATATGAATCACAATTCATATATACATCCATTGTAGCAATTACCATAAACCATGCATTTTCATATACATTTATTGCTAATACTATGTACCATGTATTCCCATACACATTCATTGCAATACTGTGTATCAAGCACTCAACAATTGCAATTATATAAAAGGGCTATGCTCGTACGTCATACGTACCTTATGATGTCGTAGTCCGAGTCCAACCTTGCCCGAGTCCCACGACCCGATGAGTTAAGTGCTAACATGCAATTAACTCCCAATTAAACATAGGCATGCAATCACGTGCCCAAGTACGTTCACAATTCCAACCCTACCGTCTAACCATGACGATTACCAAAAATAAAAGCCCCCCGGCTAAGCATGCATAATACTCCAAAATATACCAATTTACAAGTTTAAAAGATAGCCAAAAGAATCCAACCGAGAATTCCGTTTTATATAAACTTTGGCTCCAACTAATCCATTTTAAAGGTATAGCATTCCCATTGGAATGTAGACATTGCCCCGGAAACGGGCTACTCAAACTCCGATTCTAAAATCCCGAAATTTTTCCAAAACTTCCAAAAAAACAATATCCCACGCCGGCGATCGATCGCTTAATCTTAGGCGATCGATCGCCTCGGAAATGGCCTGGGCGATCGATCGCCCCATTTCCAGGCGATCGGTCGCCTCTCAGTGATTTTGGCTACTGCCTCATGGCGATCGATCGCCAATTTTGAGGCGGTCGATCACCTCACTGTTCATCTTCATGAAAATTTCAATAACGTCGCGGCGATCGATCGCCCTGCCCTAGGGATCGATCGCCTCGACCTGTAAAAGCCAAAAATGGCGTTTTTCTTGCAAAATTTTGCCCAACAACAATCCTCACACCCCATACAACATTAAACCTCAAAATAAACACCATAAAAACTCCTCAAACCAACCAACCCAAAATTCTTTAAAAACCCATTTCTTTAAATCCAACACAAAACCTTCCCAAACACCACAAAGCCACTATCAAAACGAAGATAAATGCGAGGGGATGAATAATACCTTATTATCTTCGAGAAATCCGGCTCCTAGGATGAGCCTCCATCGATTTTGCTCATCAAAGGGAAAGGGGGAAGGGTTTGGGGTTAGAGAGTGGCGTGAGGGAGAGGAGAGGGAGGAGAGATTCCGTATAATGACGGAATACCGAGTCAATTTGGTATATATAGCTCCAAAGCTCCAAAATACCGACTCCTCCACAAATACATCATGATTCATTAAATATCATCTGTTTTCAATAATTATCTCTCCAACTCAAATTCCATCAACAGCTCCAATACAAAGTACTCCGGACCCCAGATTCCACCAAGAACCACATCCCCAGGGTTATCACCACAACGAGAATACAATCTCATTATTTGGATCCAATGACTCCAAATACGGGATTTAAAACCCCCGGGAGTCCCAAAACCACAATTAACTCATAATTGCCACAATTAAAAATCCATTAAGGATTATCAGTACACCGGGATTAACACCAGTAATTCCCGGACATCACATAGTATGTCTTTTATGAAGATTTGGGTTGTGAGGCTTACGTGAGACGTCACGCCTCCAATAAACTTGGACCCAAATCTGATAAGTGTTTATTTCTGGGGTATCCTAAGGAAACGAAAGGATACTATTTCTATTATCCCACCGAGAACAAAGTAGTTGTTGCTCGGACTGGTGTCTTTCTTGAAAGAGAATTTATTTCGAGAAGAACCAGTGGGAGACAAATAGAACTTAGTGAAGTTCAACCACAAGAAAACATTGAACATGATATTGAGATGGAAACAGAGCAAACACCACAAGCTGTTGTTGATGAATTGTCTGCTCAAGAGACACAAGCCCAGCGTAGGTCTGTAAGAGAACACCGTGAGCCACAGAGATATTGATTTCTTGTGACTCAACAATGTGACTTACTATTTATTGATGAGGATGAACCGTCATCTTATCAAGAAGCTATAATGGGCACGGATTCTAAGAAATGGCAAGAAGCCATGAAATCTGAGATGGAATCCATGTATGCAAACCAAGTATGGACTTTGGTTGACCCGCCTGAAGGGGTAAGACCCATAGGGTGCAAATGGATTTTCAAAAGGAAGACCGACATGGATGGTAATGTACAAACCTTTAAAGGTCGACTGGTTGCAAAAGGTTTCAAACAAATTCATGGTATTGACTATGATGAAACTTTTTCTCCAGTTGCCATGGTTAAATCCATTAGGATCTTACTTGCAATAGCTGCATTTCATGACTATGAAATCTGGCAGATGGATGTCAAAACAGCTTTCCTTAATGGAAATTTACTTGAGGACGTGTACATGACACAATCTGAGGTTTTGTCGATCCAAAGGATGCTGGAAAGATATGCAAGCTACAACGATCCATTTATGGATTGAAGCAAGCTTCTCGGAGTTGGAATCTTCGTTTTGATGATGCAGTCAAAGAGTTTGGTTTCATCAAAAACGTAGATGAACCTTGTGTCTACAAGAAGGTCAGTGGGAGCATAATTATCTTCCTAATATTGTATGTAGATGACATACTTCTAATTGGGAATGATATCCCTGCCTTACAATCTGTAAAGATTTGGCTAGGGAATTGTTTTTCTATGAAAGATTTAGGTGAAGCCACCTATGTATTAGGTATCAAGATCTATAGAGATAGATCAAGAAGATTACTTGGCCTAAGTCAAAGTACATACATAGACAAAGTGCTAAAACGGTTTAGCATGCAAGAATCTAAGAAAGGATTCGTGCCTATGACACATGGAATACATCTCTCGAAGGATCAGTGTCCTTCAACACCAGATGAGAGACAACGCATGAGTAAGATTCCATATGCTTCAGCTATTGGATCTATCATGTATGCCATGATATGTACGCGTCTCGATGTCTCGTATGCTTTGAGCATGACGAGCAGATATCTGGTTGATCCAGGTGAATGTCACTGGATTGCAGTCAAGAATATCCTGAAGTACTTGAGAAGAACTGAGGATACATTCTTGATTTATGGAGGTGAGGAAGAGCTCAATGTAATAGGTTACACTGATGCAAGCTTCCAAACCGACAAAGATGATTTCCGATCACAATCAGGATAAGTGTTTTGCCTAAATGGAGGTGTTGTAAGCTGGAAGAGTTCAAAGCAAGAGACAGTAGCCGATTCTACAACTGAAGCTGAATACATTGCTGCCTCAGATGCAGCAAAGGAAGCTGTTTGGATCAAGAAGTTCATTTCTGAACTTGGGGTGATGCCTAGCATACTAGATCCAGTTGAACTCTATTGTGACAACAATGGAGCAAGCGCATTGGCTAAGGAACCTAGATCTCACCAAAGATCCAAGCACATACTTCGGCGATTTCATTTCATTCGAGAAATTGTTGAAAGAGGAGATGTAAAATATGCAAAGTACCAACTGATGATAATGTATCTGACCCACTGATGAAGCCACTATCACAGCAGAAGCATGATCGTCATACTAGATCTCTAGGCATTAAGTATATGTCTGATTGGTCTTAGTGCAAGTGGGAGATTTGTTGGGATATGCCCTAAGACAACTCATTAGATGATTGTTTATGATATACACTGCATTATGATTTTGTTAATGGCAATTCATTATTATATATTATTCGTGTATCTGTGTAATATGAATTAATATATAAGTTAATGTCCTTAGAATAATATTGTATTGTTCTTAGAGATTGTCCCTTGTCAAGTATTATCATGAATAAGGATAATGATAATGCATTGAGACTAGTATGTTTTGATTGATGAATTGTTCATAGATATGAGATATCAAATCAACACATGGGTGCATGTTATAGAACGATGTACTGGACAAACCCACCATGAGAATGTTACATGGATAGTTATATGAACGTCATAAGCAATTCTCATAGTGATAATGATGTATGTAATCCTTACAACTTGAGATCATCAGAGATCCCAACATAAGGAGTCATGTATCTTGATATTGTTAAACGTTACCTGTAACAGGGTAAACTATAAAGACAATCATTGGATACACCACGAATGATGTAGAGGGATGTTGAGTGATCAAGAAATGATTTGTCCCTCCTATATAACAGGAGAAGTGTTTGGGCCCTTGATCAAGTAAGACTAAAATGCATGGCCGTGCTCAAATGAGTCGATATGTGATATCGAGCTTATTCGTTTATTCTAGTTCTACTTGGGGATCAAAAAATAAAAGATTGAATATATGAGTATGACTATTCCATGACTTATGTTCAATCTAAACACATTGGACAAGGGGATTAAGTTACATGGTTAATATTATTGCAGTTCGTAGGTTATGTCGAGTCAATGACATTCTTGTAATTTGGGTAGCCTTGATGTGTTGCTAGATACCGCTCATTGCTTGTGACATAAAATTAGATTTTATGTCGCTACCAACATTGCAAGATCCTATCGGGTCACACAAAAGATTAAATCGATAAAGGGAGATATAATTCATTGGATGAATTAATTAATTAAGAAGAGTCTTAATTATATATATTAGATGTATGGATTTAATTAATTATTGGTATGGGCCAATGAGGCTTTAAGAAAGCCTTTAATTCAATCTAACATATAATATAATTGGGAACAAGGTTAATGGGGATTAATCAATCATCACAAAACCTAATAGTCTCCATTCACTAGCTCTCGGCCGCCGCCTCAACCTCCCACCTCACGCTGCCGCGCCGCCATGAATCGGGATTTGATCGGCCGCCGTTGATCGGTTTTGAACCGTGGGTCTAGTTTCGGTTTAAGAACGAGTCTAGCAACTTGTTCTTAAATCCTTTTTCCGATTTGATCGTACCGTAGAGGCAAGATCTTGGAGGTTTTGCTCGTGACTCGTGGTTTGGCATCGATTCTACGTCAAACACGCTATAATGGTGTGGGGTCCTCGTTACTTAATCCATTATGTATCCATTAAACATACAATGTGAGTCTGAATTAAGTAATGTACCATGCACGGATTAAGAGTTCATACTAGTTAAGTTGTTTACAAGGTTATCAAAAACCTAACAAACTATACATAACATGTACATAAACAACCTAATCAAAAAGAACTCCTAGGCAGTGGTTCCCCTCGCAGCGGAAATCATGACTCACGCTCCCCACGTCTATGAGTCCCTACAGAAACATTCACAACGTGAGTATAGATAACAATTATCTTAGTGCAATATCAAAACACAATATCAATAAGCACAATAAATCATATAACGTGAATGTTCTGTATCATGCATCCACAAATGCACTATGCCATGACATGTCTCAACAATTTCCCTATTATCACGAGCCCCATATGATATGCCTAATCAGCTCAATATGTCAGTGAAACCACATCACATCTGCATATTAGCAGCACATATCATAGTACCATGCTCATCGGTGATAATAGCCAGAGTATATACCCACACCAGGCGTATATCTCTCAAGCCAAAGCATATGTAGTATATCTATCGTGGCAACGATCCCAGCCAAAGCATATACCACACCAGGCATATCTATCAAGGCAATGATCTCACCAAAGCATATACACATATCTATCAAGGCATCCAACCCAATCATATGAAATCCTTGTATGCATATGCATATGATACTACCAATCATATGACACAACGATAACATAAATCATATGATATCAAAACCATAATAGCATCATCACATAATATCTATACTCCGTACGTCAACACGTACCTGTATTGCGACACAAAAGCGATAAATCAGGCGTTGATAGCTAATTGCCTCTTTGCCCTGTCCCCTGAGATGATGCTACAACAATGCCAACAATATATCATGTTATCATAAGCATTAAAATCAAATTCTACAAAATATAAAAATTTTCAAGATTTGACCTCTGGCGATCGATCGCACATTTCACCGATCGATCGCCAAACTGTTCTGCCTCCCTCGCGATCGATCGCCAAACCTCGCGATCGATCGCCAAAGTGTTCTTCTGTTGCTCGCGATCGATCGCCACATTTTCACCGATCGATCGCCACATGATTTAACCGCCTTAAAATTTACTCTGTCTCGGCGATCGATCGCCACAAAGCTCGCGATCGATCGCCGATGTCCAGAAAGTTCAGAACATGGCGATTTGAGCTTATCCTCCTAGCTCTTCTCCTACAACTCGAATTTTAACATGTAAACATGTTTCATGCACTATCTAGGAACATCTTCACATGATTCTAACATCATAGATTCCAATTCCTAGCATATAAACATGTTATGATTGTACACATGAACACTTGATATGCTATGTCTCATACATCAACACCAATGACAAAATCAAGTATACAACTATGAATTTCTTACCAAGATGGTACAATTCCACTTCACACACCCTCCTAGCTCAAGTTACAATTGAAACCCAAGCTCAAACCAACAAAACCTTGAAAGAAATGGAGATGAGCTTGTGTAGTGTTTTAGTAGGTGTAAAGTGAGCACTATGTGATTTTGCCTCCATAATTCACTTGATATAAGGTCATTTGTTTCCCTAAACACTTACTATCATATCATTTGGAGTTAATGACATGCTAAGTAACATGTACTTGAAATGAAACTCAAATTCAAATTCCAATTGCAAGTCAATTCACATGCACATGTAATTCCCTTCAAACTCATGTCAAATGCAACTCACATGTACATTCTAATGCACCTTCAAATGCATGCTACATGTACACAAATGGTATATTCTACTATACATGTATTAATTCATTCTTAGTTCCACCCGAACCCCCAATATCATACCGCCACGTGATATAAGTACACCATAATTATATCACACGTATATAACATAAATCGAGGCATTACAATTCTCCCCCACTCATTGAATTTCGTCCTCGAAATTGTATATACAAAACATGCATATCATGATACACAACTCAAACATCCTACTATAAAAGATAGGAAACATAATCATGTATGCAATAGTACAAATGTATGTACCAACAGTACCATAAAACTGTAAACTCATACCAGAAAATAAATCTGGATACCGTTGCATCATATGCTGCTCTGTCTCCCACGTTGCCTCTTCGACACCCCGTCTGTCCCACTGTACCTTAACCATAGGAATCACTTTATTACGCAACCTGCGTTCAGCTCGATCCAAGATCATAACCGGTCGTTCCTCATACGATACATCTGTATCCAACTGTACATCAGGTAACTGTAATACATGATTCGGATCTGGTTCATACTTCCTCAACAGTGAAACATGAAAAACATCATGAATACTACTCAATGCCGGTGGTAGTGCCAATCGGTATGCCAACGTACCAATACGTTGCAATACCTCATACGGACCAATATACCGTGGAGACAATTTTCCACGCTTCCCAAATCGTACTACACCTTTAAAAGGTGAAATTTTCAAGAACACACGGTCACCAACTTGAAATTCAAGTGGTCTACGTCGCTTATTGGCATAAGCAGCCTGTCTATCCTGAGCAGCTTTAAGTTTCAATCGAATGACCTTTACTTTCTCTTCCATTTCATGAATCATATTTGGTCCAGTTAAGGAAGACTGATCCACATCATCCCAATACAATGGCGATCTACATCGTCGCCCATACAAAGCCTCAAATGGTGCCATCTGTATACTAGACTGATAACTGTTGTTATATGAAAATTCCACTAATGGCAACGAATCTTGCCAAGAAGTATCAAACTCTAATACACAGGCACGCAACATATCCTCAAGCGTCTGTATCGTACGCTCTGTTTGTCCATCTGTCTGCGGATGATATGCTGTACTCAACCGCACTTCAGTTCCCAACGCTGTCTGTAACCCTTCCCAGAAATGAGAAGTAAATCTCGGATCCCTATCCGATACAATGGAAACTGGAATACCATGTAGTCTCACTACATGTTGAATGTATAACTGTGCCATTCTCAGATATGTATATGTCATACAATATGGCACAAAATGAGATACTTTGGTGAGTCTGTCAACAATCACCCAAATGGCATCGCAACCAGAAGACGTCAGTGGTAAATGAGTCACAAAATCCATCGTGATATGTTCCCATTTCCACTGAGGAATTTCCAAACTATGTAATTCACCTCCTGGTCTCTGTCTTTCCGCTTTCACTTGTTGACAGATCAAACATCGTTTCACAAAACTCAATACATCCTGTTTCATACGTTTCCACCAAAATTGGGTACGTAAATCATGATACATCTTCTTTCCTCCAGGATGTATACTATATCTACTACAATGAGCACGTTGTAGTAGTTCTTGGCGTAGTCCTAATGAAGCAGGTACTACCCAACAATTTCTGTATTTCAACGTTCCATCACTTGTAAGTACAAATTGAGATGTTTGTCCTTGATTTATCTTTTCCTTCCATTGTTGTACTTCATCATCAGCCAGTTGTGCCGTTTTGATTTTCTCAAAAATGTCAGGTTCAACCAACAATGTTGATACCCGTACTGGCTCTAATTCCATATCAAAATCATAACCCAAAGTACAACAAGAAGTCATCAAAGCAAATAAATGAATCACCTCGTCAGCCGTATGATGTACTTTCCGACTCAAGGCATCTGCTGTAAGATTAGCCTTTCCTGGATGATATTCAATCTCACAATCATAATCTTTCAACAGATCCATCCATCTCCTTTGTCTCATATTCAACTCTGCTTGAGTGAATAGAAACTTTAAACTTTTATGATCTGTATATATGGTAAACGACGTACCATACAAATAATGTCGCCATATCTTCAATGCAAAGACAATGGCAGCCAATTCCAGATCATGCACTGGATATCTCAGTTCATGTGGCTTCAACTGTCGTGATGCATAAGCCACTACATGTTTGTCCTGCATCAATACACAACCCAATCCAAGTAAAGATGCATCAGTATATACTGCAAACCTGTCATGCTCAGATGGAATGATCAAGACTGGAGCTGTAGTCAATCGATGTTTTAATTCCTGAAAACTACGCTCACACGCCTCTGACCATTGAAATGATACTCCCTTCTGTGTCAAATGTGTCAATGGTTTGGCAATTGCTGAAAATCCTTCAACAAACCGTCGATAATAACCAGCCAAACCCAAGAAACTACGAATCTCTCGCACAGAAGTAGGTGCTGACCAATTCAACACTGCTTCCACTTTCTTTGGATCGACTGATATACCTTCTTCTGAAATAACATGTCCTAAAAAGCCGACACTAGTCAACCAAAACTCACACTTACTGAGTTTGGCATACAACTGATGTGTCCTCAACACTTGTAATACCATATGCAAATCTTGAACATGTTCGGCATCACTCCGTGAATATATTAGTATATCATCGATAAAGACAATGACAAATCGATCAAGGTATTCCTGAAAAACACGGTTCATTAAACTCATAAAGACAGCAGGAGCATTTGTCACTCCAAATGGCATTACCAGAAACTCATAATGTCCATAACGAGTTCTGAATGCTGTCTTCTGTATATCTCCTTCCCTCACCCGTATTTGATGATATCCCGACCTCAAATCAATCTTAGAATAAATCTTTGATCCCTGCAACTGATCAACCAAATCATCAATACGAGGAAGAGGATATTTATTCTTTATCGTTACCTTGTTCAATTGTCTATAGTCAATACACAATCTCATTGTCCCATCCTTCTTCTTAACAAATAAAACCGGAGCACCCCAAGGCGATACACTAGGACGTATGTACCCCTTGTCCAATAAGTCTTGCAATTGAGTTTTCAACTCTTTCAATTCAGTTGGTGCCATCCGATAAGGAGTCCGTGAAATTGCAGAAGTACCAGGTATCAAATCAATACCAAATTCCACTTCTCGACTCGGTGGAAATCCAGGTATCTCATCTGGAAACACATCCGCATATTCTGCAACCACTGGTATCTCCTCCACTTTCCTTTCTCTTTTATGTTCATTTACATCCAGGGCATAAATCAAATAACCCGCATGTCCACGCTCTAACAAACGCGACATTCGGATTGCTGATATCAAAGGAATCCTTGCCCTCGATCCTTGGCCATAAGAATACCATTGAGTTCCAGTATCAGATTGAAATCTTACAATCTTTTGACTACAATCCACAACAGATTGATATTTACTCAATACATCAATTCCAAGGATGCAATCAAAATCTGACATATCTAATACAATCAAATCAGCTTGAAAGCCATAGTCAGACTCAAACTGAATAGCACAATCAGACACACTCTGACAAGTCATCACAGTAGTTCCCATGGGTGTCGAAACATAAAGAGGCATCAACAGTGGAGACGAGCATATATGATACTGATCAACAAAAGCTTGTGCAATAAAAGAATGTGATGCACCAGTATCAATCAACAGTAAAGCAGGATAAGTAAACAAAGTACACTTACCCGCTATCACAGTATCAGGAGCTGCCTCTGCTTCCTCCCTGTTCAGTGCATACACCTGACCCTGAGGTGTTCCTGCCCTCTGTCCTCCACCAGACTGTGGTACACCCTGTGGTCTCTGCTGCACTGTATTCTCTGACACTGGTCCTCTCCTCTGTTGTCCACCCACTTGAGGACAATCACGGATCACGTGTCTTGGTTTCCCACAACGGAAACAAACCACCGTATCAAACTGTGGACAATTTCTTTGAAAATGTGGCCCTCCACATTTAAAACATTGTAATCCACGTCCACTACTACTACTACTGCCTTGGGACTGTCCTTTCGATTTTCTATCCTCCCCTTTCCTTGATCCAAAATGTTTTCCACTAAACCTAGATGAAGATGCACCACCTCGTGGTGATTTAAATGATTCCCCTCTAGGTCTCATACTGTCAGATGTAGGTGGTTGGGCTTGTCCAACATCTGTATATACCCCTACAGCAATCTCAGCCATCTCAGCTCTAGTCAACGCTTCTTCATATGATGTAGGGTTATTGGACATGACCCTATCAAACAATTCAGGCCTCAAACCTTTCACAAATTGTCTGATCTTTGCTTTGGTATTAACAGCAATATGTGGCACATACCGGAGCAAAGAAGAATAATGCACAGCATAATCAGATACTGTCATTGATCCCTGTCTCAAATGCGTAAATTCATCCTCTTTCCTCTGCCTTGCAGCAACAGAGAATAATGCTCCAGAAACTTCGTTCTAAACACATCCCAGTTCACTGTATGTCCTTGAGCCCTCAACTCAAGCACTGTGGATTTCCACCACATCATAGCTTTCTTAGCTAACTGGAATTCAGCTAAGCGTAACCACGCAGTCTTGGCACACGGTGCAGATACAAATATCTGTTCCACACATTCCAGCCACTCCTCTGCCAGTTCCCCTGACTCAGTCCCCTCAAACCTAGGTGGCTGATAGCTCAGAAATTGCGTCAATGTCAATTCTCCAGGCAACAGTACCTGTTCCACTGGTCCTTGCTCAATCGGTGGTGGTGGTACAGGCACCATCCTCACACTGGCATTGCCACTCATGGCATCCCCAACATCCTCATGATACCCTCTGTCTGTCATAGCTGTAGATCAAGGGTTAACAATAACATTTACAAGTATATAACATGTTAGAAGAACATCATATTCCACATACTAACATGTTAGTACCATTCTCAAAGTGTTTAGGTAACTCCCTAATACACTTCCTCTACCCATGTTCACCCTGTTCTCGAACCACTGCTCTGATACCACTAATGTGGGGTCCTCGTTACTTAATCCATTATGTATCCATTAAACATACAATGTGAGTCTGAATTAAGTAATGTACCATGCACGGATTAAGAGTTCATACTAGTTAAGTTGTTTACAAGGTTATCAAAAACCTAACAAACTATACATAACATGTACATAAACAACCTAATCCAAAAGAACTCCTAGGCAGTGGTTCCCCTCGCAGCGGAAATCATGACTCACGCTCCCCACGTCTATGAGTCCCTACAGAAACATTCACAACGTGAGTATAGATAACAATTATCTCAGTGCAATATCAAAACACAATATCAATAAGCACAATAAATCATATAACGTGAATGTTCTGTATCATGCATCCACAAATGCACTATGTCATGACATGTCTCAACAATTTCCCTATTATCACGAGCCCCATATGATATGCCTAATCAGCTCAATATGTCAGTGAAACCACATCACATCTGCATATTAGCAGCACATATCATAGTACCATGCTCATCGGTGATAATAGCCAGAGTATATACCCACACCAGGCGTATATCTCTCAAGCCAAAGCATATGTAGTATATCTATCGTGGCAACGATCCCAGCCAAAGCATATACCACACCAGGCATATCTATCAAGGCAATGATCTCACCAAAGCATATACACATATCTATCAAGGCATCCAACCCAATCATATGAAATCCTTGTATGCATATGCATATGATACTACCAATCATATGACACAAAGATAACATAAATCATATGATATCAAAACCATAATAGCATCATCACATAATATCTATACTCCGTACGTCAACACGTACCTGTATTGCGACACAAAAGCGATAAATCAGGCGTTGATAGCTAATTGCCTCTTTGCCCTGTCCCCTGAGATGATGCTACAACAATGCCAACAATATATCATGTTATCATAGGCATTAAAATCAAATTCTACAAAATATAAAATTTTTCAAGATTTGACCTCTGGCGATCGATCGCACATTTCACCGATCGATCGCCAAACTGTTCTGCCTCCCTCGCGATCTATCGCCAAACCTCGCGATCGATCGCCAAAGTGTTCTGTTGCTCGCGATCGATCGCCACATTTTCACCGATCGATCGCCACATGATTTAACCGCCTTAAAATTTACTCTGTCTCGGCGATCGATCGCCACAAAGCACGCGATCGATCGCCGATGTCCAGAAAGTTCAGAACATGGCGATTTTGAGCTTATCCTCCTAGCTCTTCTCCTACAACTCGAATTTTAACATGTAAACATGTTTCATGCACTATCTAGGAACATCTTCACATGATTCTAACATCATAGATTCCAATTCCTAGCATATAAACATGTTATGATTGTACACATGAACACTTGATATGCTATGTCTCATACATCAACACCAATGACAAAATCAAGTATACAACTATGAATTTCTTACCAAGATGGTACAATTCCACTTCACACACCCTCCTAGCTCAAGTTACAATTGAAACCCAAGCTCAAACCAACAAAACCTTGAAAGAAATGGAGAGGAGCTTGTGTAGTGTTTTAGTAGGTGTAAAGTGAGCACTATGTGATTTTGCCTCCATAATTCACTTGATATAAGGTCATTTGTTTCCCTAAACACTTACTATCATATCATTTGGAGTTAATGACATGCTAAGTAACATGTACTTGAAATGAAACTCAAATTCAAATTCCAATTGCAAGTCAATTCACATGCACATGTAATTCCCTTCAAACTCATGTCAAATGCAACTCACATGTACATTCTAATGCACCTTCAAATGCATGCTACATGTACACAAATGGTATATTCTACTATACATGTATTAATTCATTCTTAGTTCCACCCGAACCCCCAATATCATACCGCCACGTGATATAAGTACACCATAATTATATCACACGTATATAACAAAAATCGAGGCATTACAATTGGTACGATTCTTATTCAATCTCGATATGATCACTTTGTATAGGTCCTTTGGTAGGAATCCAATTTTAAATTCTGCTGCATATTGTATGATGGATTCCTAACAAGACCTTCAAGTAGTCAGACTGCATCTCAGCCGACTACATCTTCTGCTGTGCCCTCCACTGTTACTCTAGACTTGATCGTCGAAGAGGTACGATCTATGCGTCTACGACAGGAAGAGTTCTTGCAATATCAAGTCGGCTGGAACAATGCAATGGCACAAGGCTTTCCAGTTATTCAGTTTCCACCACCACTTCACTTCCCACCATTACAGCCGTTCCCACCATACCAGCCACAACCCCCAGTGCCGCCACCAGAGCATGAGGAGAAGGACAACGATTACTGACGATCGTCGCCAAGGTATGTGATTTGCCATTATTTTTATTGTTTTACTGTACATTGAGGGCAATGCACGTACCAAGTTTGGGGGGTGTTTATCCATGATTTTATTTTGTGTGATTTGTGAGTTATGTTAGTAGTCTTAGCATGTTTAACGGTGCGTCAGATATCATGTCTACTGCTGTGGAGTCTATGATTTTAGCTTAATATTGATGAGTCCGATGAAGAGCATGGAAATTTGTTTTTAGTGTAATTGGATTAAAATAGTGACTCCATGCCATGATGATATTAGTTTTACTCTATTTATGACTTGAATCTTGATGATTGTAAACATGTTGTGAATATTTTTGAGTTGAGTTGACATGTTGAAAATGAGGAATAAATTGAGCACATTGAGTCATGAACTTGTTGATTACATTTAAAGTAGTGATGATATGTGTGAACTTGATGACATGTCTTGAGCATCTTAGAGTAATCATAGAACCTACTTGATGATGGCACTTTGAGGCGAAATTTTTATAATTATGAACTAGACTTGGATATGATTTAGGCGATCTTTGGAACGTTTGAGCCTTTCAAGCCTACCTTGTCTACATTTATCCCTAGTGTCCAACGTTGAGCTTGATTGAATAAGAATGGAAATTAGCCACCATTCGACTTTTGTTGATAAACTCATTATACCTACCTTGTTTAGCCAAAAAAAAAAAAATTTGAAAAATTTTATCGTCACCCAAGGGAGTATAATGAATTTCATTAGATGCACATAGATGTCTATATTTGATGAGCTTATTGTGAAAAGAGTTTGTGAATGAGAAAAAGTAAAGGATAGAGAAAGCCTTGAAAAAAAAAAGAGAAAAAAGAAAAAGAAAAAGTGATTGAATAAGACCCAAAGCGGGCAAGGCTAAAGGAAAAGTAAGAGATCCGATATGTGCTGCATAAAAATGAACTTTACATGATATACTCTCTTCTTTGTGCTTATCCTATCCTTTCTTTGTAACCGACACCAAAATGCCTAACATTATAAGCTTTAAAAGTCCTTTTGATCCAAGTCTAGGAATTGATTACATTAGTGGAGAAGTGCTTGAAAATTAGGTATATGAGATACTCGATGAAAATCTTGATTGTTATTGATTAACACTGTTTTGATCTATGATGATTGTATGATACTTGTGATTGACAACATCACACACACACATTCCGAATTTGAGACTGTTATTTGACTTAAGGAGAAAACACTTCGTGTCCAACGATTTGAGGGATTTTTGTTGTGGTATGAGTAAAAGTTCTGAGATAAACATATGAGCACGAAATAATCCATGTCACTTATCTGTTGTGAATTCACTGTTTTAATTATATTCTTGCTCGAGGACGATCAAGACTTAAGTTTGGGGGAGTTGATAAGTGTGATTTTTACAATTATGTTTCTAGGTTTTTTAATACTGCTTAAGTTGATTCCTGGACGATATTATGCGCTTTTGTGTTGTTTTTGTTTATTTCAGGAATCAAGGTCGGATTATATGAAATTGGAGAATTTATGCTTAAAATGAGGAAAAAAGACTCAACTAAGCGAACCGAGCGAAGAAGCGACGAAGAAACGCGACTTGTAAAGATTTACAGGTAGCGATCGATCGCTAGGATCTAGCGATCGATCGCTAGAGAGGCAGAAGTTGGGGAAATTTTGAAGATTCTACCGATCGATCGGTACATCTTACCGATCGATCGGTAAATGCCGTACCTTAAAATTTTAATTCGTGGAAATACCGATCGATCGGTACATCTTACCGATCGATCGGTAGCCGCGAAAATCTGAAAAAAAATACCTTTTAAGAGCTTGGGTCTTACACGAGATTGGGGGCTTCTTCTCCACTATTTAAGAGAAAAAGTGGCCGGCCCTATAGGGTTTTTTTGACTGACTTTTCACCATAGAATTCAACTCTCCGCCATCTTCAAACCTTCAAGAGGATTCAAAGCAACGCAGCTAGAGACGGGAACATCGGACCGACGCACGATTCAACATCGAGCGTTTCTACGTATTTCTGAACTTTGTTTTAGTTTTATTTCCGACATTCAATGTTTATATGTTATTCGATGTTATAAAACATTGTTTTTCCGTTAATATGCTAGACTAAGTTTGTTATCGAGACAAGGGGATCTTGTGTATGAACCCACAATTTTTATTAGTTTTTGATTGAGTTTTTGTTATTTTTGAGTTTATGTTATGCTTTTAATGCTTTTAAAGGATTAGTTACTCTTTGAATGTTGTTACTTTGCAATTGAGATCGAGAGATGATATTGTAAGACGGAACAAATAACATAAACTGTGGATTTCAGACCGAGATCGAGAGATGACGTCAAATACACGAGTGATAGTTATAGATATCTAGTAATCGAAAGCTAAGGGTTTTCATAGAACGTATGCAACATTGAATTGTTAAATAAGTGAACAAGAGTTACTTACTGCAATTCAGTGTTAGGTTTAATATAGCTCGAGAGAGTATATTGGATATAACCGGAAAACTTGTCACCTTAGATGCATTAATTTTAATTAGAACTAGTAGGTAAATTGTGGGGGATTACTCAAGTGAACCGAAGTCTCGATATTTATCTCTACTGTTTATTATCTTAATTCTTTGTGGTGCGGTTGAATATTGGAGTGGAGTGAATTAGTTTATCTTTCAAACAATTCCGTAGGTTAAATATAGAACACTAGTTAAATTTGGTAATTACTACTAGTCCTCGTGAGTTCGACAATCCTTACTTCTAGATCATTAAACTAAAACTTGACACCGTGCACTTGCGGTAGAATCGCTAGAAATAACTGTTTAAAATAAAAGCGATCACACGTTCTAACAAACAAGACATTCTAAGAGCAGATATCAATGGAATCTTAGCACGTGATCCTTGTCCATAGAATATCCATTGATTTCCAGTATCAGACTGAAATCTCACTATCTTCTGACAACAATCCACAATAGTTTTATATTTGCTCAACACGTCAAAACCCAAAATACAATCAAAATCCATCATATCTAGCACAATCAAATCAGCTTGTATCTCATACTCAGTATCAAACTGAATAACACAATCAGACACACTCTGACAAGCCATTACAGTAGTTCCCATGGGTGTCGAAACATAGAGAGGCATCAACAGTGGAGACGAGCATATATGATACCGGTCAATAAACGCTTGTGCAACAAATGAATGTGATGCACCAGTATCAATCAAAAGTAAAGCAGGATAAGTAACTAAACTACACTTAGCCGCAATCACATCATCAGGAGCTGCCTCTGCTTGCTCCTTGTTCAGTGCATACGCCTGAGGTGGTCCTGCTCTCTGTCTTCCACCAGTCCGTGGAACACCCTGCGGTCTCTACTTGCACTGTACTCTCTGATATATTCCCTCTCACCTGTTGTCCCCCAGCTTGAGGACAATATCTGATCATGTGTCATGTCCTCCCACAGCGAAAACAAACTGGAGTATCAAGTTGTGGACAATCTCGTTTAAAATGTGACCCTCCACATTTAAAACATTGTAGTCCTCGACCACTGCTACTACTACTACCTTGGGACTGTCTTTTGGTACCTCGGTCACCACCCTTTCGCTGAACAAATCGCTTTCCACTAAATCTAGAGGAAGATGCACCACCTCGTGATGATTTAAATGGTTCTCCTCTAGGTCTCATGCTTTCTGATGTAGATGGTTGGGATTATCCTACATCTTTGTACACTCCAACTGCAATCTCAGCCATCTCGGCTCTAGTCAATGCTTCTTCATATGATGTAGGGTTATTGGAAATTACCCTATCAAACAATTCAGGCCTCAAGCCCTTCACAAACTGTCTGATCTTTGCCTTTGTATTTGCAGCGATATGTGGTACATACCGTAGCAATGAAGAATATTGTACCGCATAATCAGACACTGTCATTGACCCCTGTCTCAAATTTGTAAATTCATCCTCTTTCCTCTGCCTTGCAGCAACAGAGAAATAGTGATCAAGAAACTTAGTTCTGAACACATCCCAATTAATTGTCTGTCATTGAGCTCTCAGCTCAATGTGGATTTCCACCACATCATGGCTTTCTTTGCCAACTGGAATTCTGCCAAACGTATCCAGGCGGATTTGGCACATGGCGCTGACACAAAGATATGTTCAATCCGTTCCAACCATTCCTCTGCTTATTCCCCTGATTCCGTACCCTCAAAGCGAGGTGGCTGATAATTCAGAAACTGTGTCAAAGTCAATTCCCCAGGTAACAGTACATGTTCCACTGGCTCTTGCCCAAATGGTGGTGGTGGTACAGGCGCCAATCCAACACTAGCGTTGCCACTCATGGCATCCCCAACCTCATCATGTGGTATTCTATCTGCCATTACTGCAAATACAGGTTACCAACAACAAGAAATATATAAAGCATGTCAGTATAACCTCATATCATGACTCATAACATGCTTTCAACGTATTAGGTAACTCCCTAATACCTTCCACTACCCTTGTTCACCCCGTTCTCGAACCACTGCTCTGATACCACTAATGTGGGGTCCTTGTTACTTAATCCATTATGTATCAGTTCATTATACATATGTGAGTAAGAATTAAGTAAAAACATACATTGATTAAGAGTTTAGTTATGTAGGTTGTTAGAAATTGACAAAAACTATGCCAATAATACACATCCTATATACAGCAAAACAACCTAAATCAAAACCCCTAAGCAGTGGTTCAGCTCGCAGCGGAAAACGACTCACAATCCTGTCCTCCCACGTCTATGAGTCCCTACAGAAACACAACATGAGTATAGATACAAAACCATCCCAGTGTGATATCAATACAAAACATAAACGATAAAGCACTATAAACATCAAATGTGAGTGTCCTGTATCATGCATCATCAAATGCAATTATGTCATGACATGTCTCATTCCTCATCCTGTTATAACCAGACCAATATGATATGTCTATCTCAGCTCAATATGTCAGTGGAACCCTCTCACATCTTCATATTAGCAGCACATATCATAGTACCGTCCTAACATGTTATAACAGTCAGAGCATATACCCAACCGGCGTATATCTCTCATGCCAAAGCATATGTAGTGTACCTATCGTGGCAACAATCCCAGCCAAAGTATATACCCAACACTGGCATATCTATCGTGGCACCGATCTGAACCAAAGCATATACTACATACCTATCGTGGCATCCATCTCAACAATATAAAACTCATGAATGCACATGCATATGATGTCACCAATCATATGATACCATGCTCACATCATCATCACAACAATATCATATACTCGTACGTCAAAACGTACCTGTTCTGCGACACAAACGATATAAAGTAAGCGTCACTGTCTAACCGCCTCGTTGTCCCGTCCCCTGTGATGATGCTACAACAATACCAACAATATATCATGTTATCATAGGCATTAAAATCAAATTCTACAAAAATATAACATTTTTCAAAAATCTGACCCTGTCGATCGATCGCCACATTTCACCGATCGATCGCCATATTGTTCTGTTCCATCGCGATCGATCGCCACTATCTCACGATCGATCGCCAAAGTGTTCTGTTTCCTCGTGATCGATCGCCACATTTCCACCGATCGATCGCCATATGTTTTAACCGCCTTATATTGACTCTGTTCTCGGCGATCGATCGCCATAGGGCTCACGATCGATCGCCGATGTCTAGAAAATTCAGAACATGGCGATTTTGAGCTTATCTTCATGGTGTCTCTCCTACAACTCGAAAATCCACATTCAAACATGATATTTGGATGTTATATCTTCATTGAAACATGTTTACATATCATTACAACTCAATTCTTTCTTTCTATTATGCATAAATGGATTAAGTATTACATGATACTCCTCAACCCCAACTCATCTTTTACCAACATCACCAACATAAAACAATACATAAAGCACATAATCCTTACCACACAAAGCCAATTTCTCAATTGCAACAAGTTTCCTTGATTCCAAGTTCAACTCCAAGAAAAAGAAACAAGAGCAAGAAAGGGGTTTTGAGAGGAGCTTGTGTAGAGACTTGTAGGTGAGATATGGTGAATTATGTGTTTCAAATCTGAATTATCTTGGTAAATATATCATCACCCAATTCACTTAAATGCACATGTAATTCCTCTCAAATTCATGTCAAATATATGACATATTAAATCTAACATTGTATAATTCATACTCTTCTCTACAACATGAATTCTTTTGCTATATCAACCATGTAACACCATGTCAATAATGTATAAAAGTGTTCTTCAACTCATAATTTCACATCACATTCCTTAACATCCTTGATTCTTTGTCATATTCCACATACTTGGTTAACTCACAATTGAGTCCACATCATACTGTCCTCAATGCGTAATTACACAAGAATCATATCCAACATATATACGTCATTTCGAGGCATTACATTATACGTACCTTATAATTTCGTAGTCCGGAACAAACCTTGCCTTAGTCCCGCCATCCGATGAATTATGTGCTACCACATAAAATAATTCACAATTAATTACAAGCATGCAACCACGTGCCCAAGCACGTTCACAACCTCCAATAATATCGTCAATCCATGACGATGTACCATTTTAAACTGGCGAAGCATGCACACTACCTAAAATATTCTATTTTAAAAGTTTAGTGATAGCCAATTGTATAGTTGAGTAGTCCATTTTTTATTAAAGTTCGTCTCCAACCATTCCATTTTTTTTTAAAGTGTAGCATACCCATTGGAATGTAGACATTGCCCCGAAAATCGACTAATTAAACTCCGATTCCAAAATCTCAACTTTTACCTAAGTTTCGAAAAAAAACTCATCCCAAGGAGCCACGATTGATCGCCGTTTACGCGCGATTGATCGCGCAAACTCACTATTGGGGAAAACATTACCGCGATCGATCGCCAAGTCTCGGCGATCGATCGCCAGACCCCTCGCGATCGATCGTTGAGACTTAGCGATCGATCGCCAACACTGCACATTTTCCCCAAAAATCAGATTCTCGTCGCGATCGATCGTGACCTGCGATTTTCCGGAAACTCGAGCTTTAATGATGTTTTTCACACCCAATTCAAAACCAATATCCTTTACACCTTCAACACCTCAAATACTCCATTTAAAACCAATAAAAACACCAAAAACAACAATTTGAAATTTAACCAAAAATTCCCAAATTCCAAATCCAACCCAAATCCTAACCAAAATCCACAATACTACTATCAAAACGAAGATAAATGCGAGGAGAAGAACAATACCTCATTATCTTCGAGAAATCTCGCTCCGAGATCGAGCTTTGCTTGATTCTTCCAATGGAGGAGAAAAGGGGAGAAAGGGGGAGGGAATCGCAGTAGAGAGGGGAGAGAGAGGAGAGGGAACAAATGACTGAACACCGAGTCCACTTGGTATATATAGCACCAAGGCTCCAAAATCCCGAGTCCTCCACAAATACATCATGATTCATTAAAAATCATATGTGTTCAATAATTACCTCTCAATCTCAATTTCCAATACTAGCCCCAACTCAAAGCACCCCAGACCCCAGATCCCACCAAAAACCCAATTCCAACGTTTATCATCACGATGAGAATACAATTCAACCCTTGGGTCCAACGATCCCAAATACCGGAATAAAATCCTCGGGAGTCCCAATACCACAATTAATTCATAAATGCCACAATTAAAAATCCATTAAGGATCAATACCACAACGGGATTTACACCATTAATTCTCGGGCATCACAATTATCCCCCACTAATAAAATTTCGTCCTCAAAATTTGCACAGGCGTACCTCACGTACTGCCAAGACCACACAATCCAAACAGATCCACATCGTCGAATCATGAGTGCATCATGAACGACACACCAACTGCGAGGACACCGACCTCGCACCAATTTTGGGATGGAGTAAACCTCCCAAACCATCACAATCTTAAAAGGACGTCAGCATGCCTCGATGTTAACCACCCAAAAGCAGTCAGTCAACCGTAACTGTTAGCTACTCGAATCTTCCTTGATTCCAACATAGATACCACTTCCATGATATCTCCACAGCTTAGACTACGATGTCCAACACACATCGCTACAAAGGAAAACACTAGTACACAACAGTATACACACACTAAACCCGATTTCCGCTCTCCAAATCCATCTCCGTCGAGGGAGTAGTTGCACCATTTGCAACTCGGATCGGGCAACTCACGGCCACCGATCAACACAAACACATCTCCAAAGATGCCTACATCCGTGTGTTCCAAGAAATCATATCTTGGTCCAAACACGCCATCGAGACTCCACAAGGTCTCAAGTTCCCATAGAGGGCATGCAAGAAAAATTGATTGCATTCTCGCCACCTGTGTCGACAAACGACACCCAACAAATCCAATCCTGACCATCCCTCGTTTACCCTAGGATTCAACAATCCTAACATAGGGATGCTATCGAATTACCCAGTAATGAACTACCATGACCCCAAAATATGACAATCCTTCTTCAGAGGAAGTCAACCGGACCTCACGATCATTCTTCAGAATACATCGTGTCATTGAGATCACCAGTCTCAAGGTGCCACAATCTCTCACCAGAGATTCATTCATCCAAACATACTAATCCGATGCTCGACAAGTACCAAAATGCTGGCATTCGTATACTCACATCGGTATATGGTAGCGTTTAACGCGTAAGCCCAAATTAACCCTCTCAAGTTAATAGCAGTAAATATGTAGTAGCGTGAGTAGGGGTCAATCCCACAGGGGAGTGAATACTTTTATGCTAACAAGTATCAAAATAGGGGATTATCAAATTTCTTTAACTATAACTAAATTAAACAAAAGCAAACAAAACACTAGTTTATCAAGATTAAAAAAAATAATTCTTGGTTTTCGGTCAACTTTACCTTTGGAAATAATTCACTTGATCATCAAATTACTAAACATATGAATTTATTCAATTATTCATCAATTGAAAACTTAATTCCTTACTTACCTTAATCGTTGTCAAAAAGAAAACAACATTCAATTGACTCTTATCAAATCTTTACCCAAAACTACAGGCGTTAAGGTTAAATCAATGATAGTTTCAAAGCTAGTAAGTTTGATGAATCTAATCAATAAGAACTACAACCATTAAGATTAATTATCCAATCATTTTTCCTAAGAATTTAATAATACCAACAGCAGGTAATTATCAATCTTAGTTGCTTCTTAATTAGCATTAGATAGTGTATGTGATTATTAGGTGATCAATCTATCAATCAAACACAACAATCATAAGAATCATAATCTGAAAAACAAATTGAAATTGAATTATAAATTCAACAATCAAATCAAAATTTTCACAAGTATTTCTATTACAAAGGCGAGTATCCCTCAACCAAGAATCAAAGTATTTAGCCTCATAACTAAATCTAAAACTAACAAAAATTGTATTAAAAACATCAAACAATCAATAGAAAAGAAAGTTACTAAAGCGAAGCACGATTCCGGCTTGTTGATTCCGTCTTCGTTCTTCGAGTGTCTTTACAAAAATTGAAAGAAAAATTATTCTAAAAATTAAACTATGTTCTAAGGTCTGAATCCTCTCTCCAAGAGACTGATTTCGAGTTATATTGAGGTAGGGAGGCTGATGGAGTATGGTAGAATCCATGTGGAAAGGAAAGAAATCAAGTCTTCACACTTTCCAAAACTAAGCTGGCGATCGATCGCTAGCTTAGTTTTTTCGGCGAAATTCCTTAGGCGATCGATCGCCTCTTTTCTCGCGATCGATCGCTTGGCTCCAGTGGTTTTGACGATCGATCGCCTCATCCTCGCGATGATCGCTGCAGCGTAAATTTTGTTGCTCAACTTTCTGTCCAAAGGCAATCGATTGCCTCCTTCATGCGGTCGATCGCTTCAACTAAAATTACATTTTTAGCCTTTTTCTTGATCTACATTGAGTCCTTATTAGCTCCAAAGCTTTTCTTGACCTTTATTCGCCTTAGTTAGCTCGATTTCTTCGATTCCACCTACAATTACACAAATATACGATTAGGTAGCATATGTATCAAATTATCCATCAAAATATACCAAATCGTAAACAATTAACGTAATACAAACTAACTTGTTCTCACTTTAATGCCTCAACAATTTTAAACATGCATAGTAATGAAAGGCAGTGAAAAGTTAATAGTGAAACAAGTTCAATCCCTAAACATCTCATACTTAACAAAGTAGTGAACGTGTGTGTGTGGTCATAAACAAGTGTTGTGTACAAATTATAGATCCAAAAGATGCAAATCCACAATAGTTCAAGTCATACACTAACACAAGTATAAGCTTACTTGCACACTCTTCTCCACTATCTTAGCCACTTTGCAAACATAAATCAAGTAGGTCTTTATTAGCTTGTAGCTTGGCCTAGGTATTGGCTTATGAAAGAAAGGAAAAAGACATGTCAAACAAGAGAGTATGATTATATGCACACTAAAAGCTTCTCTTCTTGCTTGAATTTTTCAACTTTTATTTCAACATTTTTCTTCTTTTGTGCCTTGGCTTCCCTTGGAGTCATATTTTTATCTATTTTCTCAAGGCATCCCTTTTCTTTCATGCATTTCATTCTTTTCATAATGAAGACATTTTAATCATTGAATAGTTAAGTGCATGTGAATGAAACGCATCATACTCCCTTCGAATGTATGGATAGAATTCATATTTAGGCTCATTAGGGAAGAATGATAAGCTAGTCAAAGAATGTCGAATGGGGGTCTTTTGTATGCTTAGCATACAACCATTCTTTTGCATTAAATCTCAAAAAGGGTACTAGTGATTGATTTTCTTTACATGGTAGGCTTGAAAGGCTCAAACGCATCAAAGATTGCCTATATCACTTTCACGTTTGTAAGTAGTCTAGACAGACGCCTCAAAGAGCATGTAGTTAAGTTCTAGCATGTATTAGAGACTTCTTAAGACTATCACAAAATTCACACAATCTTCACTAAGTTATGCACACTTTACAATTCATGACAATATCGTGATCAAACTATTCAACTACTAAGTTAAAGTAAAATTTGCATTAGAGTTCAAAGTGTTCCAAGGTTAACAATTAACCTATGTTCAAAAGCATGCTTGATATCAATTAGGTTTCATCATGGGCTAGTGATTCTAAGCATGTTTTCATTACTAACTATGAGCTCAAAATTTTCAATTTTTCGATTTTTTTGAATTTTTAAAATAACAAAAATAATAACACACCACTAATCCCTCCCCCATACTTAAATCTTACATTGTCCCCAATGTAAGGCAAAAATACAAGAAAAGAGAAAAGTATAACTACTAAAGCAATAAAAATAAAAATAAAAGGAGAAAGGAAACTAACTCCCCTTGGGTTGCCTCCCAAGCAACGCCTCTGTTTAACGTCGGGGCCCGCGCCAGTCCTCTATCAAGGTGGGTGATGCGGCGTCGCTCTTTCTTTCCTCTTCCACCTCAATATCTTTTTAACTCCTCTAAATTTTGGTTTGTTCGCCTGTGAGTGGGCGTCTTCATTCTTTGTTCCTCCTTCAACATCTGTGGATTGTTGTGGTCGATCCGGAGGGTGCTTCTTTTCAATGGTACGATCCTGCAAGTTAGAAAAGATAGGGTCAGCAGTATCAAGAGTAGATAAAGCAGCAATAGTATGAACAGTATGCACAGGATGAGAATCCATACCTCCGTTGTCATCAAGGCCATCAGTAGCCTTTCTCATCTCCCACAATTCATCATTATCGAAATCAGAATCATATTCATCATTTATATCAATAGCGTAACTAGAATGCTCATGAGTTTTAAAGGGTTCATAAATATTGAACTTTGCAACCTCGCCATTAAACTCCATTGTTAACATGCCGCTATGCACATCTATCATAGATTTTGATGTTTTCAAGAATGGTCTCCCTAAAAGAATGGGGCTAGATGGATCACCATTTTTCATGTCTAAGACATAGAAATCGGTGGGGAAAACCAAATTCTCTACATGCACAAGTACGTCATCTACTATCCCCTAGGAATAACTGTGGACCTATCAGCTAATTGAATCACATTGTTGTCTCATTTTAAAGGTCCAGGTTTTAGTTGAGTGTAGATTGAGTAAGGCATGGCATTAATTGAAGATCCTAAATCTAGCATCGTCTTCTCAATTCTAGTGGTTCATATCACACTAGAGAGCATACCGAGGTCCTTGCACTTTGTGGGAATGATTCTTTGGATGTCCGCCGAAACATTCTCACCTAGCTCGATCTTGGGGTACCCTTTGCCTTCCTTGTTCTTACCCACTTTCCATACCTCCTTCAAAAATCTATCATATCGAGGCACTTTCATCATGGCATCTTGTAGTGGGGCATTTTCCTTGCAGCGTCGGAAAGTGTCATAGAGTCCCTTAAGTCCAGCTTCTCTCCTATTATCCTTCAAAGCAAGGGGGAATGGGGTTCAATCTTATATTCAGAAAATTTATGGAACTTACCCCGTGGTTCCTCCTCTTGTATGAGCTATTCAACGTCCTTCTCCGTCTCCTTCATCTATTTTTGCTTGGGTGGCATCAGTACCACCTTCTCCTCAGCTGTATCTTCGCTCTTCTTCAAAGTGATATCGCTCACATTCTCCCTGGGGTTCACCTCCGGTTGTGAAGATAGTCCATTTGATACTCTGGCTTAAATCTTGTTGAGCGAAGTTGCCAATTGTCCCATTTGCGTAGTCAGGCTCTGGATGCTCGCCCTCGGCTCCTGTTGAAATTGCAAGCTATTTTCAGCAATAACTTTAATAATATTTTCTAACCTGTCAGAAGGAGGGTGCACTGGAGGTGTTGGAGGTCTCTAATATGGCGGTCTATAGGGTGGAGGCTGGTGCATCTGTGGTTCCCATGGACTTGGTTTGGATGGTCCCTCCAACCTTGATTGTAGTTGTTTGGTGGATGGTCATAACTCCTTTGTGGTGGCCCTGGGAATCCTCCCGCTGCATTCATGTGCTCAGTGGATGTCTTTTGTAGTGATGGACATGCATCAGTGGGATGGTTTTCAGCTAGACAGATTCCGCACGGCTTCATCTTCTCCACATTTCCACCTGCAAGATTACGCACAAGAAAAGTTAAGTCTATAAGTTGTTGTTCCAGATTGGATACATTTACCTCTTTTCTTGGCGGTTGTCCATGGCGAACATGTCCAAATTGTTGGGAGTTGGCCGCCATGTTAGCTATTAAGTTCCTTGCCACCTCCGCTCTTATCAATGAAAGCTCCTCCGCTCGCCGCATCCACTAAGTTCCTGTCACTAGAAAGCAAACCTTCATAGAAATATTGAATTAGAAGATGTTCACTTATTTGATGTTGTGGGCAGCTTGCACACAACTTCTTAAATCGTTCCCAGTATTCATGAAGCGACTCCTCTTGGTATTGCTTCACCCCGTAGATCTCCTTCCTTATGTTAGTTGCCCTTGAAGCTAGAAAGTACTTCTCTAGGAAGACTCTTTGCAAGTCCGTCCACGTGGTGATAGATCCGGAGGGTAAGTAAAATAACCAATCTTTAGCAGCATCCTTTAGAGAGAATGGAAAGGCTCTCAGTTTGATTTGCTCCTCCGTTACTCCACTCGGCTTCATCGTAGTGCATACCACGTGGAATTCCATCAAGTGTTTGTGTGGGTTCTCACCTGCAAGACCATGAAAATATGGCAATAAGTGAATTAGTCCAGATTTAAGTTCGAAACTTACGTTATTCGCAAGAGCGGGGAAAGTGATGCAGAGAGGTTGTTGATCCAAGTTAGGATTCGCCAACTGCTTCAAACTTTGATTCGCAGCCATCATGTTCCTCTCTTCTTCTTCCACAAGTAACCTTGCTTCTCTTCTTCTCCGATGTAGTGTCCTCTCGATCTCAGGATCGTAGTAAAAATTCTCTTCGTGATCAGAGGGTTCACATGTACTCATCAACAAACCACAGTAGTATAAAACGAAATAAATAAAATAAAGTGACGGTAACACAAAAGTAATTGCCTTCCCCGGCAACTGCGCCAAAATTTGGTAGCATTTGTCGCGTACGCCCAAATTAACCTTTCACGTTAATAGCAGTATATATGTAGTAGCGTGAGTAGGGAGCGATCCCACAGGAAAGTGAATACTTTTATGCTAACAAGTATCAAAATAGGGGATTATCAAATTTCTTTAACTATAACTAAATTAAACGAAAGCAAACAAATCACTAGTTTCTCAAGATTAAAAAAACAATTCTTGGTTTTCGGTCAACTTTACCTTTGGAAATCATTCACTTGATCATCAAATTACTAAACATATGAATTTATTCAATTATTCATCAATTGAAAACTTAATTCCTTACTTACCTTAATCGTGGTAAAAAAGAAAACAACATTCAATTCGACTCTTATCAAATCTTTACCCAAAACTACAGCCGTTAAGGTTAAATCAATGATAGTTTCAAAGCTAGTAAGTTTGATCTAATCAATAAGAAGTACAGCCGTTAAGATTAATTATACAATCGTTTTTCCTAAGAATTTAATAATACCAACAGCAGGTAATTATCAATCTTAGTTGCTTCTTAATTAGCATTAGATAGTGTATGTGATTATTAGGTGATCAATCTATCAATCAAACACAACAATCATAAGAATCATAATCTGAAAAACAAATTGAAATTGAAAAATTCAACAATCAAATCAAAATTTTCACAAGTATTTCTATCCAAAGGCAAGTATCCCTCAACCAAGAATCAAAGTATTTAGCCTTGCATAACTAAATCTAAAACTAACAAAAACTGTATTAAAACATCAAACAATCAATGGAAAAGAAAGTTACTAAAGCGAAGCACGATTCCGGCTTGTTGATTCCGTCTTCGCAAAAATTGAAAGAAAAATTATTCTAAAAATTAAAACTATGTTCTAAGGTCTGAATCCTCTCTCCAAGAGACTGATTTTGAGTTATATTGAGGTAGGGAGGCTGATGGAGTAGGGTAGAATCCATGTGGAAAGGAAAGAAATCAAGTCTCCACACTTTCCAAAACTCAGCTGGCGATCGAACGCCATAAGGTAGCGATCGATCCCGAGCTTATTTTTTTCGGCGAAATTCCTTAGGCGATCGATCGCCTATGTTCTCGCGATCGATTGCTTGGCTCCAGTGGGTTTTGCCGATCGATCGCTGCAGCATAAATTTTGTTGCTCAACTTTTTGACCAAAGGTGATCGATTGCCTCCTTCATGCGGTCGATCGCTTCAACTAAAATTACATTTTTAGCCTTTTTCTTGATCTACATTGAGTCCTTATTAGCTCCAAAGCTTTTCTTGACCTTTTTTCGCTTAGTTAGCTCGATTTCTTCGATTCCACCTACAATTACACAAATATACGATTAGGTAGCATATGTATCAAATTATCCATCAAAACATACCAAATCGTAAACAATTAAACGCAATAGATGTATCTATTTCTAGTCACATCAGTATACATGCTTAAGCACCAGCATCACATGCATACTCAATGCACTCAGCTCGGGTATCTCCAGTCATACCCATAAGCCCCAAATACAACTGTCAATCCTCAGACATTCTCACCCAGTGGAGAATGATGATTGACGAACCATCGACCAATGGTGTGATCCCAACATCAACACCACACAGACCGACTCATCGAATCTTCCAAAGATTCTCAATAGGTAGGTATATCAATATCGCCTTCCTCACAAGGAAGGTGTCATGAACCCATGACCCTCCATCCTCGAACCACCGTTCGGAAAACCTGGATATATTTATACCAAAATGTATCCCGGAACCAATAAATACACATATGGTTCAGAATAGTGCATCCTCGCCACTAATACCAAATCGAAATCCGTATACACGACTTATACCCAATCTAACGATGCTATGTACTAATAACATAGTACTCCATGTTCTCGAGTATCTCCCCGGAGATGTCTCCTCTTACGTCTCACCGAAAATATAAAGTCATTACTCAGTCCAACATCATTAATGCTTACCATGGCTGATTCACAATCAACCCTCGATCGATACCATCTGTCTCCATGATAGTATGTTCCAAATCTCTCCAAGAGATACAATCAATATAGTAGTGTCACCCCACTAACTATATCTCACAATTCCAATTTCGTCCCCCATTGCATTCCATATGCAATGATTCTCAACCAGCGCTAACAACGACTTGTCGACACTCACGTTGATACTCCCAACAAAATTGAGTTGTCACAGTACAAGTCCCTCAAAACATTTAACGTATAAACGTTCTCGTGAGGTATTCCTTGCCTCAATCCTCATGCCACATAGTGACTACTAGAGTCCACCATAAACCCTCATTGTATCATCATACGATTCACTAAACTCGGTTCCAAAGAGCAGTATAATGGCTTCATCAAGCTCACTATAATGCTGCAACAATACCTGGCTAGCAGATCGTTGCCTCCTTAGGTATATAGCAAACATACCAACGTATCATACGTTCCACCCTAGTATACTATGTCGTTACATGTGATGACCAGGGATTATAGATGTTAATCCCGGAGTGTTAATAACCCCTAAAGTTGTTTTACGTGGCGATTTGGAGTTTAATCGCGGTGTTGGGCCTTCTGGGCTCGTTTATTTGGGTAGTTGGGATCATTGGATCCAGAGGTTGAGATTGTATTCTCATTTGGGTGAAAAACCTAAGAGTTGGGTTTTTGATGTGTCTCGGGATCTGGGGTGCTTGTGTGGGCACCGGTAGGGGGTTTTGGAGTTAGAGAGAGAATTTTTGAAAACAGATGATTTTTAATGAATCATGATGTATATGTGGGGCTATTAGTATTTCGGGGTATTTTTGCTATAAATACCAGTTGAACCCGAAATTTTAATTGGAAAATCATTTCATCTCCTCCTCCTCCAACCCGTCACCCTCTTTCCCGTGTGTTCAGCCATTCCCGACTTTCCCTCGCCCCCGCCGCTTCCAGTGGTGCGCCCGCTCCGTCCGGCCGCCGTTCGGCGCGTGCGACCCGCCACCGGCTTCGTCTCGTCGAGGCGCAGCTATCCCCTCCGTCAATTGAGAGTTTCATCGCGTTTTGAAGTCGGATTTTGCAGGAAAGCGTCGATCCCCAATTTCTAGGGTTTATCGGATTTCGACCGATTTACTTCTGATTTTCGATTGGGTAACCTTCCTTACCCCTTTTTCATGCTTGTCATGTTTTCCCTGCTAAAATTGGTGGTTTTGGTTCGAATTTATTTCGAATTTCGTAGGGTTTGGTTCGAAAATTTGGGGGTTTTTGGCAAGGGGTGTTGATTCTTGCTTTGATAGTTTAATTCACATTTTAGATGAATTATGGTGTTTAATTTGGGTTCGATTTGTGAGATAAGGGTTCGAAAATTTGTAGGGTGTTCTTGAACAATTTTCGATATTGTCTCATTTGTTTCCCTCCCTGCATGTACCCTGCCCCGAGTCTTTTAAATGGTTAATTGTCGTGTGTTGACAATATTTTTGAGGGTAATAGGTGTTCTTGAGCATGGGTTACATGTTCGTAAATAATTGTGAATTATTTATCGTGTTAGCACATCGTTCCTCGGGGCATGGAACTCGAGCAAGGTTTGGCTCGGACTTCGGAGATTTAAGGTACGTGCGACGTACGAGCATTACTATATATATTAGAGCATTGTGAAATGCATAAGGTATTTTTGATTGCATTGAATATTGTGCGTATGGTTATATATATATGTTGATATAGCCAAGGAACGACCAAATCTTGATATCGCCGCTTGTAGCGTGCGTGACACTAGAGTAGGATAACTCTTACAAGATATAAGGGGTACTGGGTTTATATGACTATTGTAGGGCATTTGAGATGCCTGAGGATGATCGTAGAATCATGTATTCATTATAAGACATTTGAGATGTCTAGGTATAATGAAGGATTGGTAAAATAAATGCTAGGCATTTGAGCTATCTGTGATTGATAGCGAGGTTGTGAAATCAGTATTAGATATTGAGATATCTATATTTGCATGTATAATGAATTTGGAATCACTATCTATTGATACTCGAGAATTAGGCATGCGATGGGTTACTCAATGTGTTGATTTACTGATTTTTGAGATTTGATGAGTGTGATGATTGTGAGAACAGGGACAGTACACGGAATCCCGGATGAGGACGTTGCCATCCAGGGAGTATCATTTAAAATTCATTAGTATTTACTTTTGTTGTAAATTATGAATTTCATTACTGTGATTATGGGATTTTGTGTATTGGTATGCTCACCCCGTTGGGGGCTGTCTCTGTTGGGGCAGGTGAACAAGTACATCGATGGCTTTGGAGATAAGCTCGAGCTGTTGATTGGATGTACTCCCAGGATCGTGGTACCAGGGCTTGATGGAGCACGGTATCGTATAGAGTACTTATATACACCTAAGGGTTATATACATATTCATGATGCTCGCATGTGAGCACGATTATACTTGTATATGGATTGTATATAAAGGCATGAGCCTTTCTCTCTTTCATTTGATGTTGCATGCAATTAGAGGTGGAATTGCTAAATGATATGAGAGTCATTGGTGTATTATGTGGGTGTTGAAACCCACTTTTGTCGTCATATGTGTGGTGTCTTCCCTGGCTGGGAATTTACTTGGTATTGCTGCATTCTGATGAGTATTATGTTTTCCCTGGCCGGGAATTATGTTATGTGTTGTGCTTTTATTTTGGGATAGCTCTATTTATGGGGAGACTCTGCCCAAATTTTTATAAAAGTCCACAATGTAAAAAGTGGCACAAAGGGGATGATAATTGGCGAACTTTATGAGTCTATTTGTTATTAGGCTGATGATCTTATAACATTGAGTGTTAATGGTAATTGTCATGCATCATCTGAGCTTCCCGATTGACTTTTTATTGAAAGCATGTGCCACACATAGTGGTTAATACACTAATCAAGGGTTAAGGGCTTGGGGACCTTACATTACAACAATTAGATAGTGAGTCATCACCCAATATTTATCTAACAAAAATGCACAACGGACATTCCAGTGTCCTTACAACCACAATGTAATCCTAATCCATTAGGATTTATTTCACACCTTCATGTGTGGTGTGACCATGTCCACCACACGTCACATCGGTATATACAAGTAGTTTACTCAATAACTACTCCTACCACCAGTCACTTGGTCATAGACATCCCAACGATTATACCCAAAAGTACTACTACTCATAAAATATTTACCTCAATTACGTGTTGTGTTACACTTACCTGTACTGTGCATCCATTTATTCATCGAGCAAACTTGCTCGGCATAATGGTCTCGTCAACTGATGACGCAGACACCACCTTGTGCCCACCATCGACACTCAAACCATACTACTAAATACATATACTTACATGTATCCTTCATCGTAACGACGGCTCACGTCTACATAGAACATCACTATGTCATCGTCATCTTGTGACGGTACATGTCAACACATGACATCCACAATATCATTGTCAACCTGCGATGGTACATGTCAACACATGACATCCACAATATCATCGTCAACCTGTGACGGTATATGTCAACACATGACATCCATAATATCATCGTCAACCTGTGACGGTACATGTCAACACATGACATCCACAATAATGCTAACAAAATAGTAATATATCATAAATCATCGTTAACAAGATAGCGGCATACTTGTATTCATTGCCCAACAGTGGTACGCAATCAGCACCCATCGCTCGAAAGTGGCATAATCTGTGCTACGTACATAACAGCATAACCCATCGCTATAAAATCAGCGGCATAAGCCCTCGCTGTATAATCAGCGGCATGAAACATCGCTATATAATCAGCGGCATAGACCCTCGCTATAGAATCAGCGGCATAACTATAGAATTAGTGGTATGAAACATCACTATATAATCAGCGGGATAGACCCTCGCTATAGAATCAGCGGCATGAATCATCGCTATAGAATCAGCGGTATGAAACATCGCTATATATCCGACGGTATGAACCATCGACATAGAATTAGCGGAATGAACAATCGCTATATATACCTGGCGGCATGAACCATCGCTATAGAACTAGCGGAATGAACCATCGCTATATACACCCGGCAGAATGAACCATCGCCATAGAACTAGCGGAATGAACCATCGCTATATATACCTGGTTGCATGAACCATCGCCATAGAACTAGCGGAATGAACCATCGCTATATATACCTGGCGGCATGAACCATCGCCATAGAACTAGCAGAATGAACCATCGCTATATATACCCGGCGGCATGAACCATTGCCATAGAATTAGCGGAATGAACCATCGCTATATATAGACCTGGTGGCATGAACCATTGCCATAGAACTAGCGGAATGAACCATCGCTATATATATACCTGGCGGCATGAACCATCGCCATAGAACTAGCGGAATGAACCATCGCTATATATACCTGGCGGCATGAACCATCGCCATAGAACTAGCGGCATGATATCCCTCGCTATGTAGCAACAAATATCCTTCATCGCTATATGATATCCCTCGATTCCACATATCAGCGGCATAATATCCCTCGCTATAATATGACATCGGCGTGTTCTTCGCTTCTACAAATTACTTGCAAATATTCTTCATCGCTAGGGTATGATAGCGGCATTAATACCCCTCGCTTCGACATATCAGCGGCATAATATCCCTCGCTATAATATGACAGTGACGTATTCTTCGCTTCTACATATTTGCGGCAAATATTCTTCATCGCTATGATATGACAGCGGCAAGTATTCTATCACATAATACATCTCGCTTTAACATGATCGCAGCATCACTAACCCTCGCTTTGACATATCAGCGGCATAATATCCCTCACTATAATATGACAGCGGCGTGTTCTTTGTTTCTACATATTTGCGGCAAATATTCTTCATCGCTATGATATGACAGCGGTAAATATCCTGATACATCGCTAGCTGATATACTCGTGGCCGTACCAAAATCGCAATACATTTTGCAAATACCATAACTCGTGTAAACTGCACATACATGTATCCATAATCATAGGGTAACCATACCAGATTGTGCCATTGTCTGTTCTATTATCCACCATTTCCTATCCTCAGACAGCATATCCAATTTCTCATTCCCTGATTTTCCTACAATATCAGATTCCTCAGCACTTATTACATCAAGTGCCAAACATTACCATTAATGTCATCCCATCGTATCCTACGATCCCTGCAACCACAATGGTTAGAAACAATATATTCCATTTATAATCTCATATCATAAACGCACATAAGCAAAATAGTTGTGTCACACAATACTAACTACCATCATGCATAAATATATGTGCTACCCGTTTTCATCAACATGTTCCTAAGCCCTCAACAGCCCCAAAAAGGAAACCACTGCTCTGATACCACTAATGTAAGGACCCCGTGCCCTTAACCCGCTATTAGTGTAATAACCCATGTATTTAGTGCATACAATCATGTAATCAGGGAGAAAATCACATGCTACCATAGCATAATATACCAACAATAAAATTTCTTACATTATTCAATATAATGTCCAATTTCCCCCAACCAAGTCCACTTACATATCATGCACCCTTATAATACACTAACATGTTCTCAATTCATTTAGTTATTCCTTAATTAATTGCATGCAATCCATAAACGAAAAGAGAAAGGCACATGCCCTTTATACAACCAATATACACATATAACAATGCTCACATGCGAGCATCAAAAGAGTGAATGTGTATTTAATGTATCAAGTACATTACACAATACCGGCACTGGTGCTTCGGTCCTGGAAGCACCTCCAATCCATAGCTCGATCTCAACTCTGGAGTTACCGCTGTATCTGTTCTACCTACCCCAACAAAGACAGCCCCCACACGGGGTGAGCATACCAGTACTACCATTCCAATAATCACAGTACATAATTTACAGAATATAAAACTGTAATGTAAAAGATACTCCCTGTATAGTATCGTTACCACATCGGATCCCCCATGCTGTTCATGTTCTCAAAATAACCGAAACCATCAAATTCCCAAAAGCCAGTTAATCATTTCATTGATTAACTAAATCGTTCCCTATTTGCCAATTTCCATAATTAATGAACTCCAATCATTTATAAATGTTTATATATATCACACGTATCTAACCAATAGATCCACAATTCCATTTCATCGCTTGCTCAGTAGCAGCGGCATTCATAACCGATGTTCGCTCCATAGCGACAACATCTCAACTGTCTCTCGCTCCATAGCGGCACCATATAGTTCACAATACATATCCATTTATTGCAAATAAAATATACCATGCATTCAACAATTGTAATAAGATATAAGATTATACTCGTACATTATACATACCTTATAATTACGTAGCCCAAAACAAACCTTGCCTTAGTCCCGCGATCCGATGAATTATGTGCTAACACATAAAATAATGCAGAATTCATTACAAGCATGCAACCACGTGCACAATCACGTTCACAACCTCCAATAATATCGTCAATACATGACGATTTATCATTTTAAAAGACCTCGAGCGAAGCATGCACACTACCCAAAATATTCCATTTTAAAAGTTTAGTGATAGCCAATTATACAATTGAATAGTCCATTTTTTTATTAAAGTTCGTCTCTAAGCATTCCATTTTTTTTAAAGTGTAGCATTCCCATTGGAATGTAGACATTGCCCCGAAAATCGGCTAATTAAACCCTGATTCCAAAATCTCAACTTTTACCGAAGTTTCAAAAAAAAAACTCATCCCAAGGAGCCGCGATCGATTGCCGTTTACGCGCAATCGATCGTGCAAACTCACTGCCTGGCAGAACATTACCGCGATCGATCGCCAAGTCTCGGCGATCGATCACCAAACCCCTCGCGATCGATCGCTGAGACTTAGCGATCGATCGCCAACACTGCACATCTTCCCCAAAAATCAGATTCTCGTCGCGATCGATCTGCGCCAACCCGCGATCGATCGCGACTTGTGATTTTTCGGAAACCTCGAGCTTTAATGATGTTTTTCACACCCAATTCAAAACCAACATCCTTTACACCTTCAACACCTCAAATACTCCATGTAAAACCAATAAAAACACCAAAAACACCAATTTGAAATTTAACCAAAAATTCCACAACCCAAATCCAACCCAAATCCTAACCAAAATCCACAATACTACTATCAAAACGAAGATAAATGCCAGGAGAAGAACAATACCTTATTATCTTCGAGAAATCTCGCTCCGAGATCGAGCCTTGCTCGATTCTTCCATGGGAGGAGAAAAGGGGAGAACGGGGGAGGGAATCACAGGAGAGAGGGGAGAGAGAGGAGAGGGAACAAATGACTGAACACCGAGTCCACTTGGTATATATAGCACCAAGGCTCCAAAATCCCGAGTCCTCCACAAATACATCATGATTCATTAAAAATCATATGTGTTCAATAACTACCTCTGAATCTCAATTTCCAATACTAGCCCAAACTCAAAGCACCACAAGACCCCAGATCTCACCAAAAACCCAATTCCAACGTTTATCACCACGATGAGAATACAATCTCAACCCTTGGGCCCAACGACCCCAAATACCGGATTTAAAATCCTGGAGAATCCCAATACCACAATTAATTCATAAATGCCACAATTAAAAATCCATTAAGGATCAATACCACACCGGGATTTACACCATTAATTCCGTGGCATTACAAAGTTTGAGACTTTTCACCCACCTATAGAATTGATGTCAGATTTAAGTGTGAGTTTTAAATCCATATTAATCTGATATTAAGTGTTGAGACTTTTCGTCTACCCCACTAAACATTACACTAAATTTCTGAGACCTTGTAGAGGTCTGCTGCTCAGCTGTACAAGTTGCTCCAGCCTTATGTTTTCATTATCCGAAAATCAGAAATCATTCTTCATTCATACATTGCCTACTGTTTGAGAGTGTTGCAAACTACTAGTATTCGAAATAGTCTGCTCGGAGTTCTGCTTCAATCCGAATAGAGGTGATTGGGCGTTGTACCATGGAACTCACTTGTCCGGGAGGCCAAAAGCTAAGGTAGGCAAATTTGAGTTTTCGGGCACACGGCTTGCTGTGGCCTCGTCCAGAAACATTTCCATATTCTTGCTGTGTTTTCTTTACAGTTTATAAACTGTTACCGTAAGTTATACTGTTTCTCTGTATTTCAGTGTAACTTATATCAACGATTGTTTAAACTGATTCAATCTATCTATTTAAATAAACAATGAACAACAGTATCATCATCTATATATATATATATATATATATATATATATATATATATATATATATATATATATATAATAGTACACCCACACTTAAAGTTCTTGAAAATTGACGTGCTCGTGATCCACAACCGTCCACGCACCAGACCTATATTAGGTCCAGGTACTAGCAAAAAGTTATTATTTCGAAATAAATCGCCAATTTGATAATAAAAGTACTTGAGGAGAAAAGTGGATTTTTAAAAGCAGATATTTTTTTAAAAAAAAAATCTTATAGAAGTAAAAGATTATTTTTAAAATATTCAATGTGAATTTTTGGGTGAATTATATATACACATCATCTATAATTTAAACAATAACGAATTACATCCCTCTATTTTAAATAGTAAATTTATCTCCTTAATAACGTATTTTTATGTCAAATCATATGGAAGATTGTAATTTTTCTGTATATATTACAAACTAGAATGAGTGATATTACAATACACATATTGTAAATATGTCCATCAGTTATTGTTCAAATTAAAGGTCAAAAGTTGTAATAAAACTTTTTTAAATTGGAGTTTGTTCTAATTTTTTTACAATAAGATACTTTTTTAAAATATATTATATATTTCTATATCATATCATATTCATTTTTGTGCAATATCGCCTGAAATCATTCCTTTCTAATCTCATATTTGCTTATCGATGTCTGAACCAGTGAACCGCCTTTAGACCACTCTACCTTTGCTTATTTATCACACGCGCACTGCCGTCTACATTCACCGAACCAGGATATATCAAATTCATTTTCATGAGACCGAAATCCCAGAAAAAAAATCCAAAATAGTAAACAGAAAAGAAAAACATCAAGAATCATGTCTTCCCCCAGCAAACGCAGGGAAATGGATTTGATGAAACTGTAAATAATATTTTTGGACTACTCATTTTAATTTTTTTGGGAAAGTAATTGATTTCATTTGGAGCCCGTGTGTTCTTTCTTTCATTTTTCTTTTTTCTTTTTTTTAAATGGTGATTTTTGGGTTTTTATTGTTTTGGACTAGGATGATGACTGATTATAAGGTGGAGATGATCAATGATGGCATGCAGGAGTTCAATGTCGAATTCCATGGACCCAAAGAGAGTAATAATTCCTAGAAAAATCCAGTCTTTCCCCCTGTTTTTTTTACCTCGTTTCGATTAGTTTATATTTGAGCTGGGTTTGTTTTAAATTTTCTGGGTTTTGATATTTGTGAGTCACTGTTTTGTTTTATTCAAAAATACTTTTTCGGCTGTGTTTGACTTGTACTGACTGTATGATTCAGCTGAAATAATAGGTAGGAAAGCACCTTACACCAAATGAGGATTGAATTGGGGTTGTATTCTTAGTAAAATCCTGATAGTTTGGAGCTTGGACTGCGCTGTGTCTTTTTCTTTTTGAATGTTGAACTGAAGGGCTTGGTTTCCTTGAAATTAGGATGAGTTGGTTTGAGCTATTTGTTGAATTCGCAAGAATTTGTATATTCTCATTGAGCTAATTTATCTTGTGGTGTTTAACACATCAGATGTCAGGCTGAAATTCTGCAGATTGGTTGTTTTGTTGTCTGTTTTTATGAATTTGCGGTATAGTTTTTGACTAATTTATCTACATGTTTGCTTGTGCAAATTTCACCTGAAATGGAACTTTTTTGTATGACAGGTCCTTATCAAGGAGGTGTTTGGAGGATAAGAGTGGAGCTTCCGGATGCTTATCCATATAAATCTCCCTCCATTGGTTTTGTGAACAAGATATACCATCCAAATGTTGATGAAATGTGAGTCAACGGTTGTATAATAGTTAGCTTTCTTTACTATTGGTGGTTGCTCATGAATTATCTTAGAACTTGTTAGAAATATTCTACTTAAAGTTCTGAAGTTTTATGTTCTTTGTGTTCCAGGTCAGGGTCTGTGTGCTTAGATGTTATCAATCAGACATGGAGTCCCATGTTTGGTAAATTGATAGTTTTTTGTCCTTTTTGGTGGACAAGATGCATGCTTTACTTCACATTTTTCTGTATAGTTGAGTGGTGATGATCGTTTCATTTGCTTCTTTTCAGACCTAGTGAACGTGTTTGAAGTGTTTCTTCCACAACTTCTTTTGTATCCAAATCCATCAGATCCTTTGAATGGAGAAGCGGCAGCTCTGATGATGCGTGACCGCAATGCATATGAACAAAGAGTTAAAGGTGGAATTTTCTTTAAAATACATTAACTGATAGTGAGCAAATAGATCTATTGATCTGTCTTCCTAATGAGGCTCCTCACCAAATTATGCCTATTTCTTCATACTATAACTACAATTGGGGCTAATAGCACTTTATGTTTCGACAATTGATTCTTCTGTTCGTAGTTCATTTATGAGTGATGACATCTGAATGTTTTGGTGAGGTTCAGTGTTCCTCTTGAACGAGAGAATTCCCACGTGGCTTGGTACATTATACTTGGATTGCTTGAGCATTTAAGTCAGTTCAATCTATGGATGTTGAAGTTTGATAAAACGCTGAGCTACAGAAGCTCATAAAGCTATTTTTGAAGATGATAGAATCATATGGTGTTTGAGGCCTTAGTGGTTGCATATGTATGAAAATTTTTCCAAATATAGAATCTAAGCAACATCACATGTTTTGTATGTAAAGTAGCTTCATCTTGTTGGAATGTATTGAAAATGAGATGGTTGTTGGTCCTTGGCCCTGATGTCAAAATTTATCGTGCCTCACACAACTTGTTGGTTTTTAGCCAACACTGCTACGCCATTGAAAGGATTAGTCACTGGTTTTAGGATTGAATTTTATCTATGGGAATTCACGTCATTGGGATCGAGTCATTGGGATCGAATATTGTCGTCGTTTGTCAGGTTTTACCAAATATTAGTTCCTTATAAAAAAATGTAGCTTTGAGCCCAAGCTTTTAATACATTATGTTGGGGTTCAACAATTTCATCTGCTTTGTGATCGGTCGAACACGTGGCGCTTGTGCCAGTGTAGTTGAAAAGATTGATGTTGAGTCATTACCATTAGCTATAGTTATTGGTAAAGCGGTAAGCGCTCGATCCTACAATTGGTATCAGAGCCAAGGTCGCGTTTTCGATTCCCATGAGTTGCAGAGAGTGCAATCATTGATGGAGGGATTGTTGGGGTTCAACAATTGCCTTTGCTTTGTGATCGATCGAACACGTGGCGCTTGTGACAGTGTATGGTTGAAAAGATTGATGTTGCGCCAACAATTGCCTCTGGTTTGTGATCAGTCAAGCACGTGGCGCTTGTGACAGTGTATGGTTGAAAAGATTGATGTTGCGCCAACAATTGCCTCTGCTTTGTGATCAGTCAAGCACGTGGCGCTTGTGCCAGTGTATGGTTGAAAAGATTGATGTTACCCATTACTCTTAACTATAGTTATTGGTAAAGCGGTAAGCGCTCGATCCTACACATTATGTATATTGAATCCTTTAACACTGAGAGTTACTATGTTATAGTTTATTTAATTTAATCAATGATTCCAATCCAGCTCAAATGTAGATGATGCTATTATGATGTTTTGTTAGTTAAGAACACGTTTCGAGAGGTGACATTGGAATTGAGAGTGTAATTGTCTTGTTTAGCCTTGGTCCTATAAATGAATCTGTCTTGAGCTCCGATTTGGCTTTCATCATTTTTAGCTAGTTTTCATTTAAGGATTCTCTGAAAATGTAATACTGGTGCTTTGTTTCCTCGTTGGAGAAAGGCTTCACATGAGTGAAAGGGATGAATCAGATTTAGTCTCGTCCTGTGAATCTTTTAATTAACTCAACGATCAGTCATATGCGTCCATGTGTAATTCAGATCGAATATATATGGAACAGGGTGAAGTTTTTCGTTGGTAAGTCCATTTTGAAGAATTAATTGCGAGGACAGAACCATGGCACTAGTGAATAAACTCCCTAGATTAAAACCAATTCAAATCCTAATCCCAATATTTATTTTTTTTAAAAAGATCATATCTTTCCTATTGATCTTTCTTTCAAAATTTCCAATTGGTGAATCTTTGATAAACCAAATATATTTACTTCTCTATCTCATTGGTGGATTTGGTTGCTTTGACCCTCGTGACACATACTATGGACTAGAAGTTCAGACTTAATACGCTAGCATAAATTAAATCATTGTTTTCTGCGATATGATTAAACTACGTTCTGCTGCATATTGACAAATAGGTCAACTTTAGGGTTACTGTTTATGTCTTGTTAACATTTATGCATTGTCTGACATCTGGGATTCCACATGGAATGTTGTCAAACAGTAATTATCATTGGTGTAGAACTGGAAAGTAATGGAAACAAAGAGAGCTTCACTAATTTTCCATCATTCACCTACTAGACTTTTTGCTCCTTGCACAAGCCTATGTGCTCTCTTGTTTTCCTATTGCTCACGGAAATAGCTTTCTGTTATCCAAAAATGTGGTTATAGTTTGGAACAAGAAACATGAAAAGTTTAGAAGTTTCCCGTTTTAGATCTGCCAAATTTTGCGGACTGGAATAATTGTTTTTTGCAAACTGTCAAATTTGTGGAACCCAAGAATATCCAACCACCAAAATATATCGTCATGTTCATCAATCTAAACCATACATGGTTTTAAAAAAACATATGTGTTTTCATACTGTGAAGGAGATTGGTGGCAGTGTCCGGGGTGTTGGAGGATATGAGAGTCCGTTAACTTGGGTTAGAGGCTCTCATTCTGGCAATGGGGCAGGAGGGAAGAAACATTCTGATGTGAGTGTAGTGCTGAAGATTTCACTTCCTGGGCCTTAGGCATTTTAGTACTAGCATTGCTCGAAACCTGATAAGTGCCTCATGAATTCATGATATTCAGCTATAAAACCTTTTGATGAAAGATGCATTCAATAGGGATGCACAATGCTTCTTTAACGGAGGCTTATAGGAAGTAAGTTTTTTCCTATTTATGTTTTATTTGAAAAATGAAAATTATATCAGAAGATGGCTATCGAGGTTTCGATATAAACACTATCAATTACATGTGGTTAAGTATGGAGCAAGAGGGGGTCATACATGGCTGGCTACACGTATATTCTTCTATAACCCTTATAGTTTATGCCTTTCGAATAAGTGCCAATTGCATGATGATTACACTGAATTCAAAATCTACAAACCAAATACAAACCAGCAAAGGTAGTGATGTTCGGTTGGGCTTTCAATCCAACTCAACCTGAAAGCTTTGAGAAAAAATGTTTTGAAATAATTTTGAAAAGTCATTTGGATAATAATTTTGAAAGTTGATGGGATACGTAAAAAGAGATGTAGAACAATGATTGTATCAAAAGGTAAAATAATGAATCTTTGGTAATAATTGTGCAATTGAATATGTTTTGAATAGGTGATTTGAATGTGTATAGTTAAATTTTTTTTAAAGTGTAAAAATGTTTGGATTTTTATCCAAATTGTGGCTGAGCTCTGTTAAAGTTTTTAATGCCATTTCTTGATATCTTATGTCGTGTTCTCCTAATTTACATCCTTGTGTTTCTGGAGTTCATATGAATCTATAGCCATGTCGTGTTCCTAATTTACATCCTTGTGTTTCTGGAGTTCATGAAATGATCAGAATTCTTCACGACGTTTACAAGGCGAATTAAACTCTTGGTGAATCCGATCTGATTGAGCTTAAACTGTAGTATTCATCCATAACATGCTGTAGTTTCTGTTCAACCTACGATATGTCACATTCTATGACTACAATTCTTACAAACATTTTTTTGTTAAAGAGTACTGTGAGAAATTTGCAAAGCCGGAAGATGCTGGAGCCTTGCAAGATGAAAAATCTAGCGACGAGGATCTGAGTGAAGATGAATACGGCTCCAGTGATGAGGAGGTTGCTGGAAAAGCTGATCCGTGAGTTAGCAGAATACAAAATCCCTTCTGTTGACTGTCTGTTTGTACATGATATGTTGCGACATGATGATAAACTTTTGATTTCATCAAGCATGCATTTCTATTTATTTTTTTTAAATGTAATGTTGCCTTTTTCTTGTAATCTGTACTGTTGTTATTGATACCGATGTGCTTGGATTCGATTCAAGATATCTATATACATTATTGCATTTTAATTTCTGGTTAGTAAAAGTTTATTTGGTGCATTGGCTTCCTCTCTCGCGTAATCGCTACGATTTGCGTCCTCTTTAATGTTTTTCAAGTTAAAACTGGGAATTTTGAAGAGAGTGATGAATGCTGAAATCATGTGTTTTCGAAGCGAATAGAGAAAGGATTACCTTCAAATCAATCTACTTGATATTCACTCTTCCTCCCTCAACTCGAATCGAATATAACATGAAATGTCATGGAAAATGTTTTATGTGCAGTAGTTGAGCTCTCTTTAAGTTTCTTTCTTGCTTATTACATGGAAATGAAGTGCTTTCATATTTTTGGCTTTGCATGGAGGCCCCAAAAATTCAATGACACATAAAATTAACGTATAAACCCCTGCATTAACATATAATTCTTGTCTAATACTAATTAGCGTTTAAATCTCTGTGTTTTTAAAACACAAACTTAAAACACCTATGTTTTTTTTAGCTAAGGTTATATCACTTCAATTATGTGGTTGCAAATTCGCGCGCTATAAATGCATCTGATAATATGCATTTCATTTTTATTCATTTCTTCATGTGCACGTTCTAAAATTTCATTTTTACGATAGATATCTTGCGTCATTCATGATTATTTTTTTTAAATTAAATTATATTTATTTGATGATTTTACTGTGATCGATTCATTCGCATTCGGTTCGTTCGGTAAAGTAAAATCTCATTCGATTCTTCTAAATATACAATGCCATGTTAGAGCGCACGAATAACATTTTATATTTATGTAGTAGGAAATTCACGTGTTATAGAATTTCATATTCGTAAATAAAGATTTTATTCACACGTTCTAAATTCTTCTATTTTTTAGTTGAGCCATATATTTATCCCGTGTCATTCTATTATCATTTTTTATATTAATTTTATTTATTTGATGATTTTAATATGATAAATTGTAAAATTAATAACACTTGGTACTAACAATACGATCTAATACAAGTTAATGAACACTTTGTACTAACAATACGATCTAATACAATAATATAACGAAATTTTATTTTACAAATATATGTATACTTAGAAGAATAAAATGTAAAATAACATTATTAGATGCATTTAGAGCATGCGGATTTGCAATCACATAATCAATATGGTATAACTTTATTTTTAAAAACACGGGGTTTTAATATTATTTTTAAAATACAGGGATTTAAATGTTAATTAATATTACCTAGGGGTTATAAGCTTGTGTTTTAAAAATACTGGATTTTAAGTGCTAATTATAGACCGGATTTTGCATCTATTTGTATTTTCATAGGGGTCTCCATGTTCATATTTCATATTTTACTACCATTTACTTTTGTTATCCAAAATCAAACCAAATTTCAAGTCCTAAAATATCTCATCCTTATTGTGGATATTAAATTATTATTTATTTCTTTTTATCGATTTTATAGTGCCACAACTAATTAAAATATTCATTTTTCACACATTTTATAAAATGTGTATCCTTTTATATATACTTGTGACCATACACGCGACTATTTATGGGAAATTGACTGATAACCTTGGTCATACGTGAATCTATATTTTTATATACTTCATATAAAAATAAGCTAATATTTAAATCAGGTGATATTCAAACTTAATTTTTTAAAATTCTATAAAAATCTAGCGAGATCCAAAATTTAATAAACTTTTATTAACATTTAAGGAATTCTTTAGGTACAAATTATGAAACTATTGGTATAATTACAAAAAAATAAAAAAAAGTTTTCAACCACCCTCCCCATGATTTCAATAGATTTTTTTCGTGTAAAGGAGTGAAGAAAGATAAAAAAAAATCCTTCTAACAATCGCCGCCATCTCGAACCAATGACCTCCGAAAATCCACCGATCACCACATCGTCCCCTTGAAAATGTTCAGATTCCATGATTGTGGAGCTTAATTGTGGCGGAATATCTAATTTATTTTATCAAAATAAAAAAATGTAAATTCATGCTCGCTGTCATATTTGGGGTTTTTTAAATTATTTAGCCCAAAAAAATTGTATTTATCAAAACAGCCTAAATTTTTTTTTATCAAAGTAATCGAAGTCGTCATCTCAGATGACGACTTCAATATAATTTTTTTTTTATATATATGGAAGTCGCAACTTATAAAAAAAAAATTATATTAAAGTCGTCATCTGAGATGACGACTTCGATTACTTTGATAAAAAAAAATTTAGGCTGTTTTGATAAATACAATTTGATTACCGTTTCCTTATTTGGAAGGATTTAAATTTTAACATAGATATTACTGTCACTGCATTCAAATTTGGTTTAGTTATTACAAATTGATTACTAATTTAAAAGATTAGTTAAGAAATTTTGACTTAAATAATCCATGATTATTTATTTATTCCGCTATTTTATAATGTATAAAATGCTTCCCTCTAGAGCACAACATTTATCAATATAGTACAAAAAAATTATATTGATATTTTATAGTCGACCGTTATATTTATTACAATTTTTTTAAGAATGTACTTGTATTAAAAGATTTTTCGAGGAATTTTGAAACATACGATTCAAATAGCAGCAATATTGTGCATCTCAGTTAAGTCAAAGATGTAGTCCAATTTTCCCAATATTTTGGGTTATTATTATAACTCTATTTTAATTTTTGTAAGGATCGATTCCGGTGGTTTATCATTCCACACCCGAGTTCAACCAACTTGAGCTTCAATAGCTCGTGTTCTTGAAATAATTGTACCGAGAGATTATATCGAGTTCGGTTACAAAATCGAACGGGAGACACTCAACATAACCCGCTCTAAAACCGATTAATCATTTGAAAGGTAATTTAAAGATATGCAAGAAAATATGTAAAAAAGTAAGGTAAATAAATGCAGTAAAGTAAATAACACAAGAATTTATTTCTGGAAGTTCGAAGCATAAACGCTTCTACGTCTCTCCTTCTTCCATCTCATGGAAGGATACACTAGAAGACTTGGTTTACTTCACAGCATACAACCTCAATAGGCTAATATCACACAGATAGCCTAAACTTCTAGCCCACTCAGAATCAAAAAGAGCATGTTCTTTAACGTCTCACATTCAAGTTGTGATAAATCACCCACTGTGACAATGGTATTCAATCTTCTATTTTAGCTCACAAATACAATGAATAGAGTGTATACAAAGACACAAATGATTCCATAATGAATCTGATATAGCAAGGTAAGAAGTGCCAAAGGTTTGGGGAGTGCTCTTCATTTAGCAGGTTTTGTCTTTGAAGTTCCCCAATTGAATACCAAGTGGGTTTGCTTTGGAAGGTTTGGATTGATATTCAATCAGCTGTTATTTTGACCTTCCAAATCATGTATATATAGCCACACATAATGATATATACATTAGATACAAGAATATAGCCGGGACTATTTTGGTAAGCTTTCAAACATTGCAACAGTCATATTCTGCTTCTGGGCTATTTTTGGAAGTCAGCTGGTCGAGTTCGCTGCTCGACTCTGCTGCCCGAAGTCCACTGGTCGGGTCCGCTGATCGAGTCCGCTGCTCGGGTTCGTTGGCCTCTAATGGTTCAAAGTTCGCTGGCCTCCACTGGTTAGAAGTCCACTGGCTCAAGGTCTGCTTGATAGTGTCTACTGGTAGTGTCTACTGATAGTGTCTACTGGTAGTCCGGTAGATGATCCGGTGGATGATCTGGTAGACTATCCATTTAGTCAGCATCGCTCGGTGTCTACTGGTTGTATCTACTAGTCAAGTAGACCTTTGATTGTGTCTACTTGTCCACTTTACTTCAACATATTTCTTTGCTAATCATCAAGCTTCTGATTATTATTCACAGCACATTTGATGAAATATGTTAGCAAGACATTAACAAGTTTTGTTAACATCAACATCAAGATCAAGATTATTCGGGTTTCCAAAACCCAACAATCTCCCCATTTTCGATGATCACAAAACTTGAATAAAAATATGAACATTAAGCACATAGTGTTGCACAACAAGAAATGATACTTTTACAAACAACTATTTTCTCCCCCCTTTTTGTGTGAATCAAAAAGGAAGACAAATAAAATTTAATCCTCCTCAAGGATTGAGATTAAACTCTCCACCTTAATTTTAAAAAGTTTGAAAATATGAGCTAGTGAGGGGTAAATTAGGTAGGCTAAAATAAACATTTTAAAAAAAAATGCAATGCACATTTAATTTTGAAGAAAAATAACCTCTTTTGATGATGAGTGTAGCATACTTGACAACAAATTTGAATTTCTTGACAAAACTCAACAATGTCCATTACATCTTTTCGATGGCAACATATTTGGTCCAACTTAACAGAATAAACTGCTTTTTCCTTATGAAGAATTAGGCTGCATGATCTATACCGTTGCGATACTCTACAAGTCTAGTTTGTAATGCAAAAAACTGTTCGTCATTTGGACATCCGAGCAAGAAGTTATGGCAATTTTTCCAAAGTCGCTGCAATTTGCCAGAAAACTAAAATGCTTCGAAAATTGTTAGAAAAATCTCAAAATAACAATTTAAACTTAAAATGAGTTTAGAACAGATTGAATGAAAATCTAAACATTTAAAATAGATTTTAAAATTATTTTCGTGCAAAATAAATACAATGAAATCTATTTTTATGCTAAAAATTTTCATACACCAAGTTTTGAAAATTATGCTATGAAAAATAATTTCATGTTCATGAAAAAGTTTCTTTAAGAGATTTCGGTCTTAAATCGATTAAAATGCTTTCCAAGAACAACATGTCTCTGATGCCACTTGTTAGGATCGATTCCGGGGTGGTTTGTCATTCCACACCCGAGTTCAACCAACTTGAGCTTCAATAACTCGTGTTATTGAAATAATTGCACCGATAGATTATATCGAGTTCGGTTACAAACGGAGCGGAAGACACTCGACATAACCCACTCTAAAACCGATTAATCATTTGAAAGACATTTTAAAGATATGCAAGAAAATTGTAAAAACAATAAGGTAAATAATTGCAGTAAAGTAAATAACACAAGAATTTGTTTCTGAAAGTTGAAGCACAAACGCTTCTACGTCTCCCCTTCTTCCATCATGGAAGGATACACTAGAAGACTTGGTTTACACTTTACAACATACGACCTCCATAGGCTAATACCACAGATAGCTTAAACTCCTAGCCCACACATAATCACAAAGAGCATGTTCTTTAACGTCTCACATGCAAAGACCTCACCCAGTTGTGATAAATCACCAACTGTTACAATGGTATCCACTCTTCTATTTCAACTCACAAATACAATGAATATAGTTGATACAAAGGCACAAACGATTCCATAATGAATCTGATATAGCAAGGTAAGAGGTGCCAAAGGTTTGATGAGTGTTCTTCATTTAGCATGTTTTATCTTTGAAGTTCCTCAATTTAATCACAAGTGGGTTTGCTTTGGAATGATTGGATTGATCTTCAATCAGCTGTTATTGAGCTTCCAAATCATGTGTTTACAGTCCCAAATAATGATATATACATTAGATACAAGAATATAGCCGTTGTGACAATTTTTGTAAGCTTTCAAACATTGCAACGATTATATTCTGCTTCTGGGCTATTTTTGGAAGTCCGCTGGTCGAGTCCGCTGCTTGACTATGCTGCCCAAAGTCTGCTGGTCGCTTCCGATGGTCGAGTCTTATGATGACCAGGGATTATAGATGTTAATCCAGTAGTGTTAATAATCCATAAAGTGGTTTTACGTGGCGATTTGGAGTTTAATCGAGGTGTTGGGCCTTCTGGGCTCGTTTATTTGGGTAGTTGGGATCGTTGGATCCAGAGGTTGAGATTGTATTCTCATTTGGGTGAAAAACCTAAGAGTTGGGTTTTTGATGTGTCTCGGGATCTCGGGTGCTTGTGTGAGCACCGGTAGGGGGTTTTGGAGTTAGAGAGAGAGTTTTTGAAAACAGATGATTTTTAATGAATCATGATGTATTTGTGGGGCTATTAGTATTTCGGGGTATTTTTGCTATAAATACCAATTGAACCCAAAATTTTAAATTAAAATTTCATTTCAGCCCTTACATTCTCTCTCTCTCTCTCCCGCGTCGCCCCTTCCCGTCTGCCCCTGCCTCCGCGCGCAAAAGCGGTGCGCCCGCCGCCGTCCGGCCGCCGTTCGGCCGCCGTTTGGTCGCGTTTCTCGTTCGGATTTTGGCTGAATGCGTCGATCCCCAAAAGCCAGGGTTCATCGATTTCGAACGTTTTACTTCCGATTTTCGATTGGGTAACCTCCCTTACCCCTTTTTCGTCATTTTCGTGTATTTCCCTGCCATTATTGTGTTCGAATTTAAGGGCTTTGAGTGGTTCGAATTTAAGGGCTTTGAGTGGTTCGAATTTAAGGGCTTTGAGTTCGAAAATTGGGGGTTTTTGGCAAGGGGTGTTGATTCTTGCTTGGATAGCTTAATTCACATTTTAGATGAATTTTGATGCTTAATTGGGTTCGATTTGAGATGTTAGGGTTCGAAATTTGTAGGGTGTTCTTGAACAATTTTCGATATTGTCTCATTTGTTTCCCTCCCTGCATGTACTCTACCCCAGGTCCTTGAAATGGTTAATTGTCGTGTGTTGACAATATTTTTGAGGGTTATGGGTGTGCTTGAGCATGGGTTGCATGTTCGTAAATAATTGTGAATTATTTATCGTGATTAGCACATCGTTCCTCGGAGCATGGAACTCGAGCAAGGTTTGGCTCGGACTTCGGAGATTTAAGGTACGTGCGACGTACGAGCATTACTATATATATTAGAGCATTGTGAAATGCATAATGTGTTTCGATTGCATCAAATATTGTGCGTGTGGTTATATATATATGTTGATATAGCCAAGGAACGATCAAATCTTGATATCGCCGCTTGTAGCGTGCGTGACACTAGAGTAGGATAACTCTTACAAGATATAAGGGGGGTACTGGGTTTATATGACTATTGTAGGGCATTTGAGATGCCTGAGAATGATCATGGGATCATGTATTCATTATAAGACATTTGAGATGTCTAGATATAATGGAGAATTGGTAAAATAAATGCTAGGCATTTGAGCTATCTATGATTAATAGCGAGGTTATGAAATCAGTATTAGATATTGAGATATCTATATTTGCATGAATGATGAACTTGGAATCATTAATTATTGATATTCGAGAACTAGGCATGCAATGAGTTAAATCAATGTGTTGATTTACTGATTTATGAGATTTGATGATTTTGATGATTGTGAGAACAGGGACAGTACACGGAATCCCGGATGAGGATGTTGCCATCCAGGGAGTATCATTTAAATTCATTAGCATTTACTTTTGTTGTAAATTATGAATTTCATTATTGTGATTATGGGATTTTGTGTATTGGTATGCTCACCCCGTTGGGGGCTGTCTCTGTTGGGGCAGGTGAACAGGCACATCGATGGCTTTGGAGTTGAGCTCGAGCTGTTGATTGGATGTTGTAAGGCCCCGATGCTAATTAATACGGATTAACGATGATTAAGCAAACCCGGATAATTAAAAGTGCAAATTTGAATTAAGGTGTTCCGGACCACGATGGGTCAACCAACTAGTGTAACATGTTTTAGTGCATGAGCACATGGCACTTTGAGAACACATGGCACTAATTAATTTAACTCATGTTTAATACATGATTTTGGACCATTAATCTTGCAATAGAGTGATGTATTGACACATGGATTCCACAATACATCAATTAAATAAAAAAAAAACCCATGCATGGCTTTGAACCTCACGCCTATATCAATTGACAATGCAGATTTTTGGTTCTTATTTTAGCTACCAATTTCTCTCTCTTCCCACTTCAACCCAAACACTCCTCCTTCTCTCTTCTACCATTTTCGAAAATGGCAGCTCATTTCCTACCAAAATCCTCTTGAATTTTCAAGTGCATGTCACATGCAAAGATATATTTGAGTGCTACTCATCTTGAGGAACAAGATGCACCAAGAAATTTCAAGTTTGGAGAAAGGACATGCAAGATTTTCGAGTAGCAGCAGTTTTGGTGTAGGATTTTCGGTTTTGGCTTGGTTTTGTGGATGATCAAGCTTCAAATCTTGAAGATAAATGAAGGTATATCATCATCCTTGAGTTTTATCAACTTGCATGTATGATTAAGGGTCGAATTTTGATACTTGGGCATGAGAAATGTAGTGAAAACTTGCTGTCAGAATGTTCTGCAGATTTCAGTATAATGTTGGTCTAGTATTTCGAATTTTGGGTCTAGTTAATTTTCGAATTTAAAGATTACTCCCCTGATAGAAGTTGTAGTGTTTTGTGTTAGCTTTATTTGGCAACAAGAATCAGATAATTTGGAGTTAATATGAAAAAGTTATGGTCAGTTTACCAACATGTGTCAAATCTGGAAATCCACTGCATCCGAGTTTCATGCATTATGTTCTTCGTATTTCTGGGAATAAATGGCTACGAATATGAAGTTTTAGGCTCTAATAGGTGTTGTATTATTCGATGTTACCTTGCATGTGGAATTGGCCTCACTCAATTTGGAGCTCATATGAACGAATTATGCTAATTTTACCAGCAACTATACAATCTGGAAGCAGGGGATATACGAGTTTTTTAGGCTGTACGCTTTTCAGATAATGTACATGAAGATGAATTGTTTAGCTTAAAGCTCATAAGATATGTTTTGTTGAATGTTGGGTTATCTTGAATTATAAACTGGCCTTACATGATTTGGAGTTTCCGAGTGTAAGATATGAACTTTTCCATAAAACCGCTCACTCTGTCAAATAGAATATGAGTATTTTTAAAAGCTGGCATACTTTTCTTTGCATGTGCCTCAAGATGAGTGAACTAGCTTATGGAATTCAAATATGAACTGTAGAAAATTAAGTTTTCGTGATTCTACCACTGGCCCCAAGTCTTTTGGACATCATATAAATTTATTATGATTTTTATACGAAAATGGGTCAGGCTGGAATTTGGTGAATTATCCTGTTTTTCTAGCAGATTGTTCTTGGCCATTTTACCTAGGCTAAATGAAGAATTTGAAGATGATTTGAACTGATGAAATGTTCATTTTTGAGTTAGCTTTGAAAATAAATTGGACCCATGTGATTTTATTAAGTATCGGACAAGTTATGAGCCGATCTCTACGGTTGCGCAGGCTGAAATTTAGAGAATTGGTTTTGGGTCTAAGTTTGAGTTTTATTTTGATAAGTTAAGGCTAGTATGTGACAGTATGTTGTATTTGGAACTATTATGACCAGGTTAACAGATCCCGAGGTTTATTCGAGGAGTACTCGGTAGATATAGCATTGGTCCGAGGTACGTAGAAAACGGGTTTTATCACAATGTCTGGCAAAGACATGTGATGTTCCCGGGTATGATTTACTTGTCATTACTTGCTCCTTATGTGGCTATGTGATAAGTTGATTTGCAGTATGTGAATTACATGGTACATTGACTGCATGATATATGATGACATGAGATTTGAGGTGCATCACATGAGATTATGATATTGCATGATGCATTGACACGCATGGACATTGAGCATGTCATGTTGAGCCTATTGATTTCGTTCTTGGTACCTATATCTTTTCTTGGTATGAGTGATGCGTGCCTGGGGATGATGGGCAGCCGTTGGCTCGGCAGGAGTGAGAGTGAGCTGAGGGATGCCGGAGTGACGAGCGTGCCGACGTCGCCCAGACACGAGGATGATGGACCGCCGATGGCTCGACTGAGAGATAGATCGGAGCGCGGAGCGTGTCACATCCTGCTCGAGCACTGATGAGTGATTGTTGATCTTCCTTTGGACCCTTGAGACAGGGATATGCGAGATTTGATACCCTTCATATGCATTTGCATTCATGCACGGCATGCATCGCATGTTATTTGTCATACACTGTGATTTTATCTGTTTCTCGTACTGGGGTTCTGACCCCCTTCGCGGGGGGCTGTCATGTCTTTGTTGGATGGACATGACAGGTATTGCAGGTGGACGTACTGTGGATGCTCGAGACGAAGCATCGATAAATACCAGAGCTCCTTGAGAGCGAGCTCAGGTATATGATTTATGTTTTGAGTCCCAGTAGTTGTTTAGTATTTTTACTTATGTATTAAATTACCGGGGTATGCCCCGAGTATCTGTATTTTTAAGTATTACTTTACTAAGAAAATATATGTAATGCTTATGCGATGAATATCATGTTAGATGAAAAACTGGAAATAAATATTTTCACTATTCGGAAATGTTTTAGAAACAAAATGCGAAAAATTTTGAGGGTCACTTTGATAAAGTTTTTAACTAAATCTTCCGCTGTTTACGTTAATATAACAATCGTGTGTTACTTACACCTCTGATTAGGACCAGGCCCTCACAGATGTACTCCCAGGATCGTGGTACCAGGGCTTGATGGAGCACGGTATCGTATAGAGTACTTATATACACCTGAGGATTTTATACATATTCATGATGCTCGCATGTGAGCACGATTATACTTGTATATGGATTGTATATAAAGGCATGAGCCTTTCTCTCTTTCATTTGAGGTTGCATGCAATTAGAGGTTGAATTGCTAAATGATATGAGAGTCATTGGTGTATTATGTGGGTGTTGAAACCCACTTTTGTCGTCGTATGTGTGGTGTCTTCCCTGGCTGGGAATTTACTTGTATTACTGCTTTCTGATGAGTATTATGTGTTCCCTGGCCGGGAATTATGTTATGTGTTGTGCCTTTTTTTTCGGGATAGCTCTATTTATGGGGAGACTCTGCCCAAATTTTTATAAAAGTTCACAATGTGAAAAGTGGCACCAAGGGGTTGGTAAAAGGGCAAACATATGAGTCTTTTATTGTTAGGATGATGATCTTATAACATTGAGTATTAAAGGAAATTTTGTAATTGACATTCAATGGTAAAGTATCATCTGAGCTTCCCGATTGACTTTTTATTGAAAGCATGTGCCACACATAGTGGTTAATACACTAATCAGGGGTTAAGGGCTAAGGGGGTCCTTACAAGTCTGCTGGCCTGTACTGGTTCAAAGTCCGCTGGCCTCCACTGGTTAGAAGTCCGCTAGCTCAAGGTTTGCTTGATAGTGTCTGCTGATATTGTCTACTGGTGGTGTCTACTGGTAGTCCGGTAAATGATCCGATGGATGATCCAGTAGACGATCCATTTAGTCAGCAGCGCTCGGTGTCTATTGGTTGTATCTACTGGTCTAGTTATTTCAACACATTTCTTTGCTAATCATCAAGCTTCTAATTATTATCTATTCACTGCACACTTGATGAAATATGTTAGCAACACAATAACAAGTTTTGTTAACATCAAAACCAAGATTGTTCGGGATTCCAGAACCCAACAATTTTTATAGTAAAAAAGTTATCTTATTTTTATATTATAATTATACAATAGATATACAAAATTATACCATTAAGTTGATTAGTTCAAACAGATGAGTGAGTTTTAATACAACATATTTGAAAATAAAAAAAAATAATTAATCATATCCAATACTTCCATAAATTATCAAATACTCCATAAATTAATTTATTTTATTTTATTTTCTATTATATAAACATACACTTATGGTAGAAATATATATTTTTTTTAACATTCTAAAATTAATGTAATTGCTTAACAAACATAGAAGTTTCATATATGGAAGTCGTCATCTAAACTAATTAAAAAACCCTAATTTGTTTACCTACAAAGTAGAAGATTGTTTCAGTTTGGTTTGCTACATTTTTTACGTTTTATATTAAATAATGGGATAATTACATCTACACCCTCGACTTTGGCCTATTTACAGAATGCTCCCATCGACTTTGGAAAATTACAGAGACCTCCCCTGCCGTTTGTAAAATTAACGGCCGTTACAAAAACCTCCCCTAATTTTTATTGGAAATCTCAAATTGCCCCTGGTCAACTTTGACTACTATTTTGACCTAAATTTTTAGAGTTGGTGTCTTTGTAATTATGATATTTTATAGGGGGTGTGATCGTAATAAAACTATTATTTTATTTTTCGAATGGTTTATTTCAAATATAATTATTATTTACTGTTAGTTCCGAACTTTATCGATGAGATTTTAAAGATGACAAAACATATCAGACCGGATCGAGAGAAATCAGACTGACCAGTCGATCGCCCAAAACAGGTCAAGCTGATAAGATGACAAAGCATATCAGACCGGATCGAGGGTAATCAGACTGACCAGATCGATAACTCAAAACAGAACAAGCTGATAAGGCATATCACATATCAGACCGGATCGATAGATATCAGACTGACTAGATCGAAGCTTCAGATCGATCTCAATCTTTATCAGATCAGAGCAGTCAAGGATGCATAAAGAGTGGCTCTTCAGTCCGAATCATTAACGGCTATTTATTGTAGCATTTAATGTCGCAATTAATGCTACAAAGGACCAAAGACTGAAGATTACCATAAAAGGTAAGAAGACAAAGAAGAGCTTACCTGACAGTCGCCGAAAGCATGAACCAGAACGGCAAGTATCCTGAAGAAGAAGACTGTAGCATACTCAGAGATTAAGCAGAGTCAAGAGTTGCACATTAAGGGAAATAATGTCGTTGGTACATGCAACTATAAAAGGATGCAACAACAATACAGATATATACAAGACTCTCGCTGATCAATCAAAAAAACAGCACAAGCGCTCAAGCTCAGAATCTCTCGAGCTGAAATTATTCTTAAGCACGATTACATTGTAATATTTGATCATTTAGGATCACTGTGCGCATCTTGTGTATTCTGTATTGAAAAATAAGTGAGAAACAAATTGTAACTGTCAGACAGAGAGTGTCTGAACAGATCGAGTGACTAGGAGTTTCAGTCTGGTAGTGAGGTAAATCCAGCTGAATCGGGTTTGTACAACAGGATTGTATAAATCAAAGTCTTCTAGTAGAAACCTTCCTTAATTGGAAGAAGGGGAGACGTAGAAGGATTACACCACCTTCGAACTTCCAGAAACATATCCTGTGTCTTATCTTTCTGCACTCGTTCTTTCATTCAAGCCATCGAGCCGTTCTTACAAATATAAAAACAGACTGTTCCGCACTTATACATTCAGTGGTCTGTTCTATAAAAGAGTTGATTAAGAAACAGATTTCTTTCACTAATCCGAAAGAAATCACAAGGGATTAAATTTTACAAGGAGTGTTCATTCACCCCCCCTCTAAACACTCCGGACCGATCCTAACAAATGGTATCAGAGCAGGTCATCTTAATCAGCACAAAGACACTTGAGCTGATGGCATCATTCAACAAACTTCCTATGTTCTCAAAGGAAGACTATGATGACTGGAGAATCAGAATGCAAGCTCATCTGGCAGCTCAGGATGACGATATGTGGTTCGTCATCACTGATGGACCAATGAAGATTCTGAAAGTCAATACAGCAGTCGCCATTACTGGTGGAGAACCACAAATGGTAGAGAAGGACAGATCCCTCTGGACGAATGAGGAAAGAAAGAAAGCAAATCTCGACAACGTTGCCAAAGACATCTTGTTCAAGACATTGGACAAGAACATGTTCAGCAAAATCAAAATGTGCTCTACTGCCAAAGAAATTTGGGAGAAGATAGCACAGCTATGTGAAGGCAAGGACCAGACCAAAGAAAACAAGCTGACTGTTGCTCTTCAAAGATTTGATAGCATAAAGATGAAGAGTGGAGAAACTCTAAATGAGTTTGATGAAAGAGTCACTGGTATCATTAATGAACTGAATGGTCTGGGCAAAGAATACTCAAACAGAGAGATCGCTCTGAAAGTTATGAGAGCCCTGCCAAAAGAATGGGATGTTAAGACCATTGCAATGAGGGAGTCCAAAGATCTGAACAAGGTTGAACTTCATGATCTGTTCGCAGATCTTAAAGCATATGAGTTCGAACTGATAAGCAGAGGTGAAGCAGAGCCATTCATCTCTCAACCAAACAAAGCACTGGTAGCTATTCCAGACCAGATCGCCTCCACATCAGATCGATCTATCGAACAGATAAGTAATGATGCTATGTCATTATTTATCAAGAAATTTGGTAAATTCGTGTCTAAAAATAAGAGGAATTTTAAACCCTCTCATTATAAATCAATAAAGGACGATGCTGTTAATGATCAGGCTTGCTACAATTGTGGTAAGACCGGACATTTCATTGCAGATTGCACCAAACCGAAGAAAGAAGAACGAAAGGAGAAGCATCGCGATGACAGGAAAAAGAAGCACTACAAAGATCGCAAAAATCATGGAAAGTCCCAAAAGGTCCTAGTAGTTGAAGAAGGAAACAGCAAGTGGGCTCAGACTGACTCCGATTCAGAAAGCTCCGAATAATATTCTTCAAGCGAAAGCGAAGAAGATATTCAATGTCTAATGGCAGACGAAGAGATGAGTCAGACAGACGAGGTATTTGATTTTGACTCAAATGAATTTACACGTGAAGAGCTCATGTCCGCACTGCAAGACATGGCTAATGATTATAGGATCTTAGCTGAATCATTTGAGAAAAATAAAGCTAAAGTCAATGATAAAATGGATGAGCACAACAAACCAAGCTGCTCTGAGCAGGGTGAGTGCAACAATCTCCAGATCGAGCTGAATAAGCTGAAAATCTCCTATGATCAGCTCCATGAAGAAAATAAGAGAATTAGCACACAAAATGCTAAGCTTTCTCATATATTCAAAACATGGACAAAATCCAGAACATCTTTGGAAGAATTACAAGAGGTACAAAGAAACGTTGGTGATTTCACCGGCATAGGCTTTGACACCAAAGAATCCACCAAAGATGAATCTGAACTGTTGCTGGTAAAGAACAAAATCAAACAAATGACATTTGTTAAATCCAGCACAGTATATGAGACTGAAGCACCTACGATTCAAACGGGAGTCTCTTTCGTGAATCAAGGTTTGAGAAAAGGAATTGGATATGTCAACCAAGCCAAAGAAAAGGCACCAGCAAGCTTTGCGTCTTTCAGACCAAATCTAAGGGTGCAAGATCGAAGGCAAGGAAGACAATACAATTACTATAATTCAAAACCAGTTCAACGAAGATATAGACTACCCCATGAGAATCACAGGTTTCTATATCGCACACATTATCACACACAACATCGAAACAGATCAGCTCACAACACACCACACACACACAAGCCATTAAAGCTGATACAGGTGTGGGTTCCCAAAGGGCTAATCCGTTCTGGACCCAAATAGGATTGGGTACCAACAATAATTATGTTTGATGACAGGTACCGAAGAAACTTGCATCAGACTGGTACTTGGACAGCGGGTGTTCTCGTCACATGACTGGAAACATCGAGCTGTTGTTTGAAGTTACAGAATGTACTGGACCCAAGATCATTTTCGGGGATAACTCAAAGGGTAAGACCGTGGGCAAGGGTAAGATTGTCCATGGTAACATTATTATCAATGATGTGCTGTTAGTTGAAAATCTGTGCTATAATCTGATTAGTATAAGTCAACTTTGTGATAATGATTATGCTGTAGAATTTCACAAACACAATTGCACTGTTAAATCGTCAGATGGTATGACCATGCTTGTAGGAATCAGAAATGGAAATACATATAAGATTAACTGGAATATGCTCAACCTGATAATCCTACTTGCTTCATCGCTAACAATGATAATAAACACTGGCTATGGCATAAACGCTTGAATCATGTCAATTTTAAGACTATTTCTAGCCTTTGTAAACATGATTTAGTTATCGGTCTGCCCAAGATCGATTTTGCTAAGGATAAGATCTGCGAAGCTTGCCAAATGGGCAAACAGATTAGAGCATCCTTCAAAAACAAGAATGCCAAAACCTCCTCCCGTTGTTTAGAACTATTGCATATGGACTTATTTGGTCCTATACCAATAACAAGTTTAGGGGGAATGCGGTATACTCTTGTTGTTATTGATGATTACTCACGCTTTACATGGACTATATTTTTGAGCAATAAAGATCAGACCGGTCCGAAGTTGATCAAGCTGCTGAAACGCACTCAGAATGAGAAATCATCAAGCGTAGACAGGATTCAAAGTGACAAAGGCACTGAGTTTTCAAATCAGAATCTTGAATCCTTTCTAGAAGATCATGTAATTAAGCATGAGTTTTCAGCCGCTCGAACTCCTCAACAGAATGGAGTTGCAGAACGAAGAAACAGAACGCTCAAAGAAGCAGCAAGAACAATGCTTGCTGATTCTGGAATTTCACAAAAGTTCTGGGCAGAAGCTGTAAATACTGCATGCTACACTCAAAATCGGTCTATGATTAACAATAAGCTGAATCCACTCCATATGAAATATGGACTGGTAACAGACCGTCTATTTCTCACCTTCATGTATTTGGCTGTAAATGCTTCGTTCACAACAATGGTAAGAATCATCTTACAGCATTTGAAGCTAAGTCAGATAATGGAATATTCTTAGGATATTCATCAACTAGCAAAGCTTATCGAGTTTTTAATATTCGAACCTTAATTGTAGAAGAATCAGTTCATGTAGTTTTTGATGAATCTTTGTGTGTTGAGGGTAACAAAGAATCAATTCAAAATCGGATGGAAAACATCCATCTCGAAGCTAACAGTGATGATGAGATTGTAGCTAACAGGTCAAGAGACAATCCACCAGAACCTGAAGTGCCAGCCAGATCGGATCAAGGCAATGAAGCTTCTTCAGATCGAGCCGATCCGGATGATCCAAACTCTCATATCAAAGTAGATGCTGATCATACCACTACTACTACTCATCCGGCTGGATCAGACAATCCAGAGTCAAGCTATCGATGGACTAAGAGTCATCCACCTAATCTAGTGATTGGAAGTCCCTCTACACCGATTAGAACCAGAGGACAGATGATGGATGAGTTCACTCATGCTGCCTTCATCTCAACTCTGGAACCTAAGAAGATCGATGAAGCTCTGACTGATTTCAACTGGATTAAGGCCATGCAAGAAGAGCTTAATCAATTCGAACAAAATCAAGTTTGGAGTCTAACCCCTAGACCAAGCGATCTGCCTGTTATTGGAACCAGATGGGTTTTCAGAAACAAGCTGGACGCAGATGGAACTGTGGTTAGAAACAAGGCCAGACTGGTGGCACAAGGATTCCGACAAGAAGAAGGAATTGACTTCGATGAATCATTTGCACTAGTCGCCAGACTTGAAGCAATCAGAATCTTTCTTGCATATGCTGCCTTTAAAGACTTCAAGGTATATCAGATGGACGTCAAGAGCGCCTTTCTTAATGGTAAGCTTCAGGAGGAAGTTTACATTGAGCAACCTCCTGGATTTCAGAACCACTCATTCCCTAATCATGTATACCTACTGAATAAAGCAGTATATGGTCTGAAACAAGCACCAAGAGCCTGATATGACACTCTATCTCAATTTCTGCTGAACCATGATTTTCAGATCGGCTCAGTAGATAAAACTCTCTTTAAATTTATTAAGGGGGAACATACCCTGTTAGTTCAGATTTATGTTGATGATATAATCTTTGGGTCAACTAACCCCAAATTATGCGAGAAATTTTCCAAGTTGATGCAGGGACAGTTTGAGATGAGCATGATGGGAGAACTCTCATTCTTCTTGGGTCTCCAAGTCAAACAGCTCAGCAATGGTATTTTCATCAACCAAACCAAGTATACCAAAGAGCTGCTTAAGAGATTCGGAATGGAAACATGCTCAACTGCATCCACTCCAATGAGTCCTACAATCAAGTTAGACAAAGAGGAAGGGGGAACGACAGTCGAAGTAACTATGTATAGAGGACTAATCGGATCGCTCTTATATCTTACAGCGAGCCGGCCTGATATTATGTTCTCAGTCTGTATGTGCGCCAGATTTCAGTCAGAACCAAAGAAATCACATTTTATTGCTGCTAAGCGTATTCTGAAATACTTGAAAGGATCTCAGAACGTTGGTCTTTGGTACTCCAAAGATTCTAACTTCAGCTTGATCGGATATTCAGACGCAGACTACGCTGGCTGTAAGATTGATCGTAAAAGCACCAGTGGAACATGTCAATTTCTAGGTGAAAGATTGATCTCTTGGTTCAGTAAGAAGAAAACATTAATTGCCACATCTACAGCTGAAGAAGAATATCTTGCCGCTGGAAGTTGTTGCGCTCAAATGCTCTGGATTCAACACCAGCTCAAAGACTATGGCATCCAAGCTGTTGACTCTCCGATATTTTGCGACAACACAAGTGCAATCGCTATAACATATAATCCAGTTCTGCACTCTCGAACAAAGCATATTGATATAAGACATCATTTTATTCGAGATCATGTTGGCAAAAAGGAGATTCGGATCGAGCACATCTCAACAGAGCAGCAAGCAGCAGACATCTTCACCAAACCGCTCCCTGAGGCTAAGTTTAATTATTTCCGTCAAATTTTTGGTTTAATTGACTTATCTTGATAGTTTAGATGTTTTCTTCTTTTCGCGTTTAAAGATTTTTGTTGGCACAGATCGATAATACAATGTTCAGAAAGACACAGACCGGTCCGAACTTTCAGACCGATCTATGTCAATCTGATGTTATCCTATGATCTGTCTGGACAATAAATCCTTTATTTTGTATTTATTTAAAACAAAAACAGCCCGGACTGATTGCAAATTTTAACCGCCTTATCTTTCTTTTATCCTGACCGTTTATTTTGAATTATTTAATTATCAGTCTTCGAGATAAAGACACATGTCTTCTCTCTCTTATTTAGCGGGCTGAACATTTCATTTTCATTCACTTTTTACCATTTACCGCTGTCTGCTTTCTAACTCTCTCATAACCTCTCAAAACTCTTCGTATATTCTTCCATTTTACTCCAATGGCTACCATAACTCACAACTCTCTCTCCGTTGAGTTCAATGATATTTACAGGGCTGAAGATGCAGAGATGGTCTCCATTTTCCGAGCTTTGGAATCGTCTGGATTACGGAATTTTCTGGAGTGTGGCACGGTGGTTTACGAATCAGAGATTCGTGAAATGTTTGCCAATGCTGTATCCCAGAAGACATCTATCTCCACCTCTGTAAAGGGCAAAACATTTGAAATCTCGCCGATGACGCTGGCCAAGACCTTTTGTCTTCCCAACTCCGGACTGACTGAGTTTGGGCAGATTCCTCAAGCTTCTCTCACAGCTCTTCAGGGGAAGTTTTCTATATTTGGCCACCGCCTGCAGCCCTCATTCAAAAAGAAGGAAATGCTCTTTCATTTCCAGGTGCTGTGCGAAATTGTGGGCAAGCCATTATTGGGCAAAGCAGGAAGTTTTGACGCCGTCACTGCCGAGAAGTTCAGGGTCATGGCTGCTATTGTTTCCGGACAGAAGATGAACTGGTCCGTGATTCTATTTGGAGTCCTGATGGAAACAGTGATTGCCTCCAAACAGGCTGTCTGCTTTGCTGTTCCTCTCAGCAAGCTACTGGAAACTTTGGACATTGAGCTGGGGAAGCAGTCTGCTCTGAGTCCCTTCAAAATTCTCAACTCCAAAGGGCTAGCACTGCTGAAGTCCAAGAGTGCTCCACCTACCCCTACCAATCTGGTGGCAGTCAAGATTGAGAAGGGAGAAGAACAGGCTGTTGCTCGCAAACCTCGGGTCAAGCGAAAGTTAACTATCCAGACTGACTCTGAAGAAACTCAGTCTGCTCCCTCGCCACCAGCCAAGCCCCTTCCCAAGAAGCCAAGAACCCAGATTACCAAACCAATCAAACCTCTACCTTTCAAAACACTACCCATATTGCCTCCAACAAAAGCCACCCCTGCACCCCAACCTACAACCCAAATTTCAACCACTACACCCAAAGTAACCATCCGAGTCCCCTCTGCCATTCCCATGGTCAAAGGGATTGTTATCACTAAGTTGGGAGACTATACCCAATCTGGGATCAAGTCCCCTTCCTCCACCGGCAAGGGCAAAGCCATTCTCTCCGAACCACTCTCCTCTAAGCCCAAATCTGCAGCGCAGACAGCAATTGACATTGCTATGGAGGACGTTGAAGAGAAAGTGAAGGAGCTCATTGTGGTTTTTGATGAGTACGTCGAGTACAGAACGATCAACCACATTGAGATGTTCTTCGGCAAACTCAGACGCCTTCAGAAAATGGAAGAAGAAGTTCTGAAGGGGACAGAGACCGATGATGTTCGGATTGCTGTGCAGCGCAAAGAGCTATTTAAGGCCAATCAAAGATTCAGACTGGCGACTCTGCTCTTAGCTGCTAAGAAAGCGAACTTCGATCCGAATACTCCAACTGCCAGAGATGATGGGGCTGTTATTGCTCAATTAGAGATGGATATTCATGCTCTCCATTTAGCTGTCCGATTTCAACGACAGAAAATCAGCATATCCACTCCAGTAACCAGCCCGGATCATCCCTCTGCAAGCAAGACTCTGGCAGAACCTTTCATTGAGGTTATTCCCTCTAGAGCAGCAGACCAGACTGCAGATCGCGCAGCAGATCAGCCAGCAGATCGCGCAGCAGATCAGACTGCAGAACTAGTAGCCGATCAGACAGCGGAGCAGCCATTGCCTAATGCTCCATCTGCTACAGAAGATGAACCATTGAATGTCTTGTTGGACTCTCCAACAACATCTATTCCTTTGGGATCATCAGTCTCCCACGTTCAAATCAGTCCAACCGCAGAACTTGCAACAGCTGGCGCACCAGAGTTCGTCGATCCGGATCTGGTGGTGTCCACAGTTGTTGCAGCTCTACAAATTGAGGAGCCCTCTAGACCCAGCACTCCTCCAGTCCAATTAGATGAAGATATGGCTTTCATACAAGCATTTTCTTCGGCTCTGGTCACTTTGATCCGGTCCGAAAGTCACCAAGCTGCTGTATCTTCAATTATACCGATTGCTGAAGAAGATGATCATGCATTGTCATCATCAGATCACTCTCCAAGCCGACTATCTGATGCACCTCCATCACTGGCAAGGACCCTTCAGCACTTATCTAACAACTGCCTATCACTCTCTCAACGTGTTATAGAAGTTCATCAAGGTCGGAGGCTTACAGCTTTGGACTTTGATTCATTCAAAGAGAAGATGACAGCCAGTATCGGCAGCCTTCAGCGAGGACTGAATGATCTGTTCTCTCAGCAAGCTTCCTATAAAAATAGCCTGAGAAAAGAGCAGATCGAGCTGGCCACTGAAGTTAGAGCATCCGTCGCCAATTCCCTCCGCGCTCAAGACGTTAAGACGTTCGTCTTGACGCTATCAGCGCTCAGCTAGCACAAGTTGTAGATTTTCTCCAAGAGATTGCTGCTGACAAAAAGGGGGAAAAGAAAAAAAGACTTCAAGCCTCATCAGTCTCAGTCTTCAAGAAAAGACTTCAAGCCGCATCAGTCTCAGTCTTCAAGAAAATAGATTGTTTAAATATTCAGACTGTCTGTATGCAAGATTGTTGGTGATCAATAAAGAAATCTTTCTTTGTTAAGTCCTTGTTCATTTATTTTGAACTAAAATAAAAGACTTAATAATAAAAGGTTTAATCGATCCAACTTAATAATGTTCATTTATTTTGAACAAGAAGAAGTAATCGATCCGAAAGTATACGCTTCAGAGTTCTTATCAGACTGGTTAAAAAGACTTAGAAGCTAGGTTTTGTCATCATCAAAAAGGGGGAATTTGTTAGTTCCGAACTTTATCGATGAGATTTTAAAGATGACAAAACATATCAGACCGGATCGAGAGAAATTAGACTGACCAGATCGATCGTCCAAAACAGATCAAGCTGATAAGATGACAAAGCATATCAGACCGGATCGAGGGTAATTAGACTGACCAGATCGATAACTCAAAATAGAACAAGCTGATAAGGCATCTCACATATCAGACCGGATCGATAGATATCGTACTGACTAGATCGAAGCTTCAGATCGATCTCAATCTTTATCAGATCAGAGCAGTCAAGGATGCATAAAGAGTGGCTCTTCAGTCCGAATCATTAACGGCTATTTATTGTAGCATTTAATGTCGCAATTAATTCTACAAAGGACCAAAGACTGAAGATTACCATAAAAGGTAAGAAGACAAAGAAGAACTTACCTGACAGTCGCCGAAAGCATGAACCAGAACGGCAAGTATCCTGAAGAAGAAGACTGTAGCTTACTCAGAGATTAAGCAGAGTCAAGAGTTGCACATTAAGGGAAATAATGTCGTTGGTACATGCAACTATAAAAGGATGCAACAACAATACAGATATATACAAGACTCTCGCTGATCAATCAAAAAAACAGCAAGCGCTCAAGCTCAGAATCTCTCGAGCTGAAATTATTCTTAAGCACGATTACATTGTAATATTTGATCATTTAGGATCACTGTGCGCATCTTGTGTATTCTGTATTGAAAAATAGAAGTGAGAAACAAATTGTAACTGTCAGACAAAGAGTGTCTGGACAGATCGAGTGACTAGGAGTTTCAGTCTGGTAGTGAGGTAAATCCAGCTGAATCGGGTTTGTACAACAAGATTGTATAAATCAAAGTCTTCTAGTAGAAACATTCCTTAATTGGAAGAAGGGGAGACGTAGAAGGATTACACCACCTTCGAACTTCCAGAAACATATCCTGTGTCTTATCTTTCTGCACTCGTTCTTTCATTCAAGCCATCGAGCCGTTCTTACAAATATAAAAACAGACCGTTCCGCACTTATACATTCAGTGGTCTGTTCTATAAAAGAGTTGATTAAGAAACAGATTTCTTTCACTAATCCGAAAGAAATCACAAGGGATTAAATTTTACAAGGAGTGTTCATTCACCCCCCCTCTAAACACTCCGGACCGATCCTAACACTTACTCAATTTTTTTTATTTTCCTAATAATTTTAATATTTATAATTTTTATTCAATCTTGTAAAATATCAATATATATCATAAAAAATTAAACATATTTATATATCATTTAAAAACATTTGTTAGAAATAACAACATTGTGTAAATTTTTGAATTATGTCGAATTGAAAGTCAAATTAAAAAATAATATGTTCGATTGCCATTTCGAAATTGACGTCAATAAATATTGATCAGCCAAAAAATAACGACCTTGATAATATATAATAATCGTACTTTTCAATAAATGATTTAAAATATAAATAATATATAACTAATAATTTGAGGAACGAGATAAAAATCTAAAATTGAAAACAAACTACCCATATACGAGTTCAACTAGGGGTGAGCTGCAGAACCGAATTTTAAATTGAACCGACCAAATTTGTTTCAGCCAACCGAAGTGACTGATTTTTATATTAAATCGAATAAACCGATTCGATAAAACATCGAGTGTCATTAAAGATCATGGCCTAAGTCATATCATTTAAAGTCAACATCTAAACATATAATTATCATTAAAGATCATTAAAACAAGATTATGTTATTATTATAATTACAAAAAAAAAATACTATGATAATAATATAATTAGATAATATTGAATGTATTTTTATAGATAAGTAGTTTTAAAATATTATCATTAATATGAAAGCTAGTTTATAGTTTAAAAATATTTAATAAATAATTCTCTGAAATAAATAAAAAAGAAACAAAAAAAGAAATATAAAATAAATAAAAATAACATGACATAATAGGAGTGTAACTATAATATATAGTATATTATAGGGGGTGCATATGTAATGGTTTGATAACTTTATATTACATATAGTATAAGGGGTGCATCTGTAATATTTCAAAAAATTTATATTAAATATACAAGATGGCAAAAGTGTCATTTCGTGCAATTCATTAATTGTTTTTGACGGTGTGGAGAGGATGTTTCTGTAATTTTCCAAGTCGATGTGGGCTTTTTATAAATAGGTCAAAATCGAGAAGGTGTAGATATAATTATCCCATAAATAATTTGGGTGGTTTGACAGTTTGGCTAGGAAAATGTCAGTGTAGAGAATGAAGTACACGATTCTTTGTTTGATTTGTTCTTATCATAATACTAAAATGCAATGACTTGTCATAAGTCATGGAGAATGAAATCATTTTCCTTGAGTTCAGTTCGTTCAAATGCTGTGAATCTTAATATTAATATTGATTATTTATTTATTGATAACGTTGGAACCTGTGGCCGCTACTTTTAGGATGTATACTGGATAAACCCTCGAACTAATGAAATAGCCTACAAACCACGTCAGTCAGGTAAATCACACTAGACAAGTCTGATGCGACAGGCTCAAACTGAGATAGACAGATGCATGAATTGATTTTTTTTTTTTTTTGTATTGATGAAAAGTTCAATATAAAGTATAGTTTGAAAATCGGTTGAAAATGTCTTTTTGAGAAAGATTTTGAAAATTATGAAAGTTGTTTGTATCATTTCCAAAAAATATTTTCATTTCTGAAGATTAGATGGTTACTTCTTGGCTACCTGATGTGGTATTATTTCATGTTGTTGATCAATGACTCATATTTATCATTATATTGCATCACGTATAAAAAAGTGAGACGCTGATAATCTGTATCACTTATTCAATATTTGAGATAGTGTCTCATGGGACAGCCAAGAATAATTCAGATAAAACACATATTGCTTTATGCGCACTTACTGATCAGATTTTTGTGATTTTGACTGTGTTTGACTCGATTTGTATTTTATCGCAATAAGAATGTTATTATTCTCGTTCAATATAATTTTATTTCTTAAAGTTGTGATTATGGATATTCATGTGAATACATGGTGTTAAGTAGGTGAGCATTCGGTTACCGACCGAATCAATCAAAATCGAAGAATCCAATTTTTTTTTACAAAATCGAACCGACCGAAGCTATTTTACAAAAACAAACAAATCGAACTGATAACATATCGGTTAATTAAGTCGTTAACCGAATTATTTTTATATTTTTGAAAATTTAAGCAAATTATAAAAAATAAATTAAAAACTGATTTTAGGAATATAAAATGTTAGGATCGGTCCGGAGTGTTTAGAGGGGGGTGAATGAACACTCCTTTAAAATTAATCCTTTTTTATTTCTCTCGGGTTAGTGAAAGAGATCTATTTCTTAATCAACTTCTCTGCAGAACAGACCACTGAATATAATAGTGTGGAACAGTCTGTTCTAGACTAGTAAGAAAGGCTCGATGGCTTAAAGAGTATAACGTAGTGCGGAATGATAAAAAACAGAATATGTTTCTGGAAGTTCGAAGGTGGTGTAATTCTTCTACGTCTCCCCTTCTTCCAATTAAGGAAGGATTCCACTAGAAGACTTTGATTTATACAATCCTGTTGTACAAACCAGATTCAACTGGATTTACCCCACTACCAGACTGAAACTCCTAGTCTCTCGATCTGTTCAGACACACACTGTCTGACAGTTACAATTGAATCTCACTTCTCTATCTTATTAAAAATACAAAAGACAGACTGATATTGTCTATGCACAGAATGATCCTATGACGATCAAATATTACAATATCCTGTGCTTATGAAAACTTTGGGCAGACTGGTAAGATGAATATCTTAAGAAAAGTGATTCTGCTCAAGAATATCTAGACTTGTAAGCTTGTGCTGTTTTTGTTTTATTTTCGTTTCTTGATTGATCAGTCGTCACTTTGAGCTCTTTAGTTGCATCCTTTTATAGTTGCTTATACCAACGACATTATTTCCTTTTCTGTGCAACTCTTGACTCTGCTCAATCTCTGAATAAGCTACAGTCTTATTCTTTTAGGCACTTGCCATTCTGGTCTATGCTTTCGGCGTCTGTCAGGTAAGCTCTTCTTTGTCTTCTTACCTTTTAAGGTAATCTTCAGTCCTTGGTCTTTGTCACCATTAATTGCATCATTAAATGCTTCAATAAATAGCCGTTAATGATTCGGTACTGAAGAACGACGCTTATTCAACCTTGTCTGCTCTGATCTGATTATTATTGAGCTGATCTCGTGCTTCGATCTGGTCAGGCTGATTTTCATCGATCCGTTCTGATTTTGCGATAGGCCATATCGGCGTTAAGTTGTAGTTCGGATCGATTAAGCCATTTTGTTCAAAATAAATGAACTAAGACTTAGATAAGTAACTGAAGAATTCTGATTTTTATTGAGTAAAAATCTGATATACATTTACATGTCCGACTTATATAGACACTTCTTCACTGAAGACTGTTGAGCTGACTTGAAATCCTTTTTCTTTCCCCCCCTTTTTGTCAGCAGCAATCTCCTGAAGGAAATCTACGATCTGCGTGAGCTGAGCGCAAATAGCATCCAGACGAGTGTCTTGAGAAATAAGGATTTGGCTATGGAAGTCCAAACTTCAGTTGCCAGCTCGATCTGTTCTTTTCTCAGGCTGTTTTTATAAGAGGCTTGCTGAGAGAACAGGTCAGTCAGTCCGCGCTGATACCGCTAATGCTAGCCTGTCATCTTTTCTCTGAAGGATTCAAAATCCAAGTGTGTAGACGTTTGACTCTGATGAACTTCTCTGACTCGTTGAGAGAGAAAGAGACAGTTGTCAGAGAGCTGTTGAAGAGACTTGGCCAGAGATGAGGCTTCAGCAGGTAAATGGCCCGGAGAGTGATCAGATGGTGACGTAGTATGATCATCCTCGGCTTCAATTGGTACAAGTGAATAGACGTCAGATTGGCGTGTATCGGACTGGATCAGAGTAACCAAGTCCGTAGAGAATTTTTCCACAAATGCCAAATCTTCAGCAGACTGATCTGGATGAGTGATAGGTCTGGTAGGCTCCTCAACCTGTAAAGCGGCAACAATTGTTGACACCACCAGATCCGGATCGACGGAGTTTGGTTAGACAACTATCGAAGGTGCGTCGGTTGGACTATGCTGAATGTGGGAGACTGAGGATGCCAGAGGGATCGAAGTTGTGGGAGAGTCCAGCAAGACATCCATGGCTTCAGTCTCTGCTGCAGATGGAGCATTGGTCAGTGGCTGCTCCGCTGTACCAGAAGGAACTGGCTCAAAGAATGATTCTGCCACAGTTTTGCTCGCAGATGGGTGATCTGGGCTGGGAACCGGAGTGGATATATTGAGCTTCTGTCGTTGAAAACTGAACAGCCAGGTGAAGAGCATGAATATCCATTTCCAGCTGAGCAATGACAACACCATCATCTTTGGCAGTCGGATTGTTGGCATCAAAATTGGCCTTTTTGGCTGCAATGAGCAAGTTTGCCAGTCTGAGCCCGTGGTTAGCCTGGAACAATTCTTTGCGATGCACCGCAATCCATACGTCATCAGTTTCTGTCCCTTTAAGGACTTCTTGTTCCATTTTGTGGAGTCTCTTTAGCTTGCCAAAGAACATACCAAAATGGTTGATCGTTCTGTATTCAACCCATTCATCAAATACCACAGTAAGCTCCTTTACTTTGTCTTCAACATCCTCCATGGCGATGTCAATTGCAGTTTGAACGGCTGACTTGGGTTTTGAAGAGAGGGGCTCAGCTAGAACTGCCTTGCCTTTGTCTTTGCCGATGGGAGACGAGGTTTGGCTGGAGATGAAGGAGCAGAGGCAGACTGAGTTTCCTCCGAGTTAGTCTGGATTGTCAGTTTGCGCTTGACTCGAGATTTTCTAGCAGCAGCCTGTTCCTGTCCCCGTTCAATCTTAACAGTCACCAGATCAGAGGGAGTGGGTGGAGCACCTTTGGATTTAAGCAAGGCCAAACCCTTGGGGTTGAGAATCTTAAAGGGGTTGAGAGCAGACGGCTTCCCCAGTTTCGATGTCCAGTGTCTCCAAAAGCTTGCTGAGAGGAACAGCAAAACAGACAGCTTGTTTGGATGCAATGACCGTTTCTAGCAGGACTCCAAACAAGATCGCGGCCAATTCATCTTTTGTCCGGAGTGGATAGCAGCCATTGCCCGGAATATTTTGGCAGTTACGGCGTCATAGCTTCCGGTTTTACCCAATAGTGGCTTGCCAACAATCTCACAAAGAACTTGAAAATGAAACATCATTTCTTTCTTCTTGAAGGATGGCTGCAGTTTGTGGCCAAAAATAGATACTTTGCCCTGAAGATTTGTGATAGTGGCCTGAGGGATGTGGCCAAAATCAGTCAGACCGGTGCTAGGAAGACCAAAGGTCTTTGAAAGCGTCGACTGAGAAATATCAAAAGATTTGCCCTTGACGGAGGTGGAGATGAACGTCTTTTGAGAAACAACATTGGCGAACAACTATCGAATCTCTGACTCGTAAACCACCGTCCCGCATTCTAGAAAGTTCTTTAATCCTGAAGATTCCAAAGATTTGAACATAGAAACCATTTCTGGATCTTCAGCCCTGTAAATTTCATCGAACTCAACAGATAAAGAGTTGTGAGTGATAGTGGCCATTTGAATATGTAATGAAGAATGCGGAGAAATTGGAAATATTTGAAAGTTATAAACAGACAGCAGTAATTCGTAAAAAGTGAAATGAGAGTGAGATGTACAGCCCGCTAAATAGGAGAGAGAGGACACGTGTCTGTATCTCGATGACTGATATTTAAGCGATTCAAAATAAACGGACAGGATGAGAGAGAGATAAGGCGGTTAAAATTCGGTCAGTCCGGGCTGTTTAAACAATTACTATATTAAAGACTGGTTGTAATAGTGCAGACAGATCATAGGATAATATCAGATTTGACAAAGATCGGTCTGAAAGTTCGGACCGGTTTGTGTCTTTCTGATTTTTTGTATTATCGATAGTTCACGGTCTTTAAGACATAATAAACGATACCTCTAAAATATCAATATAGATCTATTAAGCCAAGAATTTGACGAAAATAATTAAACTTAGCCTCAGGGAGTGGTTTGGTGAAAATGTCTGCTGCTTGCTGGTCTGTTGAAATGTGCTCAATCCAAATTTCCTTTTTGCCAACGTGATCTCAAATAAAATGATGTCTGATATCAATATGCTTTGTTCGAGAGTGCAAAACTGGATTATACGTTATAGCAATGGCACTGGTGTTGTCACAAAATATCGGAGACTCAACAGCTTGAATGCCATAGTCTCTGAGCTGATGTTGAATCCAGAGCATTTGAGTGCAACAGCTTCCAGCGGCAAGATATTCAGCCTCGGCTGTAGATGTGGCAATAGATGTTTGCTTCTTGCTAAACCATGAGATCAATCTTTCACCTAGAAATTGACAGGTTCCACTGGTGCTCTTGCGATCAATATTACACCCAGCATAGTCAGCGTCTGAATATCCAACTAAACTGAAATTTGAATCTTTGGGATACCAAAGACCAACGTTCTGAGATCCTTTTAAGTATTTAAGAATGCGCTTAGCAGCAATAAAATGTGATTGCTTTGGATCAGACTGAAATCTAGCGCACATGCAAACTGAAAACATAATATCAGGCCGGCTCGCTGTAAGATATAATAGCGATCCGATCAGACCTCGATACATGGTTACCTCAACTGCTGTTCCCCCTTCGTCTTTGTCTAGCTTGATTGAAGGACTCATTGGAGTTGACGCAGTTGAACAAGTCTCCATTCCGAATCTCTTGAGAAGCTCTTTGGTATACTTGGTTTGATTGATAAAATACCATTGCTGAGCGTTTGACTTGAAGACCCAAGAAGAAAGACAATTCTCCCATCATACTCATTTCAAACTGTCCCTGCATTAACTTAGAGAATTTCTCCCAGAGTTTGGGGTTAGTTGACCCAAAAAGGATATCGTCAACATAAATTTGAACCAATAAGGTATGTCCCCCCTTAATAAATTTAAATAAAGTTTTATCCACTGAGCTGATCTGAAAATCATGGTTCAGAAGAAATTGAGACAGAGTATCATACCATGCTCTTGGAGCTTGTTTCAGTCCATATACTGCCTTATTCAGTAGATATACATGATCTGGAAACTAGTGGTTCTGAAATCCAGGAGGTTGCTCAATGTAGACTTCCTCCTGAAGCTTACCATTTAGAAAAGCACTCTTTACGTCCATTTGATATACTTTGAAGTCTTTAAAAGCAACAAATGCAAGAAATATTCGGATTGCTTCAAGTCTGGCGACTGGTGCAAAAGATTCATCGAAGTCGATTCCTTCTTCTTGTCGTAAGCCTTGTGCCACCAGTCTGGCCTTATTTCTAACCATCACTCCATCTGCGTCTAGCTTGTTTCTAAAAACCCATCTGGTTCCAATAACAGGCAGACCACTTGGCCTGGGGGTTAATCTCCAGACTTGATTTTGTTCAAATTGGTTAAGCTCTTCTTGCATGGCCTTTATCTAGTTATAATCAGTCAATGCTTCATCAACCTGTTTGGGTTCCAGATCAGATATAAAAGCGGCGTGAGTGAATTCATCCATCATCTGTCCTCTGGTTCTTATGGGTGCAGAAGGACTTCCAATTACTAGATCAGGTGGGTGCCTCTTTGTCCATCGATAGCTTGATTCTGGATTATCTGGTCCAGACGGATTAGTAGTAGTAACATTATCAGCATCTGCTTTAATATTAGAGTTCAGAACCTCCGGATCGGCTCGATCTGGAAGAACTTCAGTGCCTTGATCCGGTCTATCTGGTACTTCAGGTTCCAGTGGATTGTCTCTTGACCTATTAGCTACAATCTCATCATCACTGTTAGCTTCGAGATGTATATTTTCCATCTTATTTTGAATTAATTCCTTGTTACCCTCAATACACAATGATTCATCAAACACTACATGAACTGATTCTTCTACAGTTAAGGTTCGATTATTGAAGATGCGAAAAGCTTTACTATTAGATGAATATCCTAAGAATATTCCATTATCTGACTTAGCTTCGAATGCTGTAAGATGATTCTTACCATTATTGTTAACGAAACATTTGCAACCAAATACATGAAGGTGAGAGATAGACGGTCTGTTACCTGTCCATACTTCATATGGAGTTAGATTTAACTTCTTGCTAATCATAGATCGATTTTGAGTGTAGCATGCAGTATTTACAGCTTCTGTCCAGAACTTTTGGGAAATACCAGAATCTGCAAGCATTGTCCTTGCTGCCTCCTTAAGTGTTCTGTTCCTTCGTTCTGCAACTCCATTTTGTTGAGGGGTTCGAGCGGCTGAGAATTCATGCTTAATTCCTTGGTCTTCTAGAAAGGATTCAAGATTCTGATTTGAGAATTCAGTGTCTTTGTCACTTCGAATTCTATCTATACTTGATGATTTCTCATTCTGAGTGCGTTTCAGCAGCTTGATCAACTTCGGACCGGTCTGATCTTTACTGCTAAAAAATATAGTCCATGTAAAACGCGAGTAATCATCAATAACAACAAGAGTATACCGCATTCCCCCTAAACTTGTTATTGGTATAGGACCAAACAAGTCCCTATGTAATAGTTCTAAGCAACGTGAGGAGGATTTGACATTCTTGTTTTTGAAGGATCATCTGATCTGTTTGCCCATTTGGCAAGCTTCACAGATCTTATCCTTGGCAAAGTCGATCTGGGCCAGACCGACAACTAAATCATGTTTACACAGGCTAGAGATAGTATTAAAGTTGAGATGATTCAAGCGTTTATGCCATAGCCAGTGTTTATTATCATTATTCGCGATGAAGCAAGTAGGATTATCAGGTTGAGCGAAATTCTAGTTAATCTTATATGTGTTTCCATTTCTGATTCCTACAAGCATGGTCATACCGTCTGATGATTTGACAGTGCAGGTGTGTTTGTGAAATTCTACAACATAACCATTATCACATAGTTGAATTATACTAATCAGATTATAGCATAGATTTTCAACTAATAGCACATCATTGATAGTAATATTACCATGGACAATCTTACCCTTGCCCACGGTCTTACCCTTTGAGTTATCCCCGAAGATGATTTTTGGTCCAGTACATTCTGTGACTTCAGACAGCAGCTCGACGTTTCATGTCATGTGACGAGAACATCCACTGTCTAAGTACCAAGTCCGACACTAGTTTCTTCAGTACCTGTCATCAAGCATAATTACTGTTGGTACCCAATCCTCGTCTGTTGACTCATTTCTTCGTCTGCCATTAGACATTGGGTTTCCTCTTCGCTTTCGCTGGATGAATATTCTGAGCTTTCTGATTCTGAGTCAGTCTGAGCCCACTTGATGTTACCTTCCTCTGCTACCAGAACCTTTTGGGACTTCCCATGATGATTTTTATGATCTTTGTAGTGCTTCTTTTTCTTGTCATCACGATGCCTTTCTTTTCGTTCATCTTTCTTCGGTCTGGTGCAGTCTGCAATAAAGTGTCCGGTCTTACCACAATTGTAGCAAGCCTGATCATTAACAGCATCGTCTTTTCTCGATTTATAGTGAGGAGAAGGTTTGAAATTCCGTTTGTTCTTAGACATGAATTTACCAAATTTCTTGATAAATAATGACATAGCATCATTACTTATCTGTTCGATAGATCGGTCTATTGAAGGGGTGGTCTGGTCTGGAATGGCTGCCAGTAGCTTTGTTTGGTTGAGAGGATAAATGGCTCTGCTTCGCCTCTGGTGATCAGTTCGAAACTCATATGCCTTAAGATCTGCGAACAGATCATGGAGTTCAACTTTGTTCAGATCTTTAGACCCCCTCATTGCAATTGTCTTGACATCCCATTCCTTTGGCAATGCTCTCATTACTTTCAGAGCAATTTCTGTTAGAATATTCCTTGTCCAGACCATTTAGTTCATTGATAATACCAGTGACTCTTTCATCAAACTCGTTTAGAGTTTCTCCAATCTTCATTTTTATGCTCTCAAATTTTTGTAGAGCAACAGTCAGCTTGTTTTCCTTGGTCTGGTCGTTCCCTTCACATAGCTTGTGCTATCTTCTCCCAAATTTCTTTGGCAGTTGAACACATCTTGATCTTACTGAACATATTTTTGTCCAACGTTTTGAACAAGATGTCTTTGGCTACGTTGTCTAGATTTACTTTCTTCCTTTCTTCATTCGTCCAGAGGGATCTGTCCTTCTTGACCATTTGGGCCACCAGTAATGGCAGCTGCTGTAATGCCTCGATTTGATTTAGGACCGTGTCATATGATTATGGCGTAATTTTGAATAATTACGGTACGATGTGGACTCGGGTTTGGGTTGAACCGAGGGTTAATACTCACATACATGACATGACTATGTGATATATGTCAAGGAATGAAACATGATGCACAAGATGTAGTGCAAATAAATGACTTGAATTGTAGTGGCATAGTCAAGCAACATGGACTAGTATACATTTGAATTGAATTTCATATGCCTTTGCCTTTCATTTAAAGTTGCATTAGCATGTGACTTTGAGTTTGGATTTACATGTTTATGTTAATTGGCATGTTATTATAGCAAGTGGCTATATTAAGGGGATTAGTGAGCTTAAACTCACAATACACCATAACACACATAATAATCTCTACCAAGCTCCTCTCTAGCTTCTTGCTTATGTTGAAACTTCTAGCTTGGAGTTCACTTGGAAATCAAGTAAGAAAGTGGAGTGAAGTGGTTCCATAACCTCTTGGTAAGGAATTCATGCTTTTAAGCTTGGTTGGTGTAGTTGTGAATGAGTTAATGAAGTTGAATTTCCAAGTGTGCATGTTTAGAATCATAACTTGTTTCTATGCCAAGAATTGAGTTTCAAGATAATAGAAACATGTTAATATGTTACTAGAGATTGCAAGAAACATGTGGAAATGGTTAAATTTGAGTAGGAGAAGGGACACCATGAAGATAAGCTCAAAATCGCCATGTTCTGATTTTTCTGGACATCGGCGATCGATCGCTAGCTTTGTGCCGATCGATCGCCGAAACAGAGCAAAATATAAGGTGGTTAAAGCATGTGGCGATCGATCGGGAAAAGTATGGCGATCGATCGCGAGCAACAGAACATTTTGGCGATCGATCGCGAGGTAGTGACGATCGATCGCGAGAGGGCAGAACAGTATGGCAATCGATCGGTGAATATAGCGATCGATCGCCAGGGTCAGAATTTGTAAAAATGTTATATTTTTGTAGAATTTGATTTTAATGCCTATGATAACATGATATATTGTTGGTATTGTTGTAGCATCATCACAGGGGACGGGGCAACGAGGCGGTTAGACATTGACGTCTAAATTATATCGTTTTTGTCGCAGAACAGGTACGTGTTGACGTACGGAGTATAGATATTATGTGATGATGATGTTATGGTTTTGATATCATATGATTGATGTTAGCTTTGTGTCATATGATTGGTAGTATCATATGCATGTACATACATGGATTTCATATGATTGGGATGGTTGCCTTGATAGATATGTGTATATGCTTTGGTGAGATCATTGCCTTGATAGATATGCCAGGATGGGTATATGCTTTGGCTGAGATCATTGCCTTGATAGATATACTACATATGCTTTGGCTTGAGAGATATACGCCTGGTTTGGATATATGCTCTGGTTATTATCACAGATGAGTACGGTACTATGATATGTGCTGCTAATATGAAGATGTGATGTGTTTTCACTGACATATTGAGCTGAATAGGCATATCATATTGGGCTCGTGATAATAGGGTGATTGATGAGACATGTCATGACATAGTTGCATTTGTTGATGCATGAGACAGAGCATTCACATTTGATGTTTGTTATTGTGCTTTATCATTAATATTGTGTTTTGATATTGCACTGAGATAGTTGTTATCTATACTCATATTGTGTGAATGTTTCTGTAGGGACTCATAGACGTGGGAAGACGGGATGTGAGTCATTTTCCGCTGCGAGCTGAACCACTGTATAGGAGTTATCTTGGATTAGGTTGTTACTTGTACATGTGATGTATAGTTGGTTAGGTTTTTATAACCTTGTAACAACGTAACTAGTCAGAAACTCTTAATCAGTGGCTGTTTTTACTTAATTCAGACTCACGTATGTATGTTTAATTGATACATAATGGATTAAGTAACGAGGACCCCACATTAGTGGTATCAGAGCAGTGGTTCGAGAACGGGAGGAATAAGGGTAGAGGAAGTGAGTTAGGGAGTTACCTAATCACGTAAAGGCATGTGATACTTATGATATAGTGTCTGGGAACATGCTTTGTATTTGTATCTGTTATTGTTAACCCTTGTTTTGCAGGATGATAGTATGAGTTGGTATGAATCCTTATGCGTGGCATAAGTGATGTTGTGGATGTACCCGTGATTGGTATACCGGATTTCTGTACTATCATTGGCAGGGGAAACATGATATGTTTCGTGGGAGCTATTCCACTGATTCTGTGGTAATGAGATGTAGATCGATACCGAATCGGAGGAGTAAGTTGTACAGTGGTTGGAGCGTGAACAGCAAAGCTTGGTATTAGCTCCATGTGCAAAGTCAGCCTGCATGAGATTGTGTATCAGACCTAATGATGGACTGGCCGCTGACACATGATGTGTGAATGGAAGTAAAGATACAGGTTATTGATCACTGTATCTAGTTCAGGGGCAATTCTTGATATTGCAATCTGTGGTTGCATTGTCAGTTCGACATGTATGGCCTGAATGGGAATGTAATACTTTACTTTTGATCTGTGGATAGTATGGCTAACGAAGTGTGTTTACATTGGGAGATGATGCAGACATGGGTTACTTGTGGTACTTAGATGGTACATGTAGCGAATGTGAGAATCTTTGTATTCCACAACGGAATGATGATTTGTGAGATCACTGTGGTGATGATTATCTTGTCAGGGTATCATCTATGTATGGTTCTCCGGTGTGTATGTGTGTGTTGAACTCTATGTTTGTTGTCATGGAGGTGACAAGGAACATGAAATTGGGAGAGTTTGACACTGAGGCGTATTGATGGAGCGGTACAACCGCAGTAACTATGAATTATACTGTTCGACTGTTATCAACCTATGTCTTTCAAGTCACTCGTGTTTTGGTGACTGGTTAACAGACTGTTTGATCCTTTTTGTATATTAGCTTCTTGTGTTCGTTCTTGTTGTATCATATGGATTTGAGCATGGAAGTCTTTCAGATTGAAAGAAAATGAGTACCGGCGGAGATTACAGTGATGCAATGATTACCGGCAAAGATTGTTGTGATGTCTGCACATGTGATCTTTGTGATGGATGTACTGGGACATACATGGTGCTATGTGGCCATGTATTCTATCTGGTTAGTGTATAGTACAGATGGGAATGAATATCATTGTTTTGATGTGAAATCCGTCCGAGCTATAAGGTTGTCCGTCTGAGACTCTATGTATGTGGTATGTATGGCAGCCATAGGTGTCTTTGATTGACACGAGATACCTCAAGTGCATATAGTTGTGTATGGGATGTTGTATATGAACATCTAGTTCTGTGTTTGTGAACTATATTTATGAAATTGAAATTGGTTGGTCTGCTGAGAACAGAGTGTGGGTATCTGTGTTATTGTTGAGAGCATTGGATACTTGTATGACTTCTGGATATAGAAAAGGATGTCATGATAGACATCCGGAAACTGGTTCTTTAGTGGAACTGTGTATGACATCTTGTCATATTCTGGATTGTTGCATGACAGTAGTGATCTGTACATGTGAGACCAATAGAGAGTGGTTGGCAATGTGAGACCAACAGAGATTGGTTGACAATTTGAGTATCCGGTAAGCATTGAGTGTGACTATTGTATGATATCATAGCTTGGTGGCTATGATGTATGGTTCACAAGTCTGATGTTGAATGTCCAAGTTATCCAGATTGATAAGGAAGTTTGAGTTTCCATCGATTACTTGTACACAGCGACTGTAGTACTGATGCACTCAGAGTTTCCTGTTGTGTTGTGATTGTATGATGCATTTGACATGAAATTCATATAGTCTTGAATGGGAGATGTATGACTGATGGGATCGTGATTTTGATATGCCGACCTCGTCATCCGATTGGTTTGCATGGTTGAGTGGTTTGCATTTTGTGCTTGATAGAATGTTGGGTTGATATCTATTGATGGACAATCTGCGAATATGTTTCATGAGGAAACAATATGGTTGGTATACGAAACCATGTAATGTTGAATGAATGGTTGGTACGCTACACCATGTGATGGTTATGAGAAGGTTGAAGAAGCTCACACATATGAGATAGTGTGATGGGACTTGATTTGTTCATGAAATGAATTATTTTTGAGCCTGTTCGTACACATATGTGTATGACATTGAAGTTTGTGTCATGATATAGTGGTACGACCAATAAGAAACTGATTTGACATATACCAGATGGTGGATGGTATTTTTGATTTGAGTATTCTGATAAGATATCCTTTGATTGTACACGGAAGGTGGACTAGTAACATAATATGGTTCCAGTATTGTGAAGGTATCATTGGCAATGCTATATGATATGGAAATTCCTTTAGGTCCGATTGCAGAGTCATAGTGCCAGAATGACCATGAGTGGTATGGTAATTTGATTGTCATTCATGGCAACAATAGTGTGTGGATTGTGTGATTGCAGTTGAGTTGGAATTTGTTACCTGCCATGTATTGTTGGATGGACTATTCCTTCATGAACCCGAGGTGATAACGATTTGCTGGGAGCAGTCGTGTTTATCAAGAATGCATTCCAATAAAGAAATATTCAATGAATATGGCGAGGTAAACAACTGTTGGTTTCGATTATGTACTAAATGCAATCATGTGATACAGTCGGGTGATATCTTTGATTTTATGATTTATCCGGGTGATATGATAATCCTTATAGATAGGTTCTTGAAGCAGAACGGAATGGGTTATCAGGTACCTGTGATGTGTGGGACTTGTTGGCGTAATCCATGTAGCAAGTGAATTGCACATGCGTGGAAAACGTGTTGGTTTCCACTGCTACATGATAGTTTGTGTTGATCATTACAGAGCAGTGAATAGAAAGTACTGAATCGTTGTAAAAGCTTGTCATACTCAAGATGGTAGTCTTGGGGGAATAGTTGCTACAAAGAATGACATTTCCGGTACAGGGGTCAGGACAGGGAATATAGAACCACGCAAATGGTGTGGATAGATACTATGAGAACATAGTCATTGGGTGAGATAACCATATCATTAGATGGACATATGTAATGTACATGACTTTAGTGTACAGTATGCATTGATGACATATGAGTGTGATGTGGATTGCTTCTTGTGGTTTGGTCAAGTTCGTGTCCAGTGTTTGTTCTGGACTGGTATCGTGTCCAGTGTTTAATCTAGACTGAGAAGTCTAGTGTGGGAGATTAGTATGCAAACGATAAATGGATATGTTGTATCTATCACATTGTGTAATTACATACTATAATACAACTTTGTGAAATGTTAGAGCAGAGATGGCTCTGTGCACATTTGGATGTGTAGAATCTGAATGTGACAAGGACCGAGGTACTTGGTTTAGAGTATCTTGCCGATCTCGATATTCTGCGTAAGTTTACACATGAGTACAGACGAATGGAAACATTCTAGACCGTTATACAACACACAACGCGGGTATGTGTTACTGTGTTTCTAAAGTGTGGCATAATGTGTATGGAAAAGGTGTAATACCAGATTTTGAACAATTGATTGTATTACTATATGGTGACTAGTTGTCCAAGGAGGGACGGATGTATTAGACATTAGACGAACCGATGCTCCATTGGGGATCATTTGTATGCATCCAGCAGGAATGGGAGTGGGCAGTGACTTGGTTAAGGGAACCCACCGGCACAATGAGTTGTATGAGATCAAGTCAATTTGATGGATACAGTTGTGTATAACAGGATATGTATATGTCCAATATCCGGTAATGATTTCTTGAGTGTTCACTGCTACTAGTGAAATGTTTGTCTGTTGATGGTATTACAACGATGCATACATACTATCTATGCCCGGCTGGTGTAGAGTGTTGTGAGCATATGGCTACGTGGATAAAAGCGAATGGTAACAAACTGTTATGCGAGAACATGAGTATGCAGTAGAATCCAAAGTGCAATGTCTGGTATGTTTTCTTTTGGTTTCTTATACTGCTGGTCTGGTAAGTATCTGCTAGTTGAGCATGTTGGGTATGTAGCAGATTTACTTTTGATTATTTGTTCCGGCAAATAATGTTGCATTTATAATGCATGTTTGTGCAAAGCTTATTTGCCACTATATTGTTATTCCTTGTAGTGTTGGTAGTAGGGTTGAAAACTTATGGCTTTCTGTATGAGATTCATATGATATATGAGATTCATAGTATGAATATGGAATTTCGAGGACGAAATTCAATAAGTATGGGAGAATTGTAATGCCTCGATTTGATTTAGGACCGTGTCATATGATTATGGCGTAATTTTGAATAATTACGGTACGATGTGGACTCGGGTTTGGGTTGAACCGAGGGTTAATACTCACATACATGACATGACTATGTGATATATGTCAAGGAATGAAACATGATGCACAAGATGTAGTGCAAATAAATGACTTGAATTGTAGTGGCATATCAAGCAACATGGACTAGTATGCATTTGAATTGAATTTCATATGCCTTTGCCTTTCATTTAAAGTGGCATTAGCATGTGACTTTGAGTTTGGATTTACATGTTTATGTTAATTGGCATGTTATTATAGCAAGTGGCTATATTAAGGGGATTAGTGAGCTTAAACTCACAATACACCATAACACACATAGTAATCTCTACCAAGCTCCTCTCTAGCTTCTTGCTTATGTTGAAACTTCTAGCTTGGAGTTCACTTGGAAATCAAGTAAGAAAGTGGAGTGAAGTGGTTCCATAACCTCTTGGTAAGGAATTCATGCTTTTAAGCTTGGTTGGTGTAGTTGTGAATGAGTTAATGAAGTTGAATTTCCAAGTGTGCATGTTTAGAATCATAACTTGTTTCTATGCCAAGAATTGAGTTCCAAGATAATAGAAACATGTTAATATGTTACTAGAGATTGCAAGAAACATGTGGAAATGGTTAAATTTGAGTATGAGAAGGAACACCATGGAGATAAGCTCAAAATCGCCATGTTCTGATTTTTCTGGACATCGGCGATCGATCGCTAGCTTTGTGCCGATCGATCGCCAAAACAGAGCAAAATATAAGGCGGTTAAAGCATGTGGCGATCGATCGGGAAAAGTATGGCGATCGATCGCGAGCAACAGAACATTTTGGCGATCGATCGCGAGGTAGTGGCGATCGATCACGAGAGGGCAGAACAGTATGGCAATCGATCGGTGAATATAGCGATCGATCGCCAGGGTCAGAATTTGTGGGGTCCTCGTTACTTAATCCATTATGTATTTCATTAAGCATACATATGTGAGTCTGAATTAAGTAAACACATACACTGTTTAAGAGTTTCTCACTAATAGGTTGTTACAGTTGTACTAAAACCACTAGTACAAAACCAAATAACTTTTTCACATATACATTACATGTATAATTAACAACCTAATCCGGTACAACTCCTATGCAGTGGTTCACCTCGCAGCGGAAAAAGACTCACGATTCCACGTCTATGAACTCCTACAGACACATTCACAAAACGTGAGTATAGATAACAACTATCTCAGTGCAATATCAAAACACAATATCAATATCAATGATAAAGCACAATAAATCATCTAACGTGAATGTTCTGTATCATGCATCCACAAATGCACTATGTCATGACATGTCTCAACAATTACCCTATTATCACGAGCCCCATATGATATGCCTATTCAGCTCAATATGTCAGTGGAACCACATCACATCTTCATATTAGCAGCACATATCATAGTACCATGCTCATCTGTGATAATAGCCAGAGCATATACCCACACCAGGTGTATATCTCTCAAGCCAAAGCATATGTAGTATATCTATCGAGGTAACGATCCCAGCCAAAGCATATACCACACCAGGCATATCTATCAAGGCACTGATCTTACCAAAGCATATACACATATCTATCAAGGCATCCATTCCAATCATATGAAATCCATGTATGTACATGCTTATGAAACTACCAATCATATGACACAAGATAACATAAATCATATGATATCCAAACCATAACATCATCATCACATCATATCTATACTCCTTACGTCAACACGTACCTGTATTGCGACACAAAAGCGAGAAATCAGGCGTTGATAGCTAATTGCCTCTTTGCCCTGTCCCCTGTGATGATGCTACAAGCATATGAACAATAGACCATGTTATAAGAGGCTTCAATATCAAAAACTACAAAATATAACATTTAAGTCTACCGATCGATCGGTCACCCGAGCGATCGATCGGTCACCCTAGCGATCGATCGGTCAAAAGCTAGCGATCGATCGCTTAAATGTTTGAATTTCTCAAAAATGCTACGGCATTGTACCGATCGATCGGTCGCTTTCAGCGATCGATCGGTACATGCACCGCCTTAACTTTCCCCTGTTTTACCGATCGATCGGTCCGATCTTAGCGATCGATCGGTCGATGACAAATTTTTGAAACCATGGCGATTTTGAGCTTATCTTCCTAGCTCTTCTCCTACAACTCGAAATTCAACATTAAAACAAGGTTCATGCACTCTCTACTAGCATAACAACATGTTTTCACCATTTTAGAATCCAATTACTAGCATAGAACCATAATATGATTCTTCACATGCTTTCATGCTTCCAACTTCAAACAAAAGCAAAGAACTTCACATTTTGCATGATAAAGTAGTGAATGTTTAGCCTCCTTACCAAGTAAATCACTTCCTCTTAGTGACTAAAGATCCTTGCAAGTGAAACTCTAAATCAAACCCTCAAAAGCTTCCAAAGAACATGTAGAGATTTGTAGGTGAGTTGAGGTGAGTTGTGTGTTTAAAAGCTGATTTTACATCTAAAATATTCACCTTTAATTCCAAATTCACATGCACATGTAATTCCCTTCAAACTCATGTTAAATATCTTATGGAATGCAACTCACATCTACATGCTAATGCACCTTCAAATGCATGCTACATGTACACCAATGTTATATTCTACTATACATGTATTGTCCTATATGTCATTCATTGTCATATATCATTTGCTACATGTATTACTTCATTCTTGATTCCACCCGAACCCCCAATATCATACCACCAATTGATATAATTACACCATAATCATATCACACGTGTATAACACAAATCGAGGCATTACAGAATTTGTAAAAATGTTATATTTTTGTAGAATTTGATTTTAATGCCTATGATAACATGATATATTGTTGGTATTGTTGTAGCATCATCACAGGGGACAGGGCAACGAGGCGGTTAGACATTGACGTCTAAATTATATCGTTTTTGTCGCAGAACAGGTACGTGTTGACGTACGGAGTATAGATATTATGTGATGATGATGTTATGGTTTTTATATCATATGATTGATGTTAGCTTTGTGTCATATGATTGGTAGTATCATATGCATGTACATACATGGATTTCATATGATTGGGATGGTTGCCTTGATAGATATGTGTATATGCTTTGGTGAGATCATTGCCTTGATAGATATGCCATGATGGGTATATGCTTTGGCTGAGATCATTGCCTTGATAGATATACTACATATGCTTTGGCTTGAGAGATATACGCCTGGTTTGGGTATATGCTCTGGTTATTATCACAGATGAGTACGGTACTATGATATGTGCTGCTAATATGAAGATGTGATGTGTTTCCACTGACATATTGAGCTGAATAGGCATATCATATTGGGCTCGTGATAATAGGGTGATTGATGAGACATGTCATGACATAGTTGCATTTGTTGATGCATGAGACAGAGCATTCACATTTGATGTTTGTTATTGTTCTTTATCATTAATATTGTGTTTTGATATTGCACTGAGATAGTTGTTATCTATACTCATATTGTGTGAATGTTTCTGTAGGGACTCATAGACGTGGGAAGACGGGATGTGAGTCATTTTCCGCTGCGAGCTGAACCACTGCATAGGAGTTATCTTGGATTAGGTTGTTACTTGTACATGTGATGTATAGTTGGTTAGGTTTTTATAACCCTGTAACAACGTAACTAATCAGAAATTCTTAATCAGTGCCTGTTTTTACTTAATTCAGACTCACGTATGTATGTTTAATTGATACATAATGGATTAAGTAACGAGGACCCCACAGCTACTGTATTGACTTTCAAAATCTTCATTGGTCCATCTGTGATGACAAACCACATAACGTCATCCTGTGCTGCTAGATGAGCTTGCATTCTGATTCTCCAATCATCATAATCTTCTTTTTAGAACATGGGAATCTTATTGAATGATGCCATCAGTCCAAGTATCTTTGATGATTAAGACGACCTGCTCTGATACCACTTGTTAGGATCGGTCCGAAGTGTTTAGAGGGGGGGGGGGGGGGGGTGAATGAACACTCCTTTAAAATTAATCCTTTTTTATTTCTCTCGGGTTAGTGAAAGAGATCTATTTCTTAATCAACTTCTCTGCAGAACAGACCACTGAATATAATAGTGCGGAACGGTCTGTTCTAGACTAGTAAGAACGGCTCGATGGCTTAAAGAGTATAACGTAGTGCGGAATGATAAAAAACAGAATATATTTCTGGAAGTTCGAAGGTGGTGTAATCCTTCTACGTCTCCCCTTCTTCCAGTTAAGGAAGGATTCCACTAGAATACATTAATTTATACAATCCTGTTGTACAAACCCGATTCAGCTGGATTTACCCCACTACCAGACTGAAACTCCTAGTCTCTCGATCTGTTCAGACACACACTATCTGACAGTTACAATTGAATCTCACTTCTCTATCTTAGTAAAGATACAAAAGATAGACTGATCTTGTCTATGCACACAATGATCCTGACGATCAAATATTACAATATATTGTGCTTATGTGATGCCCAGAATATTTGATAATTATTCATTTGATCTAATTGTTGGATGAAATAACAGTTTAGAATTTAAATTATTGGGCATCATATTTTGGACCCGGGTTGGATAAATAATTCCGGATTGAACTTATGTGTGAATCAATTTAATGAGAATTCTTTATATTATTATTATTTGAGAAGAGATTTAAATAGAATTAGTAAGGGGTAGAGATGGAATTGAGTGGTGTATATTTCAAACTAGGGTTGGATTTAAAATACACATTTATCCAATTTACATACTAAAACCCTCACTCTCAGCGCCTCTCTCTCACTCTCATTGCCATCTCTCTTTCCCGGCTGCTGCTGAACGACGGTCTCCTCTCTCTCAAGCTCGGTTTTTGTTGTTCATCTTTGTGTGGGTAAGATGCTACATTATCCCTAGTTAATTGCTCCTTTTTTCGTCTCGGTTTTGTTCGCTTTTGGTGCGTTTTTTTGGTGCGAATTTGGGGGGAAAATCTGTTGCTGCTAGGTCCGAAAATTGGCTGTTACCATGCTCGAAATCATGCTGATATGGGTTCAAATTTATGATGTTTATTGGTTCAAAATTCTCATTCTTATACTTCGAAATTTTATGTTGTGCTGGTTCGAAATTTTTTTGCTGTATAGAGCTCGAAAATCTTGTTATTTGGTGCAATGTAGTAGCTGCTATTGATTCAAAATTCCTGCTGCTTTTTTACTTGAAATTTGCTACTGTTATGGTCGATGTATGTCCCTTCAATGGTGGTGAACGTGAGTGTGTATTCTGCATGTGTGTGTATCCAGCATGTATCAGTGTGTGTAGGTGAAGTTTATACAAGAAAATGTGTATTCCAACATGTATTGGTATATGTACAAGACATATATATATGTGTGTATGTGTTGTGGCTTGGGGTGGAATGTTGTTTTGATAATGTAGAAGGCTAGCTTGGTTTGAGTAATGGGTTAAGGCTTTGTTAGAAGGGAATTGTTGATTTGTAGATTTGCTAGTATCATTGTTGGTTAAAATATGAAGATTAAAATCATGCATGGAAGGTGTTTGATATTATGCTTAAATGTGATTCATGTGTGGATCTAAGCCTTGTTAGTGGGGGTGAAAAGAACTAACTTCTATGCTATTTAGCCATTGTAATAGTTTGGTGGGTGTTGGGTTATTGTATGAGATGGATTACATTTGGAGGCATGTGTAGTGTGTAAATAAATGGGTTAGATACATGCTGGTATGTGTTATAACATGGAATAGAGTTTATGGTGATGTTTATGCTTGAATGGATAGCATAGCATGTATTATTGACTTATGTCACTTTATTGAGTTACTAATCTTAGTAGTGAGTTCTAAATCAAGAATTTGGAATCCAATGCATCAACTATTTGGTTATGAGATAACCCTTATACCTTTGAGTTCATGTAGAGCCTTCTTGAACTCTCGGACAACAGGAGGGTGACTTGACGGCAAACACAGATTATAAGGTACGTAGTGACGTACGAGCAGGTATATATATATATACTATGAAATAATGACATATTCGTATATCATGTATCGTTGAATGTAATGATTGTGTGTTGAGTATGACATATGCAATATGGTGGTTACGTAATTGTATGTAATCCGAATATATGAGTAAAGAAATGAATATGTACATATATGTGGTATGGGGGATACGTAATTGTACGTGATCTGAGGGGGATACGTAGTTGTACGTGATCCGAGTATACGAAGTTGGGTAACGATGCCTTGGGCATGATCAATGTGAATATTGACAATGAGATAGACTGATAGGAAGGATTATCTAAATCATGGAATTATTCATGATTAAGCATATATACTAGATTCTAGTGGTATTGAATTTATCGTGTTGATGAGTATCATAATGTGAATAACGATACTGAACTTGTTGTTATGAAAGTGTGTGAGATTGAAACAAGGACAATTCGTGGAAAGCTATGGATTCAAAGTTTTACAGGGAGTACATCTTCATATAGATTTCAATAATCTTAATTGTGATATTATGATCTCATTATAACCATTAAGCATTGTTATGAGTATGATTGTTGTGATGGGGGTATACTCACCCGTATGGGGGTTATTTCTGTTGAAACAGGTACAACATGTACTAATCTATTTTGGGATATTGGTTCGAGCTTTGTTGGATCATGCCGCTTCCAGAAGCGTATATGAGTGTGGGTAAATAGTATACGCTATTTATTCAGTTAGTTTGATATTCATTTATTTGTTGCTCGTATGTGAGCAACTGGAAGCATGTATATGGACTGTATAAGGGTGTTGAAGCCCACTTTTGATGTCTTCTTAGTATGGTATTTTCCCTGGCTAGGAACTTACTTAGGGTTTTGGTTTCTTTTAAGTATTGTGTTTTTCCCTGGCTGAGAGTTATTTTGGTGATGTGTTATTTTGGGATAGCTCAATTTATGGGGAGACTCTGCCCAAATTTTTATAAAAAAAAAACCACAATGTAAAAGTGGTGCAATGGTGATGATAATGGGTGAACCTTGAGTCTTATTGCTGAGTATTATTTATGTCATGGATAAAGCATGTAATGATTCTTTTAAAGAATGAAATTTTTTATACTCATACGACGTCATAAATGCACTAATGACGAGTTACGGGGTCGGGGACCTTACATTAATGGTATCAGAGCAGTGGTTAGCTCTTTGGGATGTTTAATGGCCTAGGGATGTGTTGATAGACATGTATATCACATACTTTTATGCATGATTGTAGTTTTCTGTCATTGTGACATGACGCCTGCTATGTGCATTTTATGATATGAAGCAATGAAAATTGGTGTTATTGCTAACCATCGTGATTGCAGGATCGTATGAGATACGATGAACATACACAATGAGGGTGGTATGGTTGAAAAGCCTCGAGTAAGGTAACTCGTTTTATTTATATCATTAGCTTGACTATGGTGAAAATGATAATGCCTGTTAAGGTGCGTGATGAATGACATCGCTGACGGTAATTAATGTTGATGATAAGTGGACATTGTTACTAGTAGAGGGATAAATGCGTTTTATTGAGTTGAGTTTTGGGTACATGTTATGTATATGTATGTGCAGTGCTGAGAAATCTGATTTTGCAGGAGAAATCATAAAATGAGATATGATATCTGAGGATAAGAAATGGCAGGCAGTACTATGCTGTTGGAGTATGACAACAGATGATGTGACCATTGGATACGTGTATGTCATTTACATGATGGCACATGTACGTAATGATGTACAAGCATGGATGAATATATTTTCCACTGTATTATGGAAAAGTGAAGTATCGCTTAGGTTTAGGGTCGCATTTATGGTTGACCGACGTGTTATTATTATGTGTGGGTCGTCTTCGTGTTGAGCGACGTGTTATTATTATATGTGGGTCACCGTGGGTACGAGCGACGTATTAATATATTTAAGGGTCACCGCCTAGTAGCGAGTGATGTGGGTCACCGCGTGTAGCGAGTGATGTGTTTATTTATGGGTCGCCACTAGAGTGTGCGATGTGATTATGTGTGTTTGAATGTACAGAGGGTCACCGCTGAGGCGAGTGATGTGTTTATTTAGAGGTCGCCACTAGAATGTGCGATGTGATCATGTTGTGTGAATGTAGAGTGGCGTCACCGCTGAGGCGAGTGATGTGTATATATGATTTGTGGGTCGCCGTTGGTGCGTGCCATGTTTTAATGTGTTATTGGGTCACCACTGACGAGTGAATGATGTGGTCGCCGCTGACAAGCGAGCGTTGTGATATTGGGTCTCCACTGAGGAGTGAGCGATGTGATTCGGGTCACCACTGACAAGTGAGTGATGTGGTCGCCGCTGGCAAGCGAGCGACGTGTATATTTCAGGGTCAATGATAGAGAGAGCATGTGACGTGTATATTGATATTGAGTCGGTGCTAGGGAGAGCATGCGATGTGATTATTGTCGGGATCGACACTAGAGTGTGCAATGTATTTTATGTGCCTCAACTATAGAGGGAGGGTGATGAATATATGTTAATTTAAATTGACCTTGTTGATTTGACGTATTGTGATAATCAAATGTACAGGTGAAAACGATCATGGAAATAGTGGATGAAGAGACGTTATTGTTTTCTTTCATTTTTATTGCAGTGGATGCAATAGCGGTGTGTGATTGATACCGATATATTGATGACATTGGCGAAATGATGGTATGCTTATATTGTGATATTTGAGATTTATAATATTTACCATTATCATATCGAAACGATTGTAATATTGTGAATGCCGCTGATATGTCGAGGCAATGAATATTTTTGGACGGTCATGTTATTGATGATGTGTATATCAATTGTGTATTGATATGAAGTTATATTTGTGGGATATTTATGTTGAGAACAGGATAGTTCCAAGGATCGAGTGTGGATCCACTGTGTACAGTAAGTGTTATTACATCTTATTATTTTAAGAATGTAATTTTATTCATTGTGATTATGGGTATTATACGATGCCAGTAGTGGCGATGATATTGTGTGTAAGGACCCCAAGCCCTTAACCCTTAATTAGTGTATTAACCATTATGTGTGGCACGTGCTTTCAATAAAAAGTCAATCGGGAAGCTCAAATGATGCTTACAAAATTCCTTTAATATTCAACGTTATAAGATCATCTCTACTAACATATAGACTCATAGAGTTGCCCATTACCATCCCCATTTTGCCACTTTTCACATTGTGGACTTTTATAAAAATTTGGGCAGAGTCTCCCCGTAAATTGAGCTATCCCAAAACAAAAGCAAATCATATAATATAATTCCCGGCCAGGGAAAACATAACACTCATCAGAATACAGCAATATCAAGTAAATTCCCAGCCAGGGAAGACACCACACACATGACAACAAAAGTGGGTTTCAACACCCACAATACACCAATGACTCTCGTATCATTTAGCAATTCTACCCCTAATTGCATGCAACATAGAATGAAAGAGAGAAAGGCTCATGCCTTTATATACAACCCATATACAAGTATAATCTTGCTCACATGCGAGCATCATGAATATGTATATAACCCTCATGGGTATATAAGTACTCAATACGATACCGTGCTCCATCAAGCCCTGGTACCACGATCCTGGGAGTACATCCAATCAACAGCTCGAGCTCATCTCCAAGGCCATCGATGTACCTGTTCACCTGCCCCAACAGAGACAGCCCCCAACGGGGTGAGCATACCAATTCCACAATTTCATAATCATAATGACATAATACATAATTTACGAAAATGTAAATATTGTGGAACATATGTGATACTTCCTGGATGGTATCATCCTCATCATAGCGCACCCCTGTAATAACCCTGTTCTCAAAACAGATAAATCATCAAATCCTGAATATGCAGTTAATCATCATATTGGTTAACCCTAGCCAGTTTCAATTTAACAACATCTCATAACATATTTCTTTATCTAGCAATTATCATAATTCTAGATATCATATTGAGATTTCCTTAACTTCCGATACTAGTTAATCACTTCTCTGATTAACTACGTCTCTGTTCCTATTCATTACCAATAGGGAATAAAATACAGATATCCTAGATATCTAATCAAATACCATTCATTTCTTACTTCAAAGTAGCATCATACTATCGGTGTTTGCTCCGTAGCAACCACACCACATCATTTGCTCGATTCATAGCGGCACCAAGCATTTCACCATGTGAATCAACATAACGTAACCAAGTCTCGGTACCATCATAGTAAAACATTTCATGTATTTAAATCATGCATCATACTTGTAAAACATCATTTAAACTATGCTCGTACGCTAAACGTACCTTAAATCCTCGAAGTCCGAGCCAAACCTTGCTCGAGTTCCATGCCCCGAGGAACGATGTACTAACACGATAAATAATTCACAATTATTTACGAACATGTAACCCATGCTCAAGCACATCCATAACCCTCAAAATATTGTCGACACACGACAATTAAACATCTAAAAGACCCGGGGCAGGGTACATGCAGGGAGGGAAAACGAATGCAACATATCGAAAAAATTGCTCAAGAACACCTTCAATAATTCGAACCCAACCAACACAAATCAAACCCAAATAATCACCATAATTCATCTAACACATGAATTAATCAATTAACAACAACAATAATCGCCCCACATGCCAAAACCCCCAAAATTCGAATTCAAGCCCTAACTTCGAATCCAATTCCTCAATTTCGAACACAATCAAGCATCATAATGCATCTAAAACATGAATCAATCAATTACTAACAAGAATCATCACTCCTTGTCAAAAGCCCCAATTTTTCGACCCTAACTCACAAAAATCGAGCTGAAATTCGAACCAAATGCAACAAATATTTCGAACCACAAAAGTCTGAAATCATCGACTCAATAACAGCTCACAAACGCCCCAAAAACACCAGAAAAATCGTACCAAAAACATACCAAAATCGAGCCCCAAAAATCGGATGAACTCCAGTTTTCGAACCCTACGCTTTTCTGGCAAATCCGAACGCGATTCTCGACGAAACTTCGAATTGTTGGTATGGATAGGAGCGCCTGGAAGAGACGATTCCAACGGCGGGTGGCACGCGCCGAACGGCGGCCGGACGGCGGCGGGCGGAGCACTTTGTGCGCGGTGGTCAAAGGGGATCGGGAAAGGGGCGCGCGGGTGGAGAGAGAAACGAGGTGCTGAAATGGTTCCGATAATTAAAATCTCGGGTTCAACTGGTATTTATAGCAAAAATACCCCAAAATACTAAAAGCCCCACAAATACATCATGATTCATTAAAAATCATCTGTTTTCAAAAATTCTCTCTCTAACTCAAAAACCCCCTACCGGTGCCCACACACAGCACCGGAGATTCTGAGTCACACTAAAAACCCAACTCACAGGTTTTCACCGAAATGAGAATACGATCTCAACCTCGGGATCCAACGATCCCAACTATTCAAATAGATGAGCCCAGAAGGCCCAACACCTCGATTAAACTCCAATTGTCACGTAAAACAACTTTACAGGTTATTAACACTCCGGGATTAACATCCCTAATCTCTGGTCATCACATTGTGCATGCCCGTAGTGGCGATGAGATTATGCATGCTAGTGTTGGCAATGAGTATTGATATATTGCTATTGTGTTAGCAATGAATATTAGGGTGCCGTCATTGGGCGATGAATATTGATGTGCTGCTATTATGTTAGCATGAGTATTAGAGTATTATTATTGTGCTAGCGATGTATATTGATGATGTGTTCATTTCAGATAGCTGTGGACATTGTGTTATTGTTGTTCCTTGGACACATGAGTTGTAGGCTCAAGAGAGTATTGGAATGTTCCACGGGAATGAGGAATTGAGGTAAATCATTTCGTTTGGTTTAACATGTTTGATTATGTGGATTGTGAATTATCTTGACTGATTGATATGGTTTATGAGAACCAATTTAAAGATGATGAAGAATTGAGAAAGAAAATTGAAATGACGTATAGTATTGATATGTTCATTGATTAATTGTGCAGAGACGAGATAACAGCGGGGTAATGATGATCAGATTGAAATGATATTGCTTTATGAAAACATTATTGTTTTGTATATTGTGTGATTAATGATCTGTTAACCTTGTTATGTTGAGTTAAATGTAACCATGTTGGAATGAGATTAATGAACAGGTCATGAGATGACTTGAAACGTCACAGGATGACGTGAGATCGCTACGAATGTCCTGTGTGGACGTGTGATCATCGTTAACGTTGCTGGTCGACGTAGTACGAAATTATGATATGTTATTCATTTATGAAATAGTACTTTGTTGAATAAAGGATTAAAAGGAATTACGTCATTAAGGCATGTAAGTGATTCTTATGTTGAATTTCAATCACACATATATGTGATAGTTTGTTGTAGTATGATGCGTACAAGATTGCGTGAAACTTTTGACGCAGGGAATGTTTGATGACAGAAACATTAAATATCAATAATGCGTAAAGGACGAGGTACGTTGTTATGTTATGAGTATTTGAGAAATACTAATGAGCTTCTGTCTAATACTTCATACCGGATGAGAGCTGGGTGATGAAATATGGAAACGTTGATGCTTGAAAGCATGTGAGTACTGTGATGATCATGATATCATGATGCTATAGTACATATAGGTGACTTCACCTACAAAGGTATGAGACGAATTATTCGATGTTGATGTTGATGCCTTGTCTTAAACGGTTTATATACAAGTCTAGATAGTACAAGATAACTTATCCAAGTAGATAAGAATAAATGATGGGTTATGAGATAAATTGAGGGATGAACAATATTATGATGCTAATGTGCGTGTGACCGTGCCATAAGAATATTCGTGTTAGACCATTCTTATGATTTGATATTGATAATATGTGGTTGTTAGTGCGTATAATGTTGATATACGTATATGAGAATTACTAATGGATTTTCTAGTAAATTACTTTGCGCCAGAGACTATTCAGAAGATGATATGAAAGGTGGATGTGTAAGTGCTCAAGAGTGCCGCTATTTCATACGGACGAGGGTGGTGTGCGATATGACGACGTGGGTATAAATTGCATATTTTTGCAACCACACAGGTATGAGGCTAATTATACGATAAAAGGTTGGTGTATCGTCATACATTCTGATATACACATGATATGCATGGATTGCATGATTTAGCGATTAAATGATGATGTTAATCTCGTAAGAATTCATATGAATACGGGTATTCTATATGTTAGCTCATTAAGTGCTAATGTTAAAATATGGTGATGCGAACTGCAGTCTTGCGATCGTATGTGTAATGGGACACATGTGTGAGTCGTGATGATTCGAATGACCGTCATCCTACAGATGATCAAGTCACTATCTTGGGGTGTATAACGGTATGTAAATTTTATAGTTGGCTTTTGTGGTAAGCATGCATTTCAATTTCGAGGTCGAAATTTTATTAGATGGAGAGAATTGTGATGCCCGGAATATTTGATAATTATTCATTTGGATTGAAATAACAGTTCAGAATTTAAATTATTGGGCATCATATTTTGGACCCGAGTTGGATATAATTCCGGATTGAACTTATGTGTGAATCAATTTAATAAGAATTCTTAATATTATTATTATTTGAGAAGAGATTTAAATAGAATTAGTAGAATTGAGTGGTGTATATTTTAAACTAGGGTTGGATTTAAAATACACATTTATCCAATTTACATACTAAAACCCTCACTCTCAGCGCCTCTCTCTCACTCTCATTGCCATCTCTCTTTCCCGGCTGCTGCTGAACGACGGTCTCCTCTCTCTCAAGCTCGGTTTTTGTTGTTCATCTTTGTGTGGGTAAGATGCTACATTATCCCTAGTTAATTGCTCCTTTTTCGTCTCGGCTTTGTTCGCTTTTGGTGCGTTTTTTTGGTGCAAATTTGGGGGGAAAAATATGTTGCTGCTAGGTCCAAAAATTGGTTGTTACCATGCTCGAAATCATGCTGATATGGGTTCAAATTTATGATGTTTATTGGTTCGAAAATCTCATTCTTATACTTCGAAATTTTATGTTGTGCTGGTTCGAAATTTTTTTGCTGTATAGAGCTCAAAAATCTTGTTATTTGGTGCAATGTAGTAGCTACTATTGATTCAAAATTCCTGCTGCTTTTTGACTTGAAATTTGCTACTGTTATGGTCGATGTATGTCCCTTCAATGGTGGTGAACGTGAGTGTATTCTGCATGTGTGTGTATCCAGCGTGTATCAGTGTGTGTAGGTGAAGTTTATACAAGCAAATGTGTATTCCAACATGTATTGGTATATGTACAAGACATATATATATGTGTGTATGTGTTGTGGCTTGGGGTGGTATGTTGTTTTGATAATGTAGAAGGCTAGCTTGGTTTGAGTAATGGGTTAAGGCTTTGTTAGAAGGGAATTGTTGATTTGTAGATTGGCTAGTATCATTGTTGGTTAAAATATGAAGATTAAAATCATGCATGGAAGGTGTTTGATATTATGCTTAAATGTGATACATGTGTGGGTCTAAGCCTTGTTAGTGGGGGTGAAAAGAACTAACTTCTGTGCTATTTAGCCATTGTAATAGTTTGGTGGGTGTTGGGTTATTGTATGAGATGGATTACATTTGGAGGCATGTGTAGTGTATAAATAAATGGGTTAGATACATGCTGGTATGTGTTATAACATGGAATAGAGTTTATGGGTCGCCACTAGAGTGTGCGATGTGATTATGTGTGTGTGAATGTGGGTCACCGTGGGTACGAGCGACGTATTAATATATTTAAGGGTCACCGCCTAGTAGCGAGTGATGTGGGTCACCGCGTGTAGCGAGTGATGTGTTTATTTATGGGTCGCCACTAGAGTGTGCGATGTGATTATGTGTGTGTGAATGTACAGAGAGTCACCGCTGAGGCGAGTGATGTGTTTATTTAGAGGTCGCCACTAGAATGTGCGATGTGATCATGTTGTGTGAATGTAGAGTGGCGTAACCGCTCAGGCGAGTGATGTGTATATATGATTTGTGGGTCGACGTTGGTGCGTGCCATGTTTTAATGTGTTATTGGGTCACCACTGACGAGTGAGTAATGTGGTCGCCGCTGACGAGCGAGCGATGTGATATTGGGTCGCCACTGAGGAGTGAGCGATGTGATTCGGGTACAACAGGTACTAATCTATTTTGGGATATTGGTTCGAGCTTTGTTGGATCATGCCGCTTCCAGAAGCGTATATGAGTGTGGGTAAATAGTATACGCTATTTATTCAGTTAGTTTAATATTCATTTATTTGTTGCTCGTATGTGAGCAACTGGAAGCATGTATATGGACTGTATAAGGGTGTTGAAGCCCACTTTTGATGTCTTCTTAGTATGGTATTTTCCCTACTGGGAACTTACTTAGGGTTTTGGTTTCTTTTAAGTATTGTGTTTTTCCCTGGCTGGGAGTTATTTTGGTGATGTGTTATTTTGGGATAGCTCAATTTATGGGGAGACTCTGCCCAAATTTTTATAAAAAAAATCACAATGTAAAAGTGGTGCAATGGTGATGATAATGGGTGAACCTTGAGTCTTATTGCTGAGTACTATTTATGTCATGGATAAAGCATGTAATGATTCTTTTAAGAATGAAAATTTTTATACTCATACGACGTCATAAATGCACTAATGACGAGTTACGGGGTTGGGAGCTTACAACTTATGAAAACGTTGGGCAGACTGGTAAGATGAATATCTTATGAAAAGTGATTCTGCTCAAGAATATCTAGACTTGTAAGCTTGTGATGTTTTCGTTTTCTTTTCGTTTCTTGATTGATCAGTCGTCACTTTGAGCTCTTTAGTTGCATCCTTTTATAGTTGCTTATACCAACGACATTATTTCATTTTCTGTGCAACTCTTGACTCTGCTTAATCTCTGAATAAGCTATAGTCTTATTCTTTTAGGCACTTGCCATTCTGGTCTATGCTTTCGGCGTCTGTCAGGTAAGCTCTTCTTTGTCTTCTTACCTTTTAAGGTAATCTTCAGTCCTTGGTCTTTGTCACCATTAATTGCATTATTAAATGCTTCAATAAATAGCTGTTAATGATTCGGACTGAAGAACGACGCTTATTCAACCTTGTCTGCTCTGATCTGATTATTATTGAGCTGATCTCGTGCTTCGATCTGGTCAGGCTGATTTTCATCGATCCGTTCTGATTTTGCGATAGACCATATCGGCGTGATCTGCTTTGACATGGTTTAGCGTCTTGATCGATCTGATCCGTTTTGTCATCTTTAAAATCCGGAACTAACATAAAAAAATTTAAAAATCAAAAATAATAAAAAAACCAATATTTTTAAAATTAAAATCGAGAACCGAACTTATTTAACCAATATTTTAAAAAATTAAAACCGAACTTTCGAATTGATCAAACCGAATTTTTGAAGTTATTCAGTTCGGTCGGTTAATTTGCTTAAACCAAACTTTTGCGCACCCGTAATGACTATATATTTGGAGGTCATCTTTTTAGATTTCATGTTTGAACTTGCTCTCTTTTTAAATTCCCCTATTTCCACACCATAAAATTTTCCATTTTAATTAATTAGTTTTAAAATCTTTAATTTATAAATATGATTAAAATTAAAATTTATTTATTCAATATTTCTACGAATTTAACAGTATAGAATTTAATAAGAGAATGGTATATGTTAGTTATAGGTTTAGTGAAATAAGTTTTTATTATACCTAGAGGTCATATATTCGAGTCGCGGCCATAATTTTTTTGAAGTACAAGGAAAATGATATCTACGTTAGGCTTATAGTAACTTGATCTCTTTCCAAACTCCACGCATAGCAGGAGCTTTCGTACACTGGGTTTGCCATTTTATTATAACTTTTATTAGATGAAATAAGGGGTGATTATATATATATATATATATATATATATATATATATATATATATATATATATATATCATTTCAATTAATTAACTTTTATCATAATAGCAATTTCACTTTTTTTTTAATCATAATAGCATTATGATGACACTATCTTTCTATATTTTTATGTCTTACCAAAATTTTAAATATTATCGCTTATATTCACATTAAATTTTAAAATAAAATATCCCAATATAATTTAAAAAATATAAACCAAATTAGTCATATTTTTTAACCTATTCTGTGATATTCCCGAAATGATTAGGTGTTATTTAAACATTAATCATTGTTGTGAAAATTATGGTATTAATTATTGTGTTGAATTAATAATATTGGGAAATGCATGTGAGGGTTCATGTGTTATATGTTGGGATTTTGGGGTTGTGGCATGATTATTTGGGGTGTGTGTTGTTTGTTTTGGTAAAGCATATTTAAATGGGAGTTGAAGTATTTTATTGAGAAAATACTATAAAATATCATGTGAGGATATTTTAATACATCGTGCTAAATACCGGGACCAAAACATAACACATCACTTAACCCACAACTCAACCACCCCCCTTGACCCATACCTTGCTGCCAGCTGCTTGCCCATGCCCCTTGCCCCATCTCCCACTCCACCTTTGCATTGCTGAAACTCCTCCATTTCTCTCCCATTTTTCGTCCAACACCTGATAAGTAAGAAAAGGAGGAGATCCACAATTTTTATTGCCTGGAAAGCTTCCAAAAATCGGAGCAAAAAGGGGTGAGAAACCATGTTCTGGTTTTGAAATTAAGTTGTTGAGTTCATGTTTTTTGTTGGTGTAAAAATGGCATGTTAGATTTGGTTTCTTACAACCTTCGATTTAAATGCTTACATGGTGTTGTTATGAAGCTCTCAGTATTTTTCCTTATGTATATTACATGTTTTATGTAGAGGAAATAAGCATGTAAAGTATGGTGTTCGAAAATCTGGGTAAGGTTGTGCCCTGTTTTCTGGAAAAATATGAGTTGGGAGTGTTTTTATGAAGGTGATATCATGCTCGTTAGCTTAGGTTTTGGTAAACCTTTGATGTGAAAATATGCATGGTAGTTTTGTGAAGCCCTTGGCATGTTTGTTCGAGCATGCTTTATGTTATATGTTGTAGTTTTAATAGCATGAAATGAGGTACTCAAGAAATCTGGAAATGATTATGTTGCCCTGTTTCCAGAAAAGTTGATCGAGTACTTGTGTGAATGGTCGACGTTTATGCATGTGGGCTTATGTTTGGGGTGTAAATTTGATATGAATACACTCAGGGTAGTGTATTGTAGCTACTAGCATGTTTGTTTGGGCATGTTGTATGTCTTACATGTTAGAACGAAAGGTATGAAAATCAGTGTTAGAGCATTCTGGAAAATGTCGCGCACAGACCATGTGGCGATCGATCGCCACAAATGGGGACGTCCAGTAGCCAAAATCAAAGGCACGCGATCGATCGCTATGAATGGCGCGATCGATCGCCATGGGCCAGTGAAGTCTGGCGATCGATCGCCTAGTGGTAGCGATCGATCGCCAGAGGCAGAGTTATGAAAAATTGATATTTTGTTGGATTTTTGATTTTGGACTATAAATTGGCATCTAATATTGTGTTGTACACTGGTGTAGAGCCTTCACAGACGGCTACACAACGCAGGGGATAGAGTCCCACCACACACTACATTTTGGAAAGGTACGTAAGCGACGTACGGGCATCCCAACGGTAACATGTATTTTATGTTTGTCTATTTGACACATGGTGAATGCAATGTGATGCATTAAGAGTATGATACATGTTATTATGCATTGTTGTTGCATATTATGCATTGTTGTTGCATATTGTGATGTGGAATAAAGAGGTGTATTCCACGAGTCAGGGGTGATCACAGTGAAGGTTTTAATGCTTCCGCTTGACCGCTAAAAATGTGGAGCGGGAGGGGGGAGGCTCGCTTGCACATGGAGGCGGGGTATACCATACTAAGCGAGGATGAGATACCGCTAGTATGAAGAAGCGAGGATGAGATACCGCTTGTTTTGAGATTGTAAAGCGAAGAAGCATTAAAATAACTGATGATGACTGACTCAAGAAAAAGAGATGATATGTCATGACATTTATTTGTGAAGCCATATATTCATATAGTGTTTTGATTATGAATTGTGGTACAGGGACAACCATTAGGCGTTGTAAATGCGATGTGAATACAGGAAGTGTTTTGTATTATGATTATGCATTTACGCCTTACATTCATGTTATGTTGAATATGAATTATGTTATGCTCATGTGTTGGGGGTTGTCTTTGTAGGTGCTTTTGATGATGAGAACCAGGGTCGGGGTTGAAAAGCTGAGCTGTAAGAAGTGCTACAGGATTAGCATGTTAGAGAAACTTTGTGTAGCTTCTACATGTGGTAGAGTAAGACTATAGTGTAGTACCTTTTGTAGGAATTTGTGAAATTCCTTTTTGAAACTTTTGGTACTGTAATCTCTTAAGCTCAGGATTAATCAACACGACATATTACTCTGATTTATCCATATGAATGTTTAGTTCTCTTAATCGCACCTATTAGTATGTTTGAGATAACGGGGTCTCACATTTTAGTGGTATCAGAGCAGTGGTTAGATAACCGGGGAAGAGTGAAGGGTAGCCTTTAGAGACAAGTTGGTTAGGTATTCATTGTTGGGCATGTTATGCATGTGATGCATATTTTTGTATAAGTGTTATACTAACATGCTTTGAATATGATACTCTTGTTATCTAACGGCTTATACTATGAACTGCTTTTGGTATTGTTGTTAACTCTTGTGTTGCAGCATGGCGGCTATTAACCCGGAGAACCTCAATGAAGAGGTAGGGGATATGGGCAGTATGAATGCTAGTGTTGCTCAGACAAATCCGTTACCGCCACCTGCTGTGGGCGTGGAACCCAGTGCACAGACGTTATTACCAGGGGAGCTCAGTTTGACACAGTTTCTGAACTTCCGTCCACCCATGTTTGAGGGGACCGAGTCTGGAGAAGGGGCCGAAGAGTGGCTGGAACGGATAGAACAGATACTTGTGACTGCGCCTTGTGCACGGACCGCATGGTTACAACTAGCCGAGTTTCAGATGGCGAAGAAGCCTTCTATGTGGTGGAAGACCACTGTGATGGAGCTGAGGGCTCAGGGTATGGTAGTAGACTGGACTGTATTCAGGACCCGGTTTCTTAACCGGTATTTCTCGGCAGCTGCCAGACAAGTAAAGGAGGACGAGTTCACTAATTTGAAGCAGGGCAACATGTCAGTTTCAGACTTTGCTTTGCAGTATTCCTCACTGTTGAGGTATGTCCCCCATATCGCTGTGAGCAGCCATGCGAAGATGAGGCATTTCCTGAAGGGACTGAGGCCAGAATTGTTTGATCGGGTTGTTTCCAACAACCCCAGCTCTTTTGATGACTCCCTGACTAGGGTAGAGCTGGCAGAGATTGCAGTGAGAGCATATAAGGACGATGTACCCCCTTTCGTACCACCACAGAGGTCTGTTACTGATAGTTTGAAACCACGAGGGGATCAGTTCAAGGCTCATGGAGCCTCATCATCTTCCAGATTTAGTGGGAAGAAATCTCAGGGTCAGAAGCAAAGCAATCGAGGACCTACACAGGGGAGTAAGGCAGGAGGGGACAGGTGTGACCGCTGTGGAGGATTTCACTTGTCACGTGACTGCCGAGGCTGTTATGTTTGTGGCAAGGTGGGCCACTTAGCTCGGAATTGCCCCAATCGGGCAAGTCAGGCAGACTCAGGGCCGAATAGGCCAAGATTTGATGCTAGGACGCACCACCGAGGCAGCAGTTTTTGCCTCGACCACAGGGAGGTCAGGCGACAGGACCACCGCAGGGACAAGTGTATGCACTGACTAGGGAGCAGGCTGAGGCAGCCCCAGAGGAGGTCATTGCTGGTATGTGTCATTTATTTACGTACCCTACATTTATTTTGATAGATACAGGTGCTTCTCATTCTTTTGTATCTGTTGCTTTTGTGGAGAGACACCGCTTGTGCTCGTCTCTGTTACCCACGCCTCTCATGGTCTCGACACCCACGGGAAAGCATGTGATTGCGGACCGACTATTATCTGATTGCCTCATTTATTTTGAGGGCAATGATCTGAGGGCCGATCTGATTCAGTTAGAGATGGCAGATTTTGACTGCATTATCGTCATTGATGTGTTGAGCAGATACCGAGCTGTGGTAGATTGCCGACAGAGGATGGTATGTTTTCTATCTGATCAGGGGTTCCAGTGGACCTTTTATGGGGACGGCTCTCGTCCAAGGATTCCAGTGATCTCAGCAGTTAAGATGTCGCGGTTATTGGAACGCGGCCACACGGGCTACCTTATTTATGCCATGGATGCATCGGACGAAAAGGAAGTGAGAGCCGAGGACATTCCAGTTGTGGCGGAGTTCATTGATGTGTTCCCAGATGAGATTCCAGGATTTCCGCCTGTCAGGGATGTTGAGTTCGCCATTGAGCTGCTGCCAGGGACTTCTGTTATTTCTCGTGCCCCGTACAGGATGGCACCGGCAGAGCTGAGAGAGCTGAAGGTACAGTTACAGGAGCTCCTTGACAAGGGATACATTCGTCCTAGTGTATCACCTTGGGGTGCACCAGGCTTGTTCGTGAAAAAGAAGGATGGTTCAATGCGTCTGTGCATTGACTACAGGCAACTGAACAAGGCCACAATGAAGAACAGGTATCCACTTCCGAGGATTGATGATCTGTTCGATCAGCTTCAGGGTACAGAGGTGTACTCGAAGATAGACTTGAGGTCAGGCTATCATCAGGTGCGGGTTAGAGCTGGCGATGTCCAAAAGACGGCTTTTAGGACTCGGTATGGGCACTACGAGTTCTTAGTGATGCCATTCGGGGTGACAAATGCACCTGCAGTTTTTATGAGCCTGATGAACAGAGTATTTTAGGAGTACCTCGATCAGTTTGTGATCGTATTCATTGATGACATCCTTGTCTATTCAAGGAGTGAGGAGGATCATGCCGATCATCTGAGGATAGTGCTCCAGATTCTCAGAGATCATCAGTTGTACGCCAAACTCAGCCTGTTATTTATGATCACATCAGGAAGGTTCAGGGGACCGATGCAGAGGTTCAGAGATGGATGTTAGTGGTTAATTCAGGTCAGCCATCGAGATTCAGAGTGGCTGAGGACGGTTCTCTGAGACTTGGCGACAGATGGGTGGTTCCAGATACACACGAGTTGCTTCAGGGTATATTACAGCGAGCTCATTGCAGCAGGATGAGTGTCCACCCGGGCGGGAAGAAGATGTATAAGGATCTACGCAGCCAGTTCTGGTGGAGGCGTATGAAACAAGATGTCACCTCATTCGTCAAGAGATGTTTGATCTGTCAACAGGTGAAGGCTGAGAGGCAGAGGCCTGGAGGTGAGCTAAGGAGCTTGGAGATACCACAGTGGAAGTGGGAGCACATATCCATGGACTTCGTGACCCACTTATTGAGGACTGTTTCGGGTTTCGATGCTATATGGGTAGTCGTCGACAGATTGACTAAGAGTGCTCATTTCATTCCCTACTGTATGACCTTCATGTACTTGAGGATGGCACAGTTATATATCAGAGATGTGGTGAGACTGCATGGGATCCCTGTTTCGATTGTGTCTGATCGAGATCCACGGTTTACATCTCACTTTTGGGAGGGTCTTCAGTCAGCTCTAGGTACAGAGTTGAGGTTGAGCACAGCCTATCATCCACAGACGGACGGACAGACCGAGCGTACGATACAGACGCTCGAAGATATGTTGAGGGCTTGTGTGCTGGAGTTCGACACTTCATGGCAGGACTCGATAGCCTTGGTGGAGTTCTCTTACAACAATAGCTACCAGGCAAGTATACAGATGGCTCCTTTCGAGGCCCTCTATGGTAGGCGTTGTAGGTCACCCTTGTGTTGGGATGATGTGGATCGCAAATCAGTCGGAGGACCAGATTTGATCCGGGAAATGGAAGAAAAGGTAAAAGTGATAAGACAAAAGATGAAGGCAGCTCAGGACAGACAGGCAGCGTATGCCAATCAGCGGCGTAGGCCGTTGGAGTTTCAGTTGGGCGACAGAGTCTTTCTGAAGATCTCACCTTTCAGAGGTGTGGTACGGTTTGGTATGCGGGGGAAGTTATCCCCGAGATATGTGGGGCCGTACGAGATCTTGCAGCGTGTGGGTACTCTGGCTTACCGGTTAGCTTTACCGCCCTCTCTGTCTGGCATTCACGATGTATTTCATGTGTCTATGTTGCGGAAGTACGAGCCAGATCCTTCTCATGTGTTGCAGCCTTCTGAGGTTCAGATTGAGTCAGATGTTTCCTATGTTGAGCGGCCTATCAGGATTTTGGATAGGGCAGATCGCAGACTGAGAAACAAAGTTATTCCTATGATCAAGGTTCAGTGGGATCGTAGGGGTGTCGAGGAGGCCACGTGGGAGACAGAGCGACACATGGTGCAGCGCTATCCAGAGCTGTTTTCTGGTATGCGTTTATGTTTTGTTTTACTTCATGTTGGTAAGCATGCTGATTTTGAGGACGAAATCTTATAAGTAGGGGAGTATTGTGATATCCCCGAAATGATTAGGTGTTATTTAAACATTAATCATTGTTGTGAAAATTATGGTATTAATTATTGTGTTGAATTAATAATATTGGGAAATGCATGTGAGGGTTCATGTGTTATATGTTGGGATTTTGGGGTTGTGGCATGATTATTTGGGGTGTGTGTTGTTTGTTTTGGTAAAGCATATTTAAATGGGAGTTGAAGTATTTTATTGAGAAAATACTATAAAATATCATGTGAGGATATTTTAATACATCGTGCTAAATACCGGGACCAAAACATAACACATCACTTAACCCACAACTCAACCACCCCCCTTGACCATACCTTGCTGCCAGCTGCTTGCCCATGCCCCTTGCCCCATCTCCCACTCCACCTTTGCATTGCTTAAACTCCTCCATTTCTCTACCATTTTTCGTCCAACACCTGATAAGTAAGAAAAGGAGGAGATCCACCATTTTTATTGCCTGGAAAGCTTCCAAAAATCGGAGCCAAGGGGTGAGAAACCATGTTCTGGTTTTGAAATTAAGTTGTTGAGTTCATGTTTTTTGTTGGTGTAAAAATGGCATGTTAGATTTGGTTTCTTACAACCTTCGATTTAAATGCTTACATTGTGTTGTTATGAAGCTCTCAGTATTTTTCCTTATGTATATTACATGTTTTATGTAGAGGAAATAAGCATGTAAAGTATGGTGTTCGAAAATCTGGGTAAGGTTTTGCCCTGTTTTCTGGAAAAATATGAGTTGGGAGTGTTTTTATGAGGTGATATCATACTCGTTAGCTTAGGTTTTGGTAAACCTTTGATGTGAAAATATGCATGGTAGTTTTGTGAAGCCCTTGGCATGTTTGTTCGAGCATGCTTTATGTTATATGTTGTAGTTTTAATAGCATGAAATGAGGTACTCAAGAAATCTGGAAATGATTATGTTGCCCTGTTTCCAGAAAAGTTGATCGAGTACTTGTGTGAATGGTCGACGTTTATGCATGTGGGCTTATGTTTGGGGTGTAAATTTGATATGAATACACTCAGGGTAGTGTATTGTAGCTACTAGCATGTTTGTTTGGGCATGTTGTATGTCTTACATGTTAGAACGAAAGGTATGAAAATCAGTGTTAGAGCATTCTGGAAAATGTCGCGCACAGACCATGTGGCGATCGATCGCCACAAATGGGGCGATCGATCGCCGACGTCCAGTAGCCAAAATCAAAGGCACGCGATCGATCGCTATGAATGGCGCGATCGATCGCCATGGGCCAGTGAAGTCTGGCGATCGATCGCCTAGTGGTAGCGATCGATCGCCAGAGGCAGAGTTATGAAAAATTGATATTTTGTTGAATTTTTGATTTTGGACTATAAATTGGCATCTAATATTCTATTGTACACTGGTGTAGAGCCTTCACAGACGGCTACACAACGCAGGGGATAGAGTCCCACCACACACTACATTTTGGAAAGGTACGTAAGCAACGTACGGGCATCCCAACGGTAACATGTATTTTATGTTTGTCTATTTGACACATGGTGAATGCAATGTGATGCAATAAGAGTATGATACATGTTATTATGCATTGTTGTTGCATATTATGCATTGTTGTTGCATATTGTGATGTGGAATAAAGAGGTGTATTCCACGAGTCAGGGGTGATCACATTGAAGGTTTTAATGCTTACGCCTGACCGCTAAAAATGTGGAGCGGGAGGGGGGAGGCTCGCTTGCACATGGAGGCGGGGTATACCATACTAAGCGAGGATGAGATACCGCTAGTATGAAGAAGCGAGGATGAGATACCGCTTGTTTTGAGATTGTAAAGCGAAGAAGCATTAAAATAACTGATGATGACTGACTCAAGAAAAAGAGATGATATGTCATGACATTTATTTGTGAAGCCATATATTCATATAGTGTTTTGATTATGAATTGTGGTACAGGGACAACCATTAGGCGTTGTAAATGCGATGGGAATACAGGAAGTGTTTTGTATTATGATTATGCATTTACGCCTTACATTCATATTATGTTGAATATGAATTATGTTATGCTCATGTGTTGGGGGTTGTCTTTGTAGGTGCTTTTGATGATGAGCACCAGGGTCGGGGTTGAAAAGCTGAGCTGTAAGAAGTGCTACAGGATTAGCATGTTAGAGAAATTTTGTGTAGCTTCTACATGTGGTAGAGTAAGACTATAGTGTAGTACCTTTTGTAGGAATTTGTGAAATTCCCTTTTGAAACTTTTGGTACTGTAATCTCTTAAGCTCAGGATTAATCAACACAACATATTACTCTGATTTATCCATATGAATGTTTAGTTCTCTTAATCGCACCTATTAGTATGTTTGAGATAACGGGGTCTCATATATTCTTTTGCTTTTAATTTATTGATTAATATTTCATTTATTATTATATATAATTATTGATGTCATATGACATATCGGTTTCCTCGGGTAAAATCCCCTGTACGTATCCGAGCAGAAGTTTACGAGCAGAAGTTTACGAACATAAGTATCCGAACAGAAGTATACGAGCAGAAGTATCCGAGCATAAGTATCCGAACAGAAGTATACGAACACTATTAAACTCTGCTCGGGATACAGGTCAAAAAGTAGTGGAAGACCCATACGCAACCAACAAATCAACCGGTATAGATAAACGTGCAATAATGGAGCGCAGATTTCTCGGACACGCTTTGCCCCAATAACGTAACGATCAGAGGATGTCGTGTTCCGAATTTCCCGCTAGCTAACCACGGGGATTAGCCCTATAAAAACACACTTATGGTCTCATTGTAAGGGTTGGACATTTGAGGTAAGAAAAGGCTCCGAAGATTGCATATTAAGTATGTTCGGTCATTTCCTGTATTCTTTCTTATATTCTTGTGTATGAGTTTGTTATTCGTGTATTGTGACAGACTGGCGAGAGCAGATCATTAAATTCCTGAAGACTAAGGTTTTGCCATCTGATCCAAAAGATGTTGCTCAGGTGAAGAAAATGGAAAATCGTTTTGTACTGGCAGAAGGCAAGTTGTTCAAAAGGGGCTTCTCAAGCCCTTTTCAATAATGCACTTCGGTACAAGAGGGGGATCAATTAATGAAAGAAATTTATGAAGGCTGTTGCGGAAATCATCTTGGGGCCAATATGCCGAGGGGATTGTGAGAAAATGCAACAATTTTCAGACGCATGTCAATTTATCCCATGTACCTGCGGAAGTTCTGAATAACAGTGTTATTTCCTGTCCATTCGACCAGTGGGGAATGGACATTGTAGGACATTTTCCTCCCGCAGTTGGGCAGAGAAAATTTCTTCTAGTGGCCGTTGAATACTTCACCAGGTGGGTAGAAGCTGAATCCCTAGCAAAGATAACTGAGGAGGAAGTTATCAAGTTCCTATGAAAAAACATAGTAAGCCGATTCAGAATACCGATGAGGCTAATTTCCGACAATGGAAGGCAGTTCCAAGGAAAAAAAGTGCAAGAATGGTGCAGTGATATGAAAATTAACAAATATTCACTTCAGTAGCTTATCCTCAAGCTAACGGACAGGCATTATGACTAATCAGATCTTACTGCACAGAATTAAACAAGATTACAAGGAACTCGAGGGGCTTGGGTGAATGAATTATCTGGTGTTCTATGGGCGTATCGAACAAAGCCTCTGGTATCTACATGAGAAACTCCATACAACCTAGTGTATGGGTCAGAAGCTCTTATCCCAGCTGAGATTGTTGTAGAATCACTTCGAGTGCAATGTTATAATCTGGAGCATAATGGAGATGTGAGAAAACTTGAGTTATATGGGGTAGACGAATTAAGGGAAATAGCTGTTGCACAAGTTGAAATGTACAAGATAAAGATTACTAATGCATATAACCGAAGAGTTCGCCCAAGAGCATTCCAGGTCGGGGATCTAGTATTACGAAAAACTAATCCAGCTGGCGACATAAAGAAATTGGCACCAAAGTGGGAGGTCCCTTATAAAGGGAAAGTGGTGATCGGGGTGAGGATCATACAAACTAGAAGGCCAAGAAGGTCGTGAGTTGGTGAGGCCTTGGAACGTTCATCATTTAAAGAAATATTTCGTATAATGTTTTGATTGTTGTCTTTATTTATGAATCTAGTATCAATGGAATAAAGTTATTTTTATGATACTTGTTCTGAATTTCATTAGTTTATTCGTGGGATCGGGATTTTGGTCCACGTTTAAAACTAAAATTGCCTAAGTAGTTGTGCTCGGGGTAGTGAGTTTGTTCGGAATTTTAATAGTTTACTCGTGGGACCGGGATGTTTGGTCCACGTTTAAACCTAAAATGCCTAAGTGGTTGTGCTCGGGGTAGCGAGCTTGTTCGGAACTTTATTAGTTTACTCGTGAGATCGGGATGTTTAGTCCACGTTTAAACCTAAAATTGTCTAAGTTGTTTTGCTCGGGGAAGCGAGCGTATTCAGAAGTTTATTAGTTTACTCGTGGGAGCGGGATGGTTGGTCCACGTATAAACCTAAAATTGCCTAAGTTATTATGCTCGGGATGGTCGAGCTTGTTCAGAATTTTATTAGTTTACTCATGGGATCGGGATATTTGGTCAACGTTAAACCTAAAATTGCCTAAGTTGTTTAGCTCGAGGAAGCGAGCTTGTTCCGGAATTTTATTAGTTTACTCATGGGATCGGGATGTTTGATCCACGTTTAAACCTAAAATTGCCTAAGTGGTTGTGCTCGGGGTAGCGAGCTCTTTCGGAATTTTATTAGTTTACTCGTGGGATCGGGATGTTTGGTCAACGTTTAAACCTAAAATTGCCTAAGTTGTTTTGCTCGAGGAAGCGAGCGTATTAGGAATTTTAGTTTACTCGCGGGATCAGGATGTTTGGTCCACGTTTAAACCTAAAATTGCCTAAGTTATTGTGCTCGGGATGGTCGAGCTTGTTTGGAATTTTATTAGTTTACTCGTGGGATCTGAATGTTTTGGTCCACGTTTAAACCTAAATTGCCTAAGTTGTTTAGCTCGGGAAAGCGAGCTTATTCGGAATTTTATTAGTTTACTCGTGGGATCGGGATGTTTGGTCCACGTTTAAACTTATAATTGCCTAAGTTGTTTAGCTCGGGGAAACGAGCTTGTTCAGAATTTTATTAGTTTACTCGTGGGATTGGGATATTTGATCCACGTTTAAACCTAAAATTGCCTAAGTTTGTAGCTCGGGGAAACGAGCTTGTTCGGAATTTTATTAGTTTACTCGTGGGATCGGGATGTTTGGTCCACGTTTAAACCTAAAATTGCCTAAGTTGTTTAGCTCGGGGAAGCGAGCTTGTTTGGAATTTTATTAGTTCACTCGTGGGATCGGAATGTTTGGTCTACGTTTAAACCTAAAATTGCCTAAGTTGTTTAGCTCAGGGAAACAAACTTGTTCAGAATTTTATTAGTTTACTCGTGGGGTTGGGATGTTTGGTCCACGTTTAAACCTAAAATTGCCTAAGTTGCTTTGGTCGGGGAAGCGAGCGTATTCGGAATTTTGTTAGTTTACTCGTAGGATCGGATGTTTGGTCCACATTTAAACCTAAAATTCCCTAAGTTATTGTGCTCGGGACGGTCGAGCTTGTTCTGAATTTTATTAGTTTACTCGTCGGATCGGGATGTTTGGTCCACGTTTAAACCTAAAATTTCCTAAGTTGTTTAGCTCGGGGAAGCGAGCTTGTTCGGAATCTTATTACTTTACTCGTGGGATCGGGATGTTTGGTCCACGTTTAAACCTAAAATTGCCTAAGTTGTTTAGCTAGGGGAAGTGAGCTTGTTCTGAATTTTATTAGTTTATTCGTGGGATCGGGATGTTTGGTCCACGTTTAAACCTAAAATTCCTAAGTTTTTTTGCTCGGGGAAGCGAACGTATTTGAAATTTTATTAGTTTACTTGTGGGATCGGCATGTTTGGTCCATATTTAAACCTAAAATTTCCTAAGTTATTGTGCTCGGGATGGTCGAGCTTGTTCGGAATTATATTAGTTTACTCGTGGTGTGATACTCGGAAATAACTAAATGAACTATGACTTGATTGTGGTAATTATGGATAAGTACGTAATTGTGAGTACACTCGATATTGGGGTAAACCGAGAATGGATTGGCTAATATTAATCAAATGAGAACTTGAGTAATAGATGAATAAAATCTTGATGATTTGAAGTGTGTTGAAATGGAAGGGATTTGAGATAATTATACATGATCATATGAATTAAAGCCTAATCATATCTTTGATATAATCATGTTGCTAAGCACTTGGGTTTTAAATCCTAATTAACTAGCATTGGTGTGTTAAAGTTGATGGCAATGGATTGGAGTTGAAACACCTTTATATCCACTCAAATATGCACTCTCACACACACCACACCACTTTCACCTAAAAATCTCCACACTCCATCTTCCTCCTCCCTTCTCGCTAGCTGAGATTTTGAACTTCCATCCCCTAGGACTTGGATTTGAAGAAGTGTAGAGGTATGAGATCATATGTTTAGGAATGTGTTTAGTGTTGTTTGTATTCTTGCTTAGCACTTTCCCTCCATACTTTCATTCTGAACTCAGATGGAAGTTTTTGTTAGAAAATGAAGATGATGTTGAGAAATGAAGTATTATATGGTGTATTGGTGCATTGTAGTTGAAATACTTGAGTTGTTCATATATGTGCATGGTTTGGTTAGATGTGCAGGAAAATGGAGATTTCTCGGAAGAACAGAGCTCAGCGATTGATCGAGCAAAACTCCTCAATCGATCGCGAGCAGCAGAGATTTTGTCTGAGGAGAAAATACTTCCTCGATCGATCGAGCGCAACTCCGATCGATCGAGGCGACTTCTCGATCGATCGGTGAGTCTTATCGATCGATCGAGGAGGGCAGCAAATTGGTGCCAAGTTTGATCACCTCGCGATCGATCGAGCACCAGGGCCGATCGATCGCGAGGCATAGAATGGTAGATTACTGGATTGTGTTTAAATTGATAAGATTTTGGTATTGGATTATAATATGGCTTCTAATATGTTATTATTGGGTTGTGTAGAGCCTTCCCAAGCACAAGGACAACGAATGGGATAATCTCAATTATCTCATATATTGTGAAAACAACAAACAGGTACGAGTAATTGGGTGGTGCAATTATGCTATTATAGTTATGCAATGTGCATTGATATGTGCTTGAGTATGTTTGGATGTTTCGTGTGGTTGTTACATTCGACCGAGGAATAGGGTACTTGCCGCTGTCATATGAAGCGATGAAAATATGATACTTGCCGCTGTCATGTCGAAGCGATGATCATGCCGTTGTCATGTTGAAGCGAGGGGTATTATATAAAATACCGTTATATGTCGAAGCGAGGGGTACTAAATTACCGCTGTTATAACAAGACCGGAACAGTTGCGTGAGAATTGTGAATACTATATGTATACATATGAATGAATTATAGAGTTGAATACTTATATTGTGAGCTGATGATTATGTACATGAGTTATGGAACTGGAATGACCGTCGAGAATATGTTGATGCATCATTTCAGGGAGTATACATGATAAATGTCTTATGCTATTATTTATATTATTGCTCGTGAGTTTTGCTAATGAATGATGTATTTGCTCATGGACGGTGGGTTATTCCTGTAGGAACTTTTGGCAAGGAAGATTGAGGCAATGATAGACTCTTATGGGCTTAGAGGGTAAAGACTTTGTCAATATAGAATGGCGTTGATATTTTGAATAGAATCTTTTGAACTAGTAGGATGAACTACTAGATTATCACGTTCTTGTATTGAAGATGTAATCAATTGAATGTGAATTTTTATAAACCCATCGAATGCCCGGTATCAAGAGTTTGGTTTCATCAAAAACGTAGATGAACCTTGTGTCTACAAGAAGGTCAGTGGGAGCATAATTATCTTCATAATATTGTATGTAGATGATATACTTCTAATTGGGAATGATATCCCTGCCTTACAATCTGTAAAGATTTGGCTAGGGAATTGCTTTTCTATGAAAGACTTGGGTGAAGCCACCTATGTATTAGGTATCAAGATCTATAAAGATAGATTAAGAAGATTGCTTGGCCTAAGTCAAAGTACATACATAGACAAAGTGCTAAAACGGTTTAGAATGCAAGAATCTAAGAAAGGATTCGTGCCTATGACACATGAGATACATCTCTCGAAGGATCAGTGTCCTTCAACACCAGATGAGAGACAACGCATGAGTAAGATTCCATATACATCAGCTATTGGATCTATCATGTATGCCATGATATGTACTCGTCCCGATGTCTCGTATGCTTTGAGCATGACGAGCAGATATCTGGTTGATCCAGGTGAATGTCACTGGATTACGGTCAAGAATATCCTGAAGTACTTGAGAAGAACTAAGGATACATTCTTGATTTATGGAGGTGAGGAAGAGCTCAATGTAATAGGTTACACTGATGCAAGCTTCCAAACCGACAAATATGATTTCCGATCGCAATCAGGATATGTGTTTTGCCTAAATGGAGGTGCTGTAAGCTGGAAGAGTTCAAAGCAAGAGACAGTAACCGATTCTATAACTGAAGCTGAATACATTGCAGCCTCAGATGCAGCAAAGGAAGCTGTTTGGATCAAGAAGCTCATTTCTGAACATGGGGTGATGCCTAGCATACTAGATCCGATTGAACTCTATTGTGACAACAATGGAGCCATCGCATTGGCTAAGGAACCTAGATCTCACCAAAGATCCAAGCACATACTTCGGCGCTTTCATTTCATTCGAGAAATCGTTGAAAGAGGAGATGTAAAAATATGCAAAGTACCAACTGATGATAATGTATCTGACCCACTGACGAAGCCACTATCACAGCAGAAGCATGATCGTCATACTAGATCTCTAGGCATTAAGTATATGTCTGATTGGTCTTAGTGCAAGTGGGAGATTTGTTGGGATGTGCCCTAAGACAACTCATTAGATGATTGTTTATGACATACCATGTATTATGATTTTGTTAATGGCAATTCATTATTATATATTATTCGTGTTTCTGTGTAATATGAATTAATATATAAGTTAATGTCCTTAGAATAATATAGTATTGTTCTTAAAGATTGTCCCTTGTCAAGTATTATCATGAATCAGGATAATGATAATGCATTGAGACTAGTATGTTTTGATTGATGAATTGTTCATAGATATGAGATATCAAATCAACACATGGGTGCATATTAGAGAAAGATGTACTGGATAGACCCACCATGAGAATGCTACATGGATAGTTATATGAACGTCATAAGCAATTCTTATAGTGATAATAATGTATGTAATCCTTATGACTTGAGATCATCAGAGATCCCAACATAAGGAGTCATGTATCTTGATATTGTCAAACGTTACCTGTAACACGGTAAACTATAAAGACAATCATTGGATACACCACGAATTATGTAGAGGGATGTTGGGTGATCAAGAAAGGATTTGTCCCTCCTATATAATAGGAGAAGTGTTTGGGCCCTTGATCAAGTAAGACTAAAATGCATGGCCGTGCTCGAATGAGTCGATATGTGATATCGAGCTTATTTGATTATTCTAGTTCTACTTGGGGATCAAGAAATAAAAGATTGAATATATGAGTATGACTATTCCATGACTCGTGTTCAATCTAAACACATTGGACAAAGGGATTAAGTTACATGGTTAAATTGGGGTAGCCTTGATGTGTTGCTAGATACCGCTCATTGCTTGTAACATAAAATTAGATTTTATGTCACTGCCAACATTGCAAGATCCTATCGGGTCACACAAAAGATTAAATCGATAAATGAAGATATAATTCATTGGATGAATTAATTAATTAAGAAGAGTCTTAATTATAAGTATTAGATATATGAATGTAATTAATATATTGGTATGGGCCAATAAGGCTTTTTGAAAGCCCTTTTAATTAAATCTTATATATATTATATTATGCTAAGTAAGTGTTAATTTTGAAAACCTAATAGCCTCCACAGCAAAGCTCTCGGCCGTCCCTCACTCTCGCCCTCCTTCACGCCGCCGCCGCCGTGAACGTGGTGGTTTGACGGTCGCCGTTGATCGGTTTCGAACCGTGAGTCTTGTTCCGGTTTAAGAACGAGTCTAGCAACTTGTTCTTAAACACCTTCTTCGATTTGATCGTGTGGATACCGTAGAGACAAAGGTGCAAATCTTTGTTCGTGACTCGTGGTCTTGCAACGAGGATTCTGCTACAAACACGCTACAAGTGTACGATTCTTAATCAATCTCGGTATGATTACTTTGTATAGTTCCTTTGGTATGAATCCAATTTTATTTTCCGTTGCATATTGTATGATGGATTCCTAACAGCAGAGGCAGCTCTAGGAACAGTGATTGTGGGTAAGTGTTCTTTATTTACTTACCCTCCCTTTTATATTGATAGATACGGGTGCTTCCCATTCCTTTATTTCTGTTGAATTTGTTAAGAAGTATCATATATGCTCGTATATTTTACCCACGTCTCTCCTTGTCTCGACACACACAGGAGAGAACACGATCACTAACCGGGGTAGTATCCGATTGCCTCATTTATTTTGAGGGTGATGGCTTGAAGACAAACTTGATTGTTTTAGAGATGAAAGATTTTGATTGTATTGTGGGAATTGATGTGCTGAGCCATTATCAGGCAGTTGCAGATTGTTATCAAAGAACAGTTCGCTTTCAATCTGAACAGGGAAAGTGATGGATGTTTTATGGGCAGGGGTCTCGTCCAAGAATTTTGTTAATATATGTCGTCCGAATGTCATGACTGTTAGAACAAGGGCATTCAAGCTATTTGATTTATGCAATTGATACTGCTGAAAAGAAAAAGGAAGTAAGGATTGATGAGATACTAGTAGTTACTGAATTTGTGGATGTCTTTCCGGAAGAAATTCCAGGCTTTCCTCCGGTTCGTGAGGTCGAATTCGAGATTGAATTAATACCAGGTACAACTCCTATTTCCCGTGCCCCTTATAGAATTGCACCGCCAGAATTGAGGGAATTGAAGATTCAATTACAGGAGCTTCTTGATAGAGGATACATACGTCCCAGCGTGTCGCCTTGGGGTACCTCGGTCTTATTCGTGAAAAAAGAAAGACGGTTCGATGCGATTATGCATGGATTACAGACAGTTGTACCCTCTCCCACGAATTGATGACCTGTTTGATCAGTTACAAGGCACAACGATTTATTCCAAGATTGATTTTAGATCCCGATATCATCATATACGGGTTAGAGGAGGGGACGTACAGAAGACAACGTTTTGGACTCGTTACAGACATTATGAGTTCTTAGTCATGCCGTTCGGAGTGATGAATGCCCTGGCTGTCTTTATGAGTCTAATGAATCGGGTGTTCCAGTCGTATCTCGATCAGTTCGTTATTGTGTTCATCGATGAGGAGGAGCACGAGAGACATTTGTGAATAGTGCTCCAGATTCTCAGAGATAATCAACTGTTTGCCAAGCTCAGTAAATGTGAATTCTGGTTGAACAGCATAGTGTTTCTAGGGCATGTCATCTCTAGCGATGGGATATCAGTAGATCCTAGGAAAGTAGAGGCAGTGATGGAGTGGTCTGCGCCTACTTCCGTGCCCGAGATACGGAACTTTATGGGTTTAGCCGGTTATTATCGACGTTTTATCGAGGGATTCTCAAAAATTGCAAAACATTGACACAATTGACTCACAAGGGAGTACCATTTTATTGGTCTGAGACTTGTGAGCAGAGTTTTCAAGAGTTTAAACACCGGCTGACATCAACACCTGTGTTGGTGATTCCCACGGAGAACAAAAGGTTTCTGCTATATACTGATGCATCGCTACAGGTCTTGGGTTGCGTACTGATGCAAGATAAGCATGTGGTAGCTTATGCTTCGAGACAGCTAAAGCCGTATGAGACTAGATATCCAGTTCATGATTTGGAACTGGCAGCCATAGTGTTTGCCTTGAAGATTTGGCGGCACTACTTGTATGGTACTTCGTTTACCATCTATACAGATCATAAGAGCCTGAAGTTCTTGTTTACTCAGGAAGAGTTGAATATGAGGTAGAGAAGATGGATGGACTTGCTAAAAGACTATGATTGTGAAATTGAGTTCCATCCCGGAAAGGCGAACTTAACAGCAGACGCCTTGAGTCGGAAAGTGAAATGTACCGCAGAGGACGTCATGCACTTATCAGCTATGTTGACTTCCTATTGCCATCTGGGCTATGACTTTGATGTGTCTGCATCATTGGTACGTGTATCAACTTTATTAGCAGAGCCGTATGTTTTTGAGAATATCAAGAGAGCTTAGAAGGCAGATGATGAGATACAGAGATGGTTAGCATTGACACTTCTTGGACAACCAATAAAATTCAGAGTGGCTGAAGACAGTTCTTTAAAGCTTGGTAATCGTTGGGTAGTTCTGAATAAGCCGGAGTTGCGTCAAGAAATCTTACAGCAAGCTCATAGTAGCAGGGTTAGCATTCATCCAGGCGGAAGGAAAATGTATAAGGCTCTCTGTGACCAGTTCTGGTGGAAACGAATGAAACGAGATATCACCACATTCGTTAAGAGGTGTTTGATCTATCAACAGGTGAAGGCCGAGAGGCAGAGGCCTGGCGGTGAATTGAGAAGTTTAGAAGTACCTAAATGGAAGTGGGAACACATATCCATGGACTTCGTGACCCACTTACAGAGTATGGATTGGCTAATATTAATCAAATGAGAACTTGAGTATTAGATGAATAAAATCTTGATGAATTGAAGTGTGTTGAAATGGAAGTGATTTGAAATAATTATACATGATCATATGAATTAAAGCCTAATCATATCTTTGATACAATCATGTTGCTAAGAACTTGGGTTTTAAATCCCAATTAACTAGCATTAGTGTGTTAAAGTTGATGGCAATGGATTGGACTTGAAACACCTTTATATCCACTCAAATCTGCACTCTCACACACACCACACCACACCACTTTCACCTAAAAATCTCTATACTCCATCTTCCTCCTCTCTTCTTGCTAGCTGAGATTTTGGACTTCCTTCCCCTAGGACTTGGATTTGAAGAAGTGTAGAGGTATGAGATCATATGTTTAGGTATGTGTTTAGTGTTGTTTGTATTCTTTCTTAGCACTTTCCCTCCCTACTTTGATTCTGAACTTAGATGGAAGTTTTTTGTTAGAAGATGAAGATGGGTGTTGAGAAATAAAGTATTATATGGTGTATTGGTGCATTGTAGTTGAAATACTTGAGTTGTTCATGTATATGTGCATGGTTTGGTTAGATGTGCAGGAAAATGAGGATTTCTCGGAAGAACAGAGCTCGGCGATCGATCGAGCAAAACTCCTCGATCGATCGCGAGCAGCAGAAATTTTGTCTGAAGAGAAAATACTTCCTCGATCGATGGAGCGCAACTCCCGATCGATCGGTGAGTCTTCTCGATCGATCGAGGAGGGCAGCAAATTGGTACCAAGTTTGATCGCCTCGCGATCGATCGAGCACCAGGGCCGATTGATCGCGAGACATAGAATGGTAAAATTTTTGGATTGTGTTTAAATTGATAAGATTTTGGTATTGGATTATAATATGGCTTCTAATATGTTATTGTTGGGTTGTGTAGAGCCTTCCCAAGCACAAAGACAAAGAAGGGATAATCTCAATTATCAGGTACGTAGAAAGACGTGCGAGCAATTGGTGGTGTAATTATGCTATTATAGTTATGCAATGTGCATTGATATGCGTTTGAGTATGTTTGGATGTTCCGTGTGGTTGTTATATTCGAGCGAGGAATAGGGTACTTGCCGCTGTCATATGAAGCGATGGAAATATGATACTTGCCGCTGTCATGTCGAAGCGATGATCATGCTGTCATGTCGAAGCGAGGGGTATTAATATTATAAAAAATGCCGCTATATGTCGAAGTGAGGGGTACTAAATTACCGCTGTAATAACAAGACCGGAACAGTTGCGTGAGAATTGTGAATATCGATATGTATCAATACATATTAATGAATTATAGAGTTGAACACTTATATTGTGAGCTGATGATTATGTACATGAGTTATGGAACAAGAACGACCGACGAGAATATGTTGATGCATCATTTCAGGGAGTATTCATGATAAATGTCTTATGCAATTAATTATATTATTGCTCGTGAGTTTTGTTAATGAATGATGTATTTGCTCATGGACGGTGGGTTATTCCTGTAGGAACTTTTGGCAAGGAAGATGGAGGCAATGATAGACTCTGATGGGCTTAGAGGGTAAAGACTTCGTCAATATAGAAGGGCGTTGATATTTTGAATAGAATCTTTTGAACTAGTAGGATGATTTACTAGATTATCACGTTCTTGTATTGAAGATGTAATCAATTGAATGTGAATTTTTGTAAACCCATCGAATGCCCGGTACTATTTGTTAGTTCCGGACCTTATCGATGAGATTTTAAAGATGACAAAACATTTCAGACCGGATCGATAGAAATCAGTTTGACCAGATCGATCGGACAAAACAGAGCAAGATGTCAAAACATTTCAGACCGGATCGATGGAAATCAGGCATACCAGATCGATCGCGCAAAACAGAGCAAGCTGATAAAAGAATATCACATATCAGACCGGATCGATGGATTCCAGACTGACTAGATCGATACTTCAGATCGATCTCAACCTTTATCAGATCAAAGCAGTCAAAGATACATAAAGAATGGCTTCTCAGTCCGAACCATTAACGGTCATTTATTGTAGCATTTAATGCTGTAATTAATGCTACAAAGGATCAAAAGTCGAAGATTGCCATTAAAGGTAAGAAGACAAAGAAGAGCTTACCTGACAGTCGCCGAAAGCATACACCAGAACGGCAAGTGTCCTGAAGAAGAAGACTGTAGCTTTCTCAGAGTTTAAAAAGAGTCAAAGTCGCACATTAAGGGAAACAATGCCGTTGCTACCCTCAACTATAAAAGGATGCAACAAAAGGAAGACACCGTCTCTGGATTCCAACTCACGCCGATCAATTGTAAAACACACAAGAAAGCAACTGCACACGCTTACAAAGTTCAGAAGCTTTCGAGCTGAAATTTTTTATTTAAGCGCGATTACTTTGTAACATTTGATCATTGTAGGATCACTGTGCGCATTGTGTATTGAAAAATAGAAGTGAGCAACTTATTGTAACTGTCAGACAGAGTGTGTCTGAGCAGGTTGAGTGACTAGGAGTTTCAGACTGGTAGTGAGGTAAATCCAGCCTGAATCGGGTTTGTACAACAGGATTGTATAAATCAAAGTCTTCTAGTATAAACCTTCCTTAATTGGAAGAAGGGGAGACGTAGAAGGATTACACCACCTTCGAACTTCCAGAAACATATCCTGTGTTTTATCCTTCTGCACTTAGCCATCGAGCCGTTCTTACTTTTACTAGAGCAGACCGTTTTCGCACTTACCCTTTTAGTGGTCTGTTCTGTTCAAAGAGTTGATTAAGTAACAGATTTCTTTCACTAATCCGAAAGAATTCACAAGGGATAAATTTTATAAGGAGTGTTCATTCACCCCCCCCCCCCTCTAAACACTCCGGACCGATCCTAACAAGTGGTATCAGAGCAGGTCATCTTAATCAGCACAAAGACTAAGCTGATGGCATCATTCAACAAAATCCCCATGTTCTCAAAAGAAGACTATGATGACTGGAGAATCAGAATGCAAGCTCATCTGGCAGCTCAGGATGACGATATGTGGTTCGTCATCACTGATGGACCAATGAAGATTTTAAAAATCAATACAGCAGTAGCCATCTCTGATGGCGAACCACAAATGGTGGAAAAAGACAGATCCCTCTGGACGAATGAGGAAAGAAAGAAAGCAAATCTCGATAATGTGGCCAAAGACATCTTGTTCAAGACTTTGGACAAGAACATGTTCAGCAAAATCAAAATGTGCTCTACTGCCAAAGAAATTTGGGAGAAGATAGCACAGCTATGTGAAGGCAACGACCAGACCAAAGAAAACAAGTTAACTGTTGCTCTTCAAAGATTTGAGAGCATAAAGATGAAAAGTGGAGAAACTCTAAATGAGTTTGATGAAAGAGTCACCGGCATCATAAATGAACTGAATGGTCTGGGGAAGGAATATTCTAACAGAGAGATCGCTCTGAAAGTAATGAGAGCTCTGCCAAAGGAATGGGATGTAAAGACCATCGCCATGAGGGAATCAAAAGACCTTAACAAGGTTGAACTTCATGATCTGTTTGCAGATCTTAAGGCCTATGAGTTTGAACTGATAAGCAGAGGTGAAGCAGAGCCATCCATCTCTCAACCAAACAAGGCCCTGGCAGCCACTCCAGACCAGATCGCTTCAACATCAGACCGATCTGCTGAACAGATGAGTAACGATGCTATGTCATTATTTATCAAGAAATTCGGTAAATTTATGTCTAAAAATAAGAGGAACCTCAAACCCTCTCATCATTATAAATCAAGAAAAGATCATACTGTTAACGATCAGGCTTGCTACAATTGTGGTAAGACCGGACACTTCATTGCAGATTGCACCAGACCGAAGAAAGAAGAACGGAAAGAGAAGCATCGTGATGATAGAAAGAAGAAGCACTACAAAGACCGCAAGAATTATGGAAAATCTCAAAAAGTCCTAGTAGCTGAAGAAGGAAACAGCAAATGGGCTCAGACAGACTCAGACTCGGAAAGCTCTGAATATTCCTCCAGCGAAAGCGAAGAAGATATTCAATGTCTTATGGCAGACGAAGAAATGAGTCAGACAGACGAGGTATATGATCTTGACTCAAATGAATTTACACGAGAAGAGCTCATGTCCGCACTGCAAGACATGGCTAATGATTATAGGATCTTAGCTGAATCATTTGAGAAGAATAAAGCCAAAATAAGTACTCAAATGGATGAGCACAACAAACCAAGCTGCTCTGAGCATGGTGAGTGCAAAAATCTCCAGATCGAGCTGAATAAGCTGAAAATCTCTTATGATCAGCTCCATGAAGAAAATAAGAGAATTAGCACACAAAATGCTAAGCTCTCACATATATTCAAAACATGGACAAAATCCAGAACATCCTTGGAAGAATTACAAGAGGTTCAAAGAAACGTCGGTGATTTCACCGGCATAGGCTTTGACACCAAAGAATGCACCAAAGATGAATCTGAGCTGTTGCTGGTAAAGAATCAAGTCAAACAAATGACATTTGTTAAATCCAGCACAGTATATGAAACTGAAGCACCTAAGATTCAAACAGGAGTCTCTTACGAGAATCAAAATCTGAGAAAAGGAATTGGTTATGTTGACCAAGCCAAAGAAAAGGCACCAGCAAGATTTGCGTCTATCAGACCAAATCCAAAGGTGCAAGATCGAAGGCAAGGAAGGCAATACAATTACTATAACTCAAAACCGATTCAACGAAGATATAGACTACCTTATGAGAATCAAAGGTTTTCACAGCGCACACATTATCACACACAGCATCGAAACAGACCAGCACACAGCACACCCTACACACACAAGCCATTGAAGCTGATACAGGTGTGGGTTCCCAAAGGGCTAATCCGTTCTGGACCCAAATAGGATTGGGTACCAACAATAATTATATTTGATGACAGGTACCGAAGAAACTCGCATCAGACTGGTATTTGGACAGTGGGTGTTCCCGTCACATGACTGGAAACATCGAGCTGCTGTCTGAAGTAACAGAATGTATTGGACCCAAAATCATTTTCGGGGATAACTCAAAGGGTAAGACCGTGGGCAAGGGTAAGATTGTCCATGGTAACATTATTATCAATGATGTGCTGTTAGTTGAAAATCTGTGCTATAATCTGATTAGCATAAGTCAACTCTGTGATAATGGTTATGCTGTAGAATTTCATAAACACACTTGCACTGTTAAATCATCAGACGGTATATCCATGCTCGTAGGAATCAGGAATGGAAACACTTATAAGATTAACTGGAATCATGCTCAACCTGATAATCCTACTTGCTTCATCGCTAACAATGATAATAAACATTGGCTGTGGCATAAGCGCTTGAATCATATCAACTTTAAGACCATTGCTAGCCTGTGTAAACATGATTTAGTTATCGGTCTGCCCAAGATCGATTTTGCTAAGGATAAGATCTGCGAAGCTTGCCAAATGGGCAAACAGATCAGATCATCCTTCAAAAACAAGAATGCCAAGTCCTCCTCCCGCTGTTTAGAATTACTGCATATGGACTTATTTGGTCCTATACCAATAAATAGTTTAGGGGGAATGCGGTATACTCTTGTTGTTATTGATGATTACTCACGCTTTACATGGACTATATTCTTAAGCAGTAAAGATCAGACCGGTCCGAAGTTGATCAAGCTGCTGAAACGCACTCAGAACGAGAAATCATCCAGCATAGACAGGATTCGAAGTGACAAATGGACTGAGTTTTCAAATCAGAATCTTGAATCCTTTCTAGAAGATCATGGAATCAAGCATGAGTTTTCAGCTGCTCGAACTCCTCAACAGAATGGAGTTGCAGAACGAAGAAACAGAACGCTCAAGGAAGCAGCAAGAACAATGTTTGCTGATTCTGGAATCTCTCAAAAGTTCTGGGCAGAAGCTGTAAATACTGCTTGCTACACTCAAAACCGATCTATGATTAACAAGAAGCTGAATCTCACTCCATATGAAATATGGACTGGTAACAGACCATCTGTTTCTCACTTTCATGTATTTGGCTGTAAATGCTTCGTTCACAACAATAGTAAGAGTCATCTTACAGCATTTGAAGCTAAGTCAGATAATGGTATATTCTTAGGATATTCATCAATTAGCAAAGCTTATCGAGTTTTTAATAATCGAACTTTAACTGTAGAAGAATCTGTTCATGTAGTCTTTGATGAAACTTTATGTGTTGAAGGCAACAAAGAATCAATTCAAAATCAGATGGAAAATATCCATCTCGAAGCTAACAGTGATGATGAGATTGTAGCTAACAGGTCAAGAGACAATCCACCAGAACCAGAATTACCAGACAGACCGGATCAAGGCTTTGAAGAAATTTCAGATCGAGCTGATCCGAATGCTCCTGACTCAAATATTAAAACAGATGCTGATAATGATGTTACTGTTCATCCGACCGGACCAGACAATCCAGAGTCAAGCTATCGATGGACTAAGAAGCATCCACCTAATCTAGTGATTGGTAGTCCTTCTGCACCAATCAGAACCAGAGGACAGATGATGGATGAGTTCACTCATGCTGCCTTCATCTCTACTCTGGAACCCAAGAAGATCGATGAAGCTCTGACTGACTTCAATTGGATTAAAGCAATGCAAGAAGAGCTTAATCAATTCGAACAAAATCAAGTTTGGAGTCTAACCCCCAGACCAAGCGATCTGCCTGTTATTGGAACCAGATGGGTCTTCAGAAATAAGCTAGACGCAGATGGAACTGTGGTTAGAAACAAAGCCAGACTGGTGGCACAGGGATTCAGACAAGAAGAAGTTATCGACTTCGATGAATCATTTGCACCAGTCGCCAGACTTGAAGCTATCCGAATCTTTCTTGCTTATGCTGCCTTTAAAGACTTCAAAGTATATCAGATGAACGTCAAGAGCGCCTTTCTTAATGGAAAGCTTCAGGAAGAAGTCTACATTGAGCAACCACCTGGATTTCAGAACCATTTGTATCCCAATCATGTATATCTACTGAATAAAGCAGTGTATGGTCTGAAACAAGCTCCAAGAGCCTGGTATGACACTCTATCTCAATTTCTGCTGAACCATGATTTCCAGATCGGCTCAGTAGATAAAACTCTATTTAAATTCATTAAGGGGAACATACCCTATTAGTTCAGATTTATGTTGATGACATAATCTTTGGGTCAACTAACCCCAAATTGTGCGAGAAATTTTCTAAGTTAATGCAGGGACAGTTCGAGATGAGCATGATGGGAGAATTGTCATTCTTTCTGGGTCTACAAGTAAAACAGTTCAACAATGGCATTTTCATCAATCAGACCAAGTATACCAAAGAGCTCCTCAAGAGATTTGGAATGGAAACATGCTCAACTGCATCAACTCCAATGAGTCCAACAATCAAGTTAGACAAAGATGAAGGGGGAACGGCAGTTGAAGTAACCATGTATAGATGACTAATCGGATCGCTATTGTATCTTACAGCGAGCCGGCCCGATATTATGTTTTCAGTCTGTATGTGCGCCAGATTTCAGTCAGAACCAAAGCAATCACATTTTATTGCTGCCAAGCGTATTCTGAAATATTTAAAAGGATCTCAGAACGTTGGTCTTTGGTACTCCAAAGATTCAAACTTCAGCCTGATCGGGTATTCAGACGCAGACTACGCTGGGTGTAAGATCGATCGTAAAAGCACCAGTGGAACATGTCAATTCCTAGGTGAAAGATTGATCTCTTGGTTCAGTAAGAAGCAGACATCGATTGCCACATCCACAGCTGAAGCAGAATACCTAGCCGCTGGAAGCTGTTGTGCTCAAATGCTCTGGATTCAACACCAGCTCAAAGACTATGGCATCCAAGCTGTTGACTCTCCGATATTTTGCGACAACACAAGTGCAATTGCTATAACGTATAATCCAGTTCTGCACTCTCGAACAAAGCATATTGATATACGACATCATTTTATTCGAGATCATGTTGGCAAAAAGGAAATTCGGATCGAGCACATTTCAACAGAGCAGCAAGCAGCAGACATCTTCACTAAACCGCTTCCTGAGGCTAAGTTTAATTATTTCCGTCAAATTCTTGGTTTAATTGACTTATCTTAATTAGTTTAGATGTTTTTATTCTTTTCGCACTTGAAGATTTTTTTGTCACCACAGATCGATAATACAATGTTTAGAAAGACACAGACCGGTCCGAACTTTCAGACCGATCCTTGTCAGTCTGATTTTATCCTTTGATCTGTCTGGACAATAACAACAGCTCGGACTTATTGACCATTTTAACTAGTTGTACTTTAACCGCCTTATCTTTCTTTATCCTGACCGTTTATTTTGAATTATTTAATTCTCAGTCTTGGAGATAAAGACACGTGTCTTCTCTCTCCTATTTAGCGGGCTGAACATTTCATACTTGTTCACTTTTTACAATTACCGCTTTCTACCTTCTTACTCTCTCACTCTCTTACTCTTCGCACTTTCTTTAAACTCTTTTCAAATGGCTACCATCACTCATAACTCACTCTCCGTTGAGTTTGATGACATTTACAGGGCAGAAGATGCTGCGATGGTGTCCATTTTTAGAGCCCTGGAATCATCTGGTTTAAGGAACTTCTTGGAATGCGGAACAGTTGTTTATGAATCAGAAATCCGCGAGCTGTTCGCCAACGCCGTCTCCCGGAAGACATCCATTTCTACTACTGTCCAGGGCAAATCTTTCGAGATCTCGCCAATGACGATGGCCAAGACCTTTGGCCTCCCCAGTTCCGGACTGACAGAGTTCGGACAGACTCCTCAAGCGTCACTCTTAGATCTTCAGGGGAAGATTTCTATTTCTGGCCACCGATTGCAACCCTCCTTTAAGAAGAAGGAAATGCTCTTCCATTTCCAGGTGCTGTGCGAAGTGGTAGGCAAGCCACTTTTGGGTAAAGCAGGAAGTTTTGATGCTGTAACCGCCGAAAAGTTCAGGGCTATGGCAGCTATTGTATCCGGCCAGAAGATAAACTGGTCCATGATTTTGTTTGGAGTACTGCTGGAAACGGTGATTGCATCCAAGCACGCCGTATGTTTTGATGTTCCTCTCAGCAAGCTCTTGGAGTCCTTAGTCCTCGAGCTGAGCAAGCCGTCTGCTCTCCGTCCCTTTAAGATCCTTAACTCCAAAGGGCTTGCACTGCTGAAGTCCAAGAGTGCTCCGCCTACTCCTGCTACTCTGGCTGCAGTCAAGGTTGAGCAGGACGAGGAACCAGTTGCTGTGCGCAAACCTCGGGTCAAGCGGAAGCTGACCATTCAGACTGACTCGGAAGCAACCCAGTCTGCTCACTCATCACCAACCAAGCCACTTCCCAAAAAGCCCCGAACCCAGATCACCAAACCAACCAAATCTCTACCTCCACCCATACTACCACCCTCTAAAGCAACCCCTGCCCCTCAACCCTCCACCCAGCTTTCCCAAGCTTCAACCCCTGCACCCAAAGTCACCCTTAGAATTCCCTCTTCCAATCCCGTGGTCAAAGGGATAGTTATCACTGAGTTGGGAGACTATACCCAATCAGGGATTAAGTCCCCTTCCTCCACCGGCAAGGGAAAAGCCATTCTCACCGAACCCCTCTCTACTAAACCCAAATCTGCAGCGCAGACTGCCATCGACATCGCTATGGAGGATGTTGATGAGAAGCTAAAGGACCTCATTGTGGTGTTTGATGAATATGTTCAGTACCGGACTATCAACCACATTGAGCTGTTCTACGGTAAGTTGCACAGATTGAAGAGGATGGAAGAGGAAGCTCTGAAAGGAACTGAGACTGATGATGTTCGACTTGCCGTACAGCGCAGAGATTTATTTACGGCCAAACACAGATTCAGACTGGCCAATCTGCTTCTAGTTGCCAAAAAGAAGAACTTCGATCCGCTTGCTCCAACTGCCAGAGATGATGGGGCTGTGATTGCTCTACTCGAGATGGATGTTCATGCTCTATCCTTAGCTGTCCGTTTTCAACGACAGAAGCTAGGTACCTCCACTCCAGCCACAAGCCCGGATCATCCTTCTGCAAGCAAGACTCTGGCAGAACCATTTATCGAGGTTATTCCCTCTGATGCAGCAAAACAGACAGAGGATCAGCCTGCAGAGCACGTACCAGACCAGACAGCGGAGCAGCCACTGCCTAATGCTCCGTCTGCAACAGATGATGAACCAATGAATGTTCTGTTGGACTCTCCGACAACATCTATTCCATTGAAGTCATCAGCCTCCCGTGCAAAACCCAGTCAAGCTGCAGCATGTGCAACAACTGAAGCACCAGACTTCATCGATCCGGATTTTGTGGTATCTACAGTGGTTGCAGCTCTCCAAGTTGAGGAACCTCCCAGTCCCCACTCTCCTCCGGGACCATCAGATGAAGATTTGGCCTTCATTCAAGGTTTTTCTTCGGATCTGGTCACTCTGATCCGATCCGAAAGTCATCAAGCTGCCATTTCTTCCATCGTGCCGATTGCTGAAGAAGATGACCATGTCTTGTCATCATCAGATCACTCTCCCAGCAAGCTATCTGATGCACCTCCATCCCTGGTACGGACTATCCAGCACTTCTCTGATACCTGTCTGTCCTTGACTCAACGCATTCTAGAAGTTCATCAAGGTCAGAGGGTCACAGCCTTGGACTTTGCTTCTTTCAAAGAGAAGATGAATGCCAGTATCGGAAGCCTTCAGCGTGGCATAAACGATCTGTTTTCTCAACAGGCCTCCTACAAGAACAGTCTGAGAAAAGAGCGGATCGAGCTAGCCACTGAAGTCAGAGCATCTGTTGCCAATTCCCTCCGCGCTCAAGACGTTCGTCTTGACGCTATCAGCGCGCAGCTAGCACAAGTTGTCGACTTTCTTCAAGAGATTGCTGCTGACAAAAAGGGGGAAAAGAAGACAGACTTCAGGCCGCCTTCTAGAAAATAATATTTTCAGACTGTGTATTTTTAGGATTTTCTTGGTGATCAATAAAATCCTCGTTTGATTAAGTCTGTGTTCATTTATTTTGAACCTCGTCATAAGGCTTAATAATAAAGATTTAATCGATCCAACTTAATGAAGTTCATTTATTTTGAACAAAGAAGTAATCGATCCGAAAGCATTTGCTTCAGAGCTCTTATCAAGACTGGTTAAAAAGACTTAGAAGCTAGGTTTTGTCATCATCAAAAAGGGGGAATTTGTTAGTTCCGGACCTTATCGATGAGATTTTAAAGATGACAAAACATTTCAGACCGGATCGATAGAAATCAGTTTGACCAGATCGATCGGACAAAATAGAGCAAGATGTCAAAACATTTCAGACCGGATCGATGGAAATCAGGCATACCAGATCGATCGCGCAAAACAGAGCAAGCTGATAAAAGAATATCACATATCAGACCGGATCGATGGATTCCAGACTGACTAGATCGATACTTCAGATCGATCTCAACCTTTATCAGATCAAAGCAGTCAAAGATACATAAAGAATGGCTTCTCAGTCCGAACCATTAACGGTCATTTATTGTAGCATTTAATGCTGTAATTAATGCTACAAAGGATCAAAAGTCGAAGATTACCATTAAAGGTAAGAAGACAAAGAAGAGCTTACCTGACAGTCGCCGAAAGCATACACCAGAACGGCAAGTGTCCTGAAGAAGAAGACTGTAGCTTTCTCAGAGTTTAAAAAGAGTCAAAGTCGCACATTAAGGGAAACAATGTCGTTGCTACCCTCAACTATAAAAGGATGCAACAAAAGGAAGACACCGTCTCTGGATTCCAACTCACGCTGATCAATTGTAAAACACACAAGAAAGCAACTGCACACGCTTACAAAGTTCAGAAGCTTTCGAGCTGAAATTTTTTATTTAAGCGCGATTACTTTGTAATATTTGATCATTGTAGGATCACTGTGCGCATTGTGTATTGAAAAATAGAAGTGAGCAACTTATTGTAACTGTCAGACAGAGTGTGTCTGAGCAGGTTGAGTGACTAGGAGTTTCAGACTGGTAGTGAGGTAAATCCAGCCTGAATCGGGTTTGTACAACAGGATTGTATAAATCAAAGTCTTCTAGTATAAACCTTCCTTAATTGGAAGAAGGGGAGACGTAGAAGGATTACACCACCTTCGAACTTCCAGAAATATATCCTGTGTTTTATCCTTCTGCACTTAGCCATCGAACCGTTCTTACTTTTACTAGAGCAGACCGTTTCCGCACTTACCCTTTTAGTGGTCTGTTCTGTTCAAAGAGTTGATTAAGTAACAGATTTCTTTCACTAATCCGAAAGAATTCACAAGGGATAAATTTTATAAGGAGTGTTCATTCACCCCCCCCCCCCCCCCCCCTCTAAACACTCGGGACCGATCCTAACACTATTGATATAGAACCTCATTTCTTCTTGTTTAATTGAGTACACTTATGTCCAAATAAATGCTTAAGGTGTTTGAGGCCTTACATTGGTGGTATCAGAGCAGTGGTTAGATAACCAGGACTGGGAAATGGGTAGTGTTAGTGCCAAGTATAAATATGCTATGCTTGCGTGCTTGATAATGAATGATTGATTGTGTTTTGCTAACTAACGTGGTTTAGATTATGCAACTTGATAGTAGATTTCTATTGTAAACCATTGTGTAGCATCATGGCAGCAAACATTGAGATAGGCGATGCAGCAAGTGTTAGTGCAAGTGTTGGGCATACCAATCCTCTAACACCGCCAGCTGTGGGTCAAGGACCTACTGAGCAACAATTACTACCAGGAGAATTGAGTTTGACCCAATTCCTCGGATTCCGACCACCGTTGTTTGAGGGGACTGAGACAGGGGAACATGCTGAAGAATGGTTGGAAAGAATAGAACAGATCTTTGTAGCAGCTCCTTGTGCAAAGTCGGCTTGGATCAGATAGCAGAGTTCCAACTTGTTAAGAAGGCGTTGATGTGGTGGAAGACAACAGTGATGGAACAAGAGGCTCAAGGACATGAAATAAGTTGGGGATTATTTAGGACTCGATTCCTAACCCGATACTTCTCAGCTGCTGCACGACAAATTAAAGATGATGAATTCACCAATTTGAAACAGGGCAACATGGCAGTTTCAGATTATGCTCTTCACTACTCTTCGCTACTGAGGTATGTGCCTCACATCGCCACTAATACTCAAGCAAAGATGAGGCACTTCTTGAAAGGTTTGATGCCCGAGCTATATGACAGGGTGATCACTAATGGCCCTACTTCCTTTGACAACGTTCTCACACGAGCTGAATTAGCAGAGTTGGGAGTGGGTGCATATGCAGACTCAATACCACCACCAGTGCCCCCACATAAGTCAACCCCTGATAGTTTGAAACCAAGAGCTGACCAATTTAAGTCAAGAGGAGCTTCATCGTCTTTTATATTCAGTGGTCGACGACCTGATTTTCGTCGCATGGGAGACCACAGGAGTAATACTCAATCAAATAGGGGACATACGCAAGTAAGTAGGTTTGGAGGAATCAAGTGCTATCATTGTGGAGGACCTCATCCGATAAGGGAATGCACTGCTTGCTATGAATGTGGCAAAGGGGCCACATTGCTCGGGAATGTCCTAACCGTGGAGGACAGCAAGACACTATAAGGAGATTCTCAGACAGGGCAGTACAACAAGACAACAGTATATGCCGAGACCATTGGGAGGTTAGATGTCGGGGCCACCTCGGGGCCAGGTTTTTGCATTGACTAGAGAGCAGGCAGAGGCAGCTCTAGGAACAGTGATTGCGGGTAAGTGTTCTTTATTTACTTACCCTGCCTTTATATTGATAGATACGGGCGCTTCCCATTCCTTTATTTCTGTTGAATTTGTTAAGAAAAAGTATCATATATGCTCGTATATTTTACCCACGTCTCTCCTTGTCTCGACACCCACACGAGAGAACACGATCACTAACCGGGTAGTATCCGATTGCCTCATTTATTTTGAGGGTGGTGGCTTGAAGACAAACTTGATTGTTTTAGAGATGAAAGATTTTGATTGTATTGTGGGAATTGACGTGATGAGCCATTACCAGGCAGTTGTAGATTGTTGTCAAAGAACAGTTCGCTTTCAATCTGAACAGGGAAAGCGATGGATGTTTTATGGGCAGGGTCTCATCCAAGAATTTCGTTAATATCTGTCGTCCGAATGTCATGACTGTTAGAACAAGGGCATTCAGGCTATTTGATTTATGCGATTGATACTGCTGAAAAGAAAAAGGAAGTAAGGATTGATGAGATACCGGTAGTTACTGAATTTGTGGATGTCTTTCCGGAAGAAATTCCACGCTTTCCTCCGGGTCGTGAGGTCGAATTCGAGATTGAATTAATACCAGGTACAACTTCTATTTCCCGTGCCCCTTATAGATTGGCACCGGCAGAATTGAGAGAATTGAAAATTCAATTACAGGAACTTCTTGATAGAGGATACATACGTCCCAGTGTGTCGCATTGGGGTGCACCGGTTTTATTCGTGAAAAAGAAAGACAGTTCGATGCGATTATGCATGGATTACAGACAGTTGAACAAAGTGACGATAAAGAACAAGTACCCTTTCCCGCGAATTGATGACCTGTTTGATCAGTTACAAGGCACAACGATTTATTCCAAGATTGATTTGAGATCCGGATGTCATCAGATACGGGTTAGAAGAGGGGACGTACAGAAGACAACATTTCAGACTCGTTACGGACATTATGAGTTCTTAGTCATGATGTTCGGAGTGACGAATGCCCCGGCTGTCTTTATGAGTCTAATGCAGAGTTCGGAGTGGGTGCATATGCAGACTCAATACCACCACCAGTGCCCTCACAGAAGTCAACCCCTTATAGTCTGAAACCAAGAGGTGACCAATTTAAGTCAAGAGGAGCTTCATCGTCTTCTAGATTCAGTGGCCGACGACCTGATTTTCGTCGCATGGGAGACCGCAGGAGTATTACTCAATCAAATAGGGGACATACACAAGTAAGTAGGTTTGGAGGAATCAAGTGCTATCATTGTGGAGGACCTCATCCGATAAAGGAATGCACTGCTTGCTATGAATGTGGCAAAAAAGGCCACATTGCTCGGGGGTTGCCCTTTTGTGAGGTTGATGAGCCAGGTCCTCCTCCTCCTCCGGTGAACCCACGATGTCAATAACTGGAGAGATAGGAGGAGCAGGGGTAGGATCAGCGGAAGGAGTTGGAGGAAGAAGAGCAGTGGACCCCGATGTCTGCCCTAAAGCTTGTCATTTTTTGGGCTTAGCCTTCAAGTTCTCGACCATCCTAGCCTTCATCATTTTTGCATGGGTTAGTCTGAGCAGGTTAATCAAAGTCTACAAATAAATAAGAATGCTCAGAATCACTCACCGAGGGGCATCTTCAAGGATGCACCCTTCGGGCTCAACAAGACAAGTACAACAGTCCGTCGTCAATCAGCTCCGCCAGATTATAGTACTGATCGCCAAGTTTACGACGAACCGACATATGCGGTTCCTTCTCAAGGTGCCCCTTGATCAATTTGACATTCGGAAGGTTTTCTCTCAACTCAATGGGACAATCCTCTAAGGCCCCAAGATTTGATTAATGTTAATTAAATATAATTTGGAATTTATTAATAATTATTTTATGTTAATTAATTAATTTGATGTGAAATTGACAATATAAATGTCATCTGACAATTTAATCGGAACATGACATATTTTTGAAATGGTAAAATAAACTCCGATAATATGTTAAAAATAAATGATTAAAATGAAGAATTTAAGTTGCGGTATATTTGTGGATATAAATCCCAAGTGTTGTCTGTACATTTAATATATCAGTAAACCGACGACATTCTGATGTGCATAACTGGACTGGAATAAAATTATTGGGTGTTGTAACTACACTTACCGCTATACACATTAAATACATTAACATGCACGCTTTCAGTTTATTTTTACAAAACAAAAGCCGAAGCTTTCTTCTTCACCCTGCTCTCCCGTTTCCGTCGCCCTTCACCGCAAAAACCGGTGCACACACCGCCGTCCGGCCACCTCCCGGTGCATCCGACCCACCGCCACCTTCCCTCTCTCAGGCGCACGTTTCCATACCAAGAAGATGAGGTTTGCGTCGCGGATTGAGTCGTATTTTGCCAGAAAGCGCAGAAGTTCGAATCTTGGAGTTCATCCGATTTTGTGCGTTTTCTTCAGATTTTTGATTTGGTAATCCTCCCTTACTCCTTATTGGTTCTTGCCTTGAAATCCCCTGCATTTTTGTGGATTTTGGTTCGAAAATGTCGATGCATGTTGTGTTTGGCCGATGGATTTTCAGAGTTTGGAAGTGAAAATGCTTAAATTGTGTTCCTAATTGGCATTTAACCCATTTCAATCATGTTTAAGATGATGAATCTTGTATGAGATGCTTGCAGGTAATTTCCTTGTCAGTTTTGGAATGGGTCGATTCCTTTTTCTTGCTGCATGGTTTGGGGAAAAGGCTGATCGGCTTTATGAATTGTGAGGGTGAAGATTCTAATTTATTAGTTGCGCAAGAATTAACTAGCTTAGACCATGTTTGTAAGGACCCCGTGCCATAACCCGTTATTAGTGTATTATCCATACCATTAGTGCATATAATCATACTATCATGGGGAAAAGCCATGTGCAAGTGCAACACCATATGCTATCCAGAAAATTTCTTTCATTCTATCCGCATAATATTCAAATTCCCCAACCACGATTATTTATATAACATGCAACTTTATAATACACTAACAAGCTCTCAGTTCATTTGGCAATTCCATATTTAATTACATGCAAACCATGAATGAATAGAGAAGAGCTGTAGCCCACTTATACATTCCATATACACGTAAGATGTACTCACATAAGAGCACCCAATGAACACGCGTGTATCTAATGTATAAAACACTCTACCGGATACCGTTACTGGCATTTCAATCCTGGAAGCACCTCCCAAGCACAGCTCGATCTCAACTCTGGATCTATGCACTTGTTCAACCAGCTCTGGTACCTCGATCCTGGAAGTACCTCAATCAACAGCCCGAGCTCAATTCCAAAGCTGCTGCTACACCTGTAACACCGGCCCCAACAGAGACAGCCCCCACACGGGGTGAGCATACCAATACCACCAATCCAATAATCATAACATTGCAATTCAAATACAGAATGTAAATGCCATAATTTAAAAGATACTCCCTGGATGGTAACACCCTCATCCGGGATCCCCTGTATTGTCCCTGTTCTCAAAATAATCAAACTCATCAAATTCCCAAAGCCAGTTAATCGCCACGTAGATGAACTAATACCGTTCTATTATGCCAGCTCCATAATCAATATGGTAAAATCATTATATAAAAGACCGTAGATCTCACATATATTTAACTAATGATTCCATATTCCCATTTCATTGCTCGCTCCACAATAGCGGCATTCTAAACCCCGCGCACGCTCAACAATAGCGGCGTCATCGCTCAACGGCGACAGCATCCCAAATCATTGCTCGCTCAATAGCGGCACCATATGGTTCCCAATGTATAATCTATTTGAGACAAATACCATTTACCATGCATATCGTTATCCATTTATAGAAAGTATCATGCACCATGCATTTCAATACCTATTCGATGCAATTACCACATGCCACATATTTCGATGTCCATATAATGCAATTATCACACACCATGTGTTCCAATGCCCATTTAATACAATTATCACATACCATGCATTTTACAGTTGCAACATTATAATAGGCTATGCTCGTACGTCATACGTACCTTATAATTCCGTAGTTCGAGTCCAACCTTGCCTGAGTCCCACGACCCGATGAATCATGCGCTAACACATAAATAGTTCACAATTAAACACAAGCATGCAACCACGTGCCCAAGCACGTTCATAACTCCCAATCATATCGTCAATCCATGACGATTACCAAAAATAAAAGCCCCTCTGGCTAAGCATGCATAATACCCAAAATATACCATTTTAAAAGTTTAAAAGATAGCCAAAATCCAACCGAGAATTCCGTTCCAATAAACTTTGGCTCCAACCAATGCATTTTTAAAAGCATAGCATTCCCATTGGAATGTAGACATTGCCCCGGAAATGGCCCCTTTAAACCTCGGTTCCAAAATCCTGACATTTCCAAAAATTTCAAAAACCAAAATCTTCGGGTGGCGATCGATCGCCACTTACATCGTGATCGATCGCCACAGTCCAGTGGCCAAATCAGTGCACTCTTGCGATCGATCGCCAATCCTTGCGATCAATCGCCAACCCGCTCGCGATCGATCGCCGAGACCTCGCGATCGATCGCCAGCACTGTTCATCGTCACTAAAATTTGAACTGCTCGCCGCGATCGATCGCCCCTCCTCGGTGATCGATCGCCACCTGCGATTTTCCCAAAAATTCGAGCTTCCATGGTGTTTTTCACACCCCAAACTCAAAACCAACACACCAAACTTCCTCAACACCACAAATACACTAATTAAGCTCAATAAAAACACTAAAATCAACATTTTAGATTTTTAACCCATAACCCCAAATACAAATCCAACCCAAAACTCAACCATTTAGCACAAAACCATAATCAAAACGAAGCTAAAGGTGAGGAGAAGAACCTTACTAACTTATCTTCGAGAAATCCGGTCCTTAGGACGAATCGATTTTGCTCACCAAAGGTAAAGGGGAAGGGTTTGGGGTGAGAGAGTGGCGTGAGGGAGAGGAGAGGAGAGAAATGGATTCCGAATGACGGAATCCCGAGTCCAACTGGTATATATAGCAAAAATGCCCCAAGATACCAATACTTCCACAAATACATCATGATTCATTAAAAATCATCTGTTTACAAAAACTCTCTCTCCAACATCAAATCCCCATACTGGCCCCAACATAAGGCACCCCGGACTCCAAGTCCCACAAAAAAAACCCAACTCATAGGTTTTCCACCAAAATGAGAATACAATCTCAACCTTTGGATCCAACGGTCCCAAATGCCCGATTTAACAACCTCGGGAGACCCAAAACCGCAATTAATTCCTAATTGCCACAATTAAAGATACATCAAGGATTATTACTACACCGGGATTAACACCATTAATCCCCGGACGTCACAATTATCCCCCACTAATAAAATTTCATCCTCGAAATTGCACCGGTGTACTCCACGTAACACCAGGACTACACAAACAAAACAAAGCCACAACCCCGATTCTGGACCACATTAGAATCGAATTAACAACTGCGAGAACACCAATCTCGCACCAAGCTCTAAAATAGAGCAAACGCCAAAATCCATACAAACCAAAAGATAACAACATACCTCGATGTGAATCGTCCCAGAAGTCAGTCCACCACAACTACAAATCAACCAAATCTCCCTTGGTTCTGACATAGATATCACTCCATGATATCTCCTTCACTTGCCCACGATGCTTAACAAGCATCGTTATGATGAGGACTACAAGCATACAACAGTATACTCACAGAAAATCCGGTTCCTGCTTTCCACCCCCATCTCCTCCAAAGGAGTAGTTGCACCACTTGAAACACGGATGGGGCAACCCACGGTCACCGATCCGCACAAAGCACATCCCCGAAGATGTTTACACCGGTGTGTTCTAAGAAATTATGTCTTGGTCCCGACACACCATCAAGACTTCACAAAGTCTCAAGTTCCACAGAGGTCATGCAAGACAATCAATTGCATTCCCGCCACACGTGTCAACCACGACACTAAACAAATACGAATCGTGGCCATCCCTCGTCTATCCTGGGATTTAACAATCCTAAAACAGGGAGGCTATCGAATTAACCAGCAAGAACTACCATGGTTCCAAAACACGACAATCCCTCCTCAGGGGAAGTCAAACAACCCTCACGATCATTCATCAGAATGCATCGTGCCATCGAGATTACCGATCTCAAGGTGGTACAATCTCTCACCGAACCAAAGCTCGACGAGTACCAAGAAAATGCTGGCATTGGTATACTCACATTGGCATACATGCCCACGCACCAACACAACATGCATACTCAAAGTAATAGACTCGGGTATCTCCAATCATACCCAATCCCAAAACCAACTGACAAACCTGGATTATTCTCACCCCACGGAGAATGATGGTTGACCAACCAAAACCAAAGGGTGTGATTTCAATATCAACACCACACGGATCCAAAACAACGAATCTCTCAAAAGATTCGACCGGTAGGTATAATAATACTACCTTCCTTTCAAGGAAAAAGTCATGACCTCATGACCCTCCAACCTCGAACCGTCGTTCGGAAAACTGGACATATTTATACCAAAATATATCTCAGAACCAAAAGAAGATGACGGATTCAGAATAGTGCATCCCTGCAACTATTACCAGTCTGAAACTCGTATACTCCATGTATACTCATCCTAAAGATGCTCTGTACTAATTAACATATTACTCCCCAAAACCGAGCCTTTCCCCGGAGACGTCTCCTCGAACGTCTCACCGGAAGTACGAAGCCATCACATAGTCCAACACTAGTAAGGCTTACCCCCGGTTGATTCACAATCAACCCTCAACCAATACCAGCTGTCTCTATGACCGCATAATCCAAATCTCTCCAAGAGATAGAATCAATATAGTAGTGTCACATCACTAACTATATCTCACAATCATTGTGACTCCCGTTGCATTCCATATGCAAGGATGCTCAACCAGAGCTAACAACGACTTGTTGACACTCACGTTGGTATTCCCAACCAAATTGAGTTGTCCCAAAACAAATCCCTCAAAACATATGACGTATAAATGTCTCCATGAGGTACTCACTGCCTCAATCATCATGCCACAAGGAGACTACAAAAGTCTACCATACCCCTCATCGTATCACCATACGATTCACCCAGCTCCAATCCAACGAGCAGCATAAAGGCTAACACAAGCACACCAAAGCACTGCAACAATACCTGGCTAACGGTTCGTTGGCCCCATAGACTCATACCAACCTATCAACGTGACACACGCCCATCCCGGTATACCATACCGTACAAACCATTAGAGTTGTGGGTCATCCCCCAACATATCTCTAAAAACACCAAATCGCCATGGACAACCCAGTGTCCTGGCTCAGTTATGATGCGATCCTAAACCATTAGGACTTATTCCGCACCCTCTGGGTGGGTGTGCCCATGCCTAACATACATCACAACAACAAGCGAGTAGTTTCCTCAATGACTACTCTTACCACCAATCACTTGGCCTTAGCCATCCCAGCGAGCATACCAAAGGGTATCACTGCTCGACAAATATTTACCTCTAAAAAATGATGTGGTACACTCACCGGTACAATGCATCCAATGCTCCATCGAGCAAACCTGCTCGGCAAAAGGTCTCGTCAACTAGTGACCCAGACTCTACCATGTGCTCACCATCGGCACTCAAACCGTACAACCAAATACATAAACATGAATGTATTGTTCGCCAAAACGACGCCACGCGTCCACATGGACATCCCAAATATCATCGTCAAACATATGACGGTACCTCATTGCTATCAAGATAGCAGAATACCTGTATCCATCGTCCCCAGTGGTACACAAGCAGTACCCATCGCTCGTAGGCGGCATAATCCAGTAGTACACACATAGCGGTATAACCCATCGCTATAGAATCAGCGGCATAAAACATCGCTATAGATATCCGGCGGTATGAACGTCGCCATAGATGTAGCGGAATGTACCACCGTTATATGATACCTGGCCGCATAAACCGTCGCCATAGAATACCCGGCGGCATGAACCATCGCCAATAGAATACCGGACGGCATGAACCATCGCCAATAGAATACCCGGCGGCATGAACCATCGCCAATAGAATACCCGGCGGCATGAACCGTCGCCAATAGAATACCCGGCGGCATGAACCGTCGCCAATAGAATACCCGGGCGGCAATGAACCATCGCCAATAGAATACCCGAATAATCGTGGACTCAAGAGGTACTCACACTCATGCAGTACTTTGTTCCCGATCGCATCGCTACGTCATGACAGCGGCATCATCGCTTCGACGTGACATTGGCATGTATCATCGCTTCGACACGACAGCAGCATCATCGCTTCGACATGACGGTGATACCATCGCTTCGACGTGACAGCGGCATTTACCATCGCTTCGACACGACAGCGTCATTTACCATCGTTCCGGCATGACAGCGGAAATACCCTTCGCTTCGACATATTAACGGCATAATATCCCTCGCGATAGTAATATGACAGCGTCATTATCCTTCGCTTCGACATAATTGCGGCAAATATTCTTCATCGCTATAATATGACAGTGGCAAGTATTCACCATCGCTACGCCATGCATGCAACCGTAATGCATAACCCATATTCCAATAATTATTTCGACACGACAGCGGCATCATCGCTTCGACGTGACAGCGGCATTGACCATCGCTTCGACACAACAGCGGCATCATCGCTTCGACGTGCATGCAACCGTAATGCATAACCCGTATTCCAATAAACATCGCCATGAGTGTATTTTAATGCAACCTCGATCCAACATTTAGCGGCAAAGCATTAAAATCATTACTCCGATGTATATCTATGCAACCGTAATGCATAGTCCATGTCTCATATGACCCTGTAACCACCATGGTTAGCAATAACATATTCCAATTATGAACACATATCATAAATGCACATAAGCAATATAGTTGTGCCACGCAACACTAACTACCATCATGCATAAGTATGTGCTTCTCATTCCCATTATCATTTTCCTAGGCCCTCAACAGCCCCAAGAGCTAACCACTGCTCTGATACCACTAATGTAAGGACCCTCGTGCCCTAACCCGTTATTAGTGTATTAATCCATACCATTAGTGCATATAATCATACTATCATGGGGAAAAGCCATGTGCAAGTGCAACACCATATGCTATCCAGAAAATGTCTTGCATTCTATCCGCATAATATTCAAATTCCCCAACCACGATTAATTATATAACATGCACCTTTATAATACACTAACATGCTCTCAGTTCATTTGGCAATTCCATATTTAATTGCATGCAAACCATGAATGAATAGAGAAGAGCCATAGCCCACTTATACATTCCATATACACGTAAGATGTACTCACATAAGAGCACACCAATGAACACGCGTGTATCTAATGCATAA